>OU900097.1:1624898-2203257 GCA_918026865.1 Phyllotreta striolata | reverse complement strand
TACTCACTTTTTGGGTAAGATCACGTGGAGGAAATCGAGGAGTTTAAAATACACCCAAGTCTCCTCTTTTACAGCATTATTTTTCAATTTCTTCTGCTTTTTATGGCACCTGATGAATCGTTGTCGAAGAAGGTCCCATTTCCTCTTGCAAAGCCCCACTAAAAACTAAACGGTTAATTCGAATTTACAGATTTTTTATTCAATTCCTACTAAAGTTCGTACATTTTAAAATGACAATTACGTCATTTTTAGTAATTTCCACGCGGTTCAAAATTTCTCTAGTGTCAATGGTAATTCTAGACAGTTCTATATGGTTCTATAGCGTTCTAAATGGTTCTGGACATTTCTAAATGGTCTTGAAGGATTCGAAATGGTTCTAGACAATTCTAAATGATTTTGGAGCGTTCTAAATTATTCTAGACAGTTATAAATGGTGTTGGAGCGTTCTAAATGAGTCTAAGTAGTTCTAAATGATTCCGGAGCGTTCTAAATGGTTGTAAACATTTATAAATGGTTCTAGACATTTCCAAATGGTCCTGAAGCATTTTAAATGGCTCTAGACAGTTCTACATGATTCTGAAGCGTTTTAAATGTGTTTTGACTATTCTAAATGATTCCAGATAATTTTTAATGGTTCTGGAGCGTTCTAAATGGTTCTAGACATTTCTAAATGGTCTTGAAGGATTCGAAATGGTTCTAGACAATTCTAAATGATTTTGGAGCATTCTAAATTAGTCTAAACAGTTCTGGAGCGTTCTAAATGGGTCTAAGTAGTTCTAAATGATTTCGGAGCGTTCTAAATGGTTGTAAACATTTATAAATGATTCTAGATCATTTTTATTGGTTCTGGAGCGTTCTAAATGGTTCTAGACATTTCTAAATGGTCTTGAAGGATTCGAAATGGTTCTAGACAATTCTAAATGATTTTGGAGCATTCTAAATTAGTCTAAACAGTTCTGGAGCGTTCTAAATGGGTCTAAGTAGTTCTAAATGATTCCGGAGCGTTCTAAATGGTTGTAAACATTTATAAATGATTCTAGATCATTTTTAATGGTTCTGGAGCGTTCTAAATGGTTCTAGACATTTCTAAATGGTCTTGAAGGATTCGAAATGGTTCCAGACAATTCTAAATGATTTTGGAGCGTTCTAAATGGATCTAAGTAGTTCTAAATGATTTTGGGGCGTTCTAAATGGTTGTAAAAATTTATAAATGATTCTAGACATTTCCAAATGGTCCTGAAGCATTCTAAATGGCTCTAGACAGTTCTACATGATTCCGGAGCGTTCTAAATGGTTGTAAACATTTATAAATGATTCTAGACATTTCCAAATGGTCCTGAAGCATTCTAAATGGCTCTAGACAGTTCTACATGATTCTGAAGCGTTCTAAATGTGTTTGGACTATTCTAAATGATTCCAGATAATTTTAAATGGTTCTGGAGCGTTCTAAATGGTTCTAGACATTTCTAAATGGTCTTGAAGGATTCGAAATGGTTCTAGACAATTCTAAATGATTTTGGAGCGTTGAAAATAGTTGTAAACAGTTCTAAATGAATCTAGACAGTTTTGAATGGTTCCGGAGCGTTCTAAATAGGTCCAAACAGTTCTAAACGATTCTGGAGCGTTCTGAATAATTCCTAGCGATTTATGCATCTGTTCTGATTTTTTTTGTCAAGTTACGATTAGCTGTCAAGTTAGTAGCTTGTGTGTTTTCGTCCGTTTTAGATAGTTTTTCCAGCGGTTTTTGCACAGTTTAGTTTATCAATTTTTCCCGCGTTTTTCTATGTGTTTTCTTAAGTTTTTGGTGTAATTTTCGTGCGTGTGTATTCAATTCAATTACTACTCAAACAAGCTAATTTCTCATCCTCATCATTTTTCTTGTTAAAATTTCCCTTTTGGGAACTTTTTTAATTTGTGATCATTGAAAGTAAACATAAGCTTAAATTAAATATATCAGTAATATAAAGGATTTCAGTGACACCCGGCAACGTTGCAACAGGTTGCCTCGTGACGTCATTGCCAATTTTAAAGGTACAAACTTTCTTATTTTTACTTTACATTCTTTATTAGAAAAACATTACAATTTCTCAATGAGATTTGGCAAATATTAAAAACGAAATATTAAATACGAATTGGATGGCAGAACATTTTTTTTAATTTTTAAATAATTTTCAACGCTTTAAATTTTATTCTTTGTTAACCTAATATATATTGAGCAGGAATTGACTTGAATTTTTTTTATTAATATATTAAACAGTAATTTTTCCTTACCTGGTTTGCCCACTTTCGAAATCACGTCATTCCAAGCCTGCTCTCTCATAACTTTGTTTTTGTAGTGCTTATCGTAGGGGTTGTACAGGAATTCGTATTTTTTAATGCTGTATATCAATTCCAAGCATTCATCGTTCGTAAATGCTTCTACCATGGTGAATTTTTCTTTCGAACAATATTCGAAAAATGCTTAATTTTACGTACGTTGTGATTTTATTGTTTATAGAAAATGTAGGTTATTTATTTACCGTAACTGGGTCGGATTATAACTAGTTGGACTCGTTGAGCTCTGAATAAATTGTATTATTTTAAAATTATTTATTTATTATTATAAAAATAAAAAAAACAAGTCACCAAATGGTATTAAAAAACGCGGTTTAACCTCACAAATGAATGAAAATGTAAATATAAATTTGATTATCTGTCACTTGTCAACTGACAAGTTCTTCTTCTTTTTCTTATGAAACTAAAACGGTCATAAGCATCCAGCAAACTTAATTATTTCTCTCGACAAGCTACTTACAATGTTTTCATGCTAGTTTTACAGCCATTTTGGTAAAGTATTTATTAAGTATTTGTTCGTTGAATAAATATGTATGTCTTGTTGAATGCTAAGTATTGGTTCTTCTTTTTAACCATCATAAATAAACACTCATCTTTCTCTAATTAGAACTTATCGCAATGACATTTCTAACCAAAGTATTTCGTATTTTCAAAAATTATTCGGCGTAAATTTAATACAATAGGTATCCTCTAGTTTGTAGAGTTTGTCTACTTTATCTATTTCAAGTAAATGCCATGTATTCATTCAGCGTGGCGATCAAAACTGTCTCAAAATTGTCAATACTGTCAAAAATGTCAAACACAAACACTTTTGGTTTTCGCGGCTTTTTTCGCAAGTTACATTTTACCTTATGGATTACCCTGAAATTTCTAGTTTTACTCCAGATCAACGAAATGCACACGAACAGGATTTGTCGATAACGGTAAATACTTCCTCTTTTTTATACTTATAAATCATACGAGTAGATTTAATCCTGTAAATAACATAACATAACCCCACTTTAGTCATTTTAAATCTCCCATTTCTTTAGTATCGGCACGCTTTTTTTCCTTATTCGATGATTCACGGAGGTTTTTTTAGGTTTCTTCTAGCAAAGTAATAAACAGTCGAACCGCTATTAATAACGGAACCGTTAAAAATGTAGCCCAAGAAAAATCTATCGAAATGAAGGAAGCAATTTCAATTGCACCGACTGTTAGATTCAGAAACGAAATACAAAGGAATATTTGTATCAAATTGGGTAAGTATAAGCTTTTTTATCCATTTACTTAACTTACTCGAGCAAATAGAGCCGATTTTGAGCTAGTCGTGAAGCAGGGCTCCTTTATCCTGAGATACTTTTAACCCTATTAATTTTAATTCTTTCAGTGTACTCGACCTCGTAAATTCCCCGCTCTAATCGCCGTTTACTGTTGTAGAAAGAGTCCAGTTCGATCGAATAGGCAGGATAACGTGGCCCCGCACCCTGCAAGGAATCAAAGTACAAATCTACAAAACGAAGAAACCCCGACGAAGAACCAACGCCGACGGCTCCTTAGTCAGCACATACTCCAAAGAATTCGTCGTCGAAAAGATCCTCGATCAAACGTACGACGCCTCGACCAAAAGCCACATGTTCCTAGTGAAATGGCAGGGCTACCCGATGGAGAAGAACACCTGGGAACCCGTCGAACACCTAAGAAACTCCCCGTTAGCCCTATCGAAATTCCTGGCCGAGAAACTGGGCGCCGAGGTCCTCGAAGCGCTCTGCCAGAAATTGGAATTCTCCGAGCAGGATCTGAAAGAAACCCTGCAAGAAGTCGATTTAAACCGACTGCCCGATAAACTCGCCTTGCAATCGCATTTATTCAACATGCTAATGTCCCCCATACGCGTCACTCACGTTAGAAAACTCAAACACGGCAGAAAAGTGATGGCCTTGTATCGGCTCGTTTTGCTGCGAGAAACCCAACTCTCCGAGCTCCGATCGTGGGAGCACTCGATCAACATGCTCGACAAGAGCGACCACCACATCAAAATCGAGAACCTCGTCGACCTCGAGGGCCCCCCCAAGGGCTTCGTCTACATCAACGAGAGCCTCATGTCGGCCGATCTGAAGGTCTCCTTTCCGCCGTACTCGGGCTGCGAGTGCCTCGAATGCGATCCCAATCGCGACAAAGAATGCTGCGGAAGGAGCTCCAACAATCTGATAAACTACAACAATAGGAGACGGGTGAACGTGAACCCCGGTACGGCTATATACGAGTGCAACAAAAAGTGCAAGTGCCCGGCTAGTTGCCGGAACCGGTGCGTGCAAAACGGCCGGACGATTCCGTTGTGCATCTTCCGGACGTCGAACGGTTGCGGTTGGGGCTTGAAGACCTTGCGAAAGATCGGTTGTGGTAGCTTCGTGTGCGAGTATGTAGGGGAGATCGTGACTCACGAAGAGGCCGAGAAACGAGGGAAAATCTACGACGCCGAAGGTAGAACTTACTTGTTCGATTTGGACTATCACACTAAGGACAATCCGTATACGATCGATGCGGCCAAGTTCGGGAACGTGTCGCACTTTATCAATCACTCGTGCGATCCGAATTTGGCCGTGTACGCTGTGTGGATCGATTGCCTGGATCCGAATTTGCCGAGATTGGCGTTTTTCGCGCTGCGCGAGATCCAGAAGGACGAGGAGTTGACGTTCGATTATATGATGAACATCGATCCGGTGGCGCCGACGACGCCGGAGAAGGCGAGGTTTCTTTGTACGCCGGATAAGATGGACGATTCGCTGCGATCGGATAAGAGCTTGTGTAAATGCGCTGCTGATACGTGTAGGAGGTATTTGTTTTGATGGAGGATTTGGATATTGTGTGGTGTTGTGGTTGGAGGATTTTGGAGTGGTTTGGGATCGCGAGGGGATTTATTTCGGATTTTATTGGGGGTTGTAGAGGAATGTTTATGGTTTCGAGATGAGAGGAATGGGATGGTTTTATCTCGATTGGTTTTTGAAATAATTAGAATTGTTGGGACATTGTGCGATGTGCGAAAGTTAGTATTATTGTTAATAGTTAGTATATGAGGAATTTGTTTTGATGGAGTTTGTGGTGTTGTGGTTGGAGGATTTTGGAGTGGTTCGTGGGGATTGGATGGTGTTGTGAGGTGTGTGAAGTTGGCACCGCAACTTTAGTTGTCAGTAGTTCTGATTAGAGTTGTGGATTCCTTTTGGATAGTTTAGGAGTTCTTTTGTACAAAAAATAATAGTTCTGGTGTTTTAACACATTATTTTTTTAAATAAAACATGGAATAAAACTAGGAATTGTAGTCAAAAATCACTTCGAGCCAAAAACAATACAAGTCCGAGTTTGAAAATTTTGTGAGAGTTCTCAGGAGTTCTGATAACAGTTCTGAATAGTATTCGACGAGTTCTACAAGAAACTTTAATGGTATTTTGCGATTAAAACAATAGTTTTTAAGATATTCTCAAAAATCACTTTGAACCAAAAAAATACAAGTCCTAGTTTGAAAATTTTTTGAGAGTTCTCAGGAGTTCTGATAACAGTTCTGAATAGTATTCGACGAGTTCTACAAGAAACTTTAAAGGTATTTTGCGAATTTTTCAATAATTACAAAGTTATGGGTTGTCTGATAATATATCTAATTGATTAACTATTTATACTTGTTTATTGATGAAATTTATTATTATTATTATTTTTTAATATTCAAGAACTCTAGAACTCATCAAAATACATCAAATAAACTAATCAGAACTATTCCATTGTAAATTTAGGTTTGAAGTTAGCACCGCATGTTTTATTTAAAAAATAATGTGTTAAAACACCAGAACTATTATTTTCGGTACAAAAGAACTCCTAAACTATCCAAAAGGAATCCAGAACTCTAATCAGAACTACTGAAAACTAAAGTTGCGGTGCCAACTTCACACACCTTGGTGTTGTGTTGGTTTTTGAAGTGGTTTTGCGAGGGGATTTTTCGAATTTTATTGGGGGTTTTAGAGGAATGTTTCTGGTTTCGAGATGAGAGGAATGGGATGGTTTTATCTCGATTGGTTTTTAAGATAATTAGGATTGTTGGGACATTGTGCGATGTGCGAAAGTTAGTATTATTGTTAATAGTTAGTATATTAATAATAAATTCGAAATATTAAGAATTTAGAGCGATTTTTGAAAATTTGCGATGCTCTAAGGTTGTAGAAAAATGTTTTGACTTTAAGATGAAACATACTTAATTTATCTCAATTAGTTTTTGAGATATTTGCTAATTTCGGTCTAATTGCGAAAAAATTAGTAATTTCGTTACAATCTCGTAATAAACTCAAAATATCTAGAAATTTAACCAATTTTGGAAAATTTTTGTTTCCAAAAGTTTTTGGAGAAATGTTATGCCTTTAAAATGAAAGGTACGGGGTATTTTTCTCAAAATTAGTTTTTGAGAATATTTAGATTGTTTGGGACATTGTGCGAAAATTGGTAATATTGATAACATCTTAATAAACTCGAAATATTTTGAATTTAGAGCGATTTTTGAAAACTTTCGATGCTTTAAGGTTGTACAGAAATGTTTTGACTTTAAAATGAAACGTTTGGGGTGTTTTTATCTTAATTAGTTTTTGAGATAATTGCTAATTTCTGTCTAATTGCGCAAAAATTAGTAATTTTAATGTAATCTCAAAATAAACTTAAAATACCTCGACATGTAAGCGATTTTGGAAAAATTTTGTTACCAAAAGTAGGGAAATGTTATGTTTTTAAAATGAAATGTATGGTGTGTTTTTATCAGAATTAATTTTTGAGATAATTTAGATTTTCTTGGGACATTTCGCGAAAATTAGTAATATTTATACGATCTTAATAAACTCTGAATATTTCGAATTTAGAGCGATTTTTTTGAAAATTTTCGGTACTATAAAGTTTTAGAGAAATGTAACTTTAAAACGAAACATACGGGTTTAATTTATCTCAATTAGTTTCTGAGATAATTGCAATTTTATTACAAATTCGTAATTTCGATACGAATAAAAACTTGAATTTTTTTCGAAAAGTAAGCGGTTTTGGACATTTTTCAGTTGCTTAAATCGTGTAGAGAACATTTTTCCTTTAAAACGAAACACACGGGATACTTTTATCTCATTTAATTTTCAAAATAATTGTCATTTTCTATAATGTAATTTTTCCAAACCCAAGATAAGTATTCTTTTATTAAACTGCTCCACAAAAGTTAAGGAAGTTCGCACATTTGGCGATTATTTTAAAATTTACAGACTTTTTGATCACCAAATTTTCAAATATAAGAAATTAAATGTTTTCTTTCATATCTGAGTGGATTTTTTGTCCCTACCTCTACAACTCATACTAAATTTGGCGATCAAAAAACCTGCAACTTTTAAATTAATCTCAATATTTGTGAACTTCCTTAACTTTTGTGGAGTAGTATATTAATAATTTGATTATCTCTGTTTAGTGTTTCTTCTTCGTTCATACAACATAATATAGCAGTCTTTCTCTAAATAGAACACTCTGCAAAATGGAGAATAGAGCAAAATTAGAGAATTCCTTTCTCTACACAATTTAATTTAATTGGGTTAGATCATTTAATAATTTAATCCCAAAGCCTACTAGAATTTTCTCAAAAAAGTCTTTTCTTAATATACTCACTGTGTTCATTTGTTCTTTCTTGAATAATACGAAGTTAAAGATATTTAATTATAACTAATTAACATTCATATTTTATTAAATTTGTCAGTATTTTTAAGTGTTTTGTAAATTGTGTCCAATTTATTGTTCCCTTAAATCGCGAGTAGTTCTTGTGGAATTTAATTCTATATTGTATTAAACATTATTTGGGTATTTGTAATGTACGTGTAATTTTTGAATAAAGATATTTTTTACTCAGTTATACACAAATTTTTTATGCTAATGAATCTTATCTAACTTGACAGTTTTACATTGTTGTTATGGAGTAACTAAGGACATTGTTTAGATAGATTCTGTGGGAGATGGCGAATTAGTTTATATATTTTCTTATTAATTTTTCTGCATCAAATTTAAACCAATTAAACAATGTACCAAAAAACACAACAGTAAAATAATACAAAAAAAAAGAACAAAACGTACCTAACTTCACACTTATGAGATAAATGACAAATGACATTTGAATGTCACAAAGCAAAATAAACACCTAACCTCAACGAAGTAAAATTTAATTGACGAAAATTGGCAATTTACTCTGTTAATTCGCAGTGAAATCATAAAAAAAATAAAAACTCAAAAATGTCACTAAGAAGCACGGGCGACGTTGATCCGATAAAAAACGAACGAACAGGAAATGTAAGAGAAGTCGGTTCGCAGGCGATTTGGAGTCTTTCTTCTTGTAAACCAGGTAAAAAATTCAATTATTTCTAACTTAATAAACATCCCCAATATTTAAATTATCACCCTAACATATTAATAAAATGCACGGTCTTCGAGGTAAACAAATTTAATTCGAGGAAAATTTTATACGATAATATTCCGGCCTACTTGATTTTATTCGATAATGATAATAATAAAGAAGCTTACTTGATTTCATTTAATGTTATCATAGAATACAAGGTGTTTCGTGCGAAGTGTGTGTTTTTTAAGTGTGATGTCATACAAAAGAAGTTTTGGATTTTACTCGATCCTTCCGGTGCCCTATAAAAAAGAGCATAACCTTTTGCTTTCAAAAATGAATGAATTGCTCAAGGTATACAGGGTGGCCCAGAACTCACGCCCCACCGGGAAATGCCTTATGGAAACGACAATGGAGATGCCAAAACTGCAGTCGAAAACGTGAAAAAGTTATTCCTTTGGTAAATAAAGAGGTTTAAAATCGACCAATCCCGGAATAACTTTTTCATGTTTTCTACTGTAGTTTTGGCATCTCTATTGTCGTCTCCACGGCCGTGTATTATTTAGTAGGTCTGGAAATTTTGTACTCTGACTATTTTGTATTACAGGAAATGTTGCGCTTATTGTGACTTTGGTTCGAAGGTTCACGAAAAATCCGCTAGGAACGCTAGTTTCGGGTAGGGTTCTCAATACACTTCGGTACGATAAACGAATATTGAAATATCGTTAAATTAAATTAAAATTGTCGTAGATTAAATAATAATGATGTTTAGAAGACAAAATAGTGGAATGAAGGAAAATTGGCGTTATAAATATACGATTAAACAACACTACCCGATACTAGCGCCATCTGTCAAGAGTCACATTATCCGCAACACATTTTCAACATGAGTTGCCCGACCTATTGTTATTATACGACCGTGGTCGTTTCCATAAGGCATTTCCCGGTGGGGCGTGAGTTCTGGGCCACCCTGTATGCAAGTTAAGAAACCGAAACATATGACTGCTACAGGAAATAAACTGCTGACATCGGTTTTGGACATTGGTTTATTAAATACGACATGAATACAGGGTGTCCCACGATAGTACAGCGTAGAGATAGTACAACTATCTCTATACAGGGTGTCTACTATAAAAACCGCCAAACTTGAGGAGGTGATTATACAAGTAATTTTGAACAAAAAATGTCCTATAACACTTTTTCGAAAAGTCGATAGTTTCTCTTTTATTTAACATTTCATTTAACATTTTAATTTTTTTTTAATTTTTTCCAAAAAACAAGTAGTACATAGTTCAAAACAAGTAGTACAACCGAAGTATCACATTTATTCGTATAGTCACATTAATTTTGATCATATACCGTAAAAGTGAATTAAAATTGCTATAAAAAAGTATTTATCAGAATTAAAAAAATCAATACCGGGTGTTATAAAAGATTTGATTGTTATGAATATGAAATGAACATAATTATATGAAACTTTTAATGGTCGTAAAACCAACAATTTTATAAAATTCATAAGTTTTTTTTAGCAAAAACTACTGTATTTAATAAACTTTTAAGAGGTATACAGTGCATTTCTTTAATGTCACCCCCCCTTTTATTTTTTGAACGGATCAACTTAGAAAATTGAAATTTAGGATAACAAAACTAATGCATGATTACTATATTTTGGAGTAAAATTGACAGATGAAAATTTCAAGATGGCGACTGGGCGCCATCTTGTGAAATAAATTTAAATGGAAAGGGGGGTCTTGTGACACATCATTTTGAAGCTCCTGACAAATACTGTACAACCTTGGAATATAAAGTCAATATCTGCACCCATTACAAAATGGCGGAACATTTAATAAATACCTGAATAAATCGACGTTTAACGTCATTAGAGTACTATTTAAGTAACTCAAAAAGTATGCATTTTTGAAAAAAGTTTTTTAGACAAAAGCACTCTAAAATTTTGCGTACATTTCGAAAATATATTAATATATGGGGTGTCCCATTTAAAATAACAAAGTTGATGTCCACTTCCGGTATAACCGGAAGTAAAGAAAAGTTGAAAATATTTTCATTGAATAGAGCGCATTGACTAATACTTGTACACATATTTTCAAATTTTTACAACTACTTTTCCAGATACTTCTAATGAACCATCGTCGTGACACACACTGTATATCTCATTAACGGTCCATTTTATGAAAATTTTATAAATGTAACTTTTGTGTATGTCTAATTAAGCTATAATTAAAAATTAGTTTCAAGTATACAGGATGTCCCAGAAAAAAGTTACATATCAAAGTTGTGTTTTTTTTTAAACGGAACACCCCGTATATTTTTACGGACAGGTCCGAGTTGTCACCCAAATTTCTAAATTTTACCTGGGCGAAAAAAGGTCATGTCCGAGTTGTCACCCATCTATTGTTATCCGTTCGATGCAGATTATAAGGGTCTAATTGCTTAATAATGTTGGGTTTTTTTGATTTGGGTTAGAAATAGTTGGTAAATGTTTTGCATTGGAACTTTTAGAGATAAAACCAAATTGCAATAAAGTTACAAAATTTTGTCATTATTTAGTGGAAACGTACATTGATAACAATTCAAAATTTCCTCCTCAAGTATGGGTCAACATTCTTCGTCCTTAATACGAACCACAAATGCATTGGAATCATTTCATGCGACAAGTAATCAATCGTTTTATACGCCTCACCATAATGTACATAAATTTTTAATTGTTCTTTTAAATTTTTAAATTTGTGTTTGCGTTTGTTCATTAAATAAATTCTACATACATGTAAGTAAAAGGAAATTTGAGTTTATTTAAATTTTAATATTTTCAGAATCATATTGATCTTATAAAATAAATGTAAAGTTCAAAAAATATTTAATGTATCTACCTAAATAATAAAAAAAAACAAAAGTTGGTTACGTTCAAAAAATATTTAGGATTTTTGAACGAAGTAGAATTAATCGAAAACCTAATTGCACCCTGCCGTACCTACCCCAGGTAACGGGTGACAACTCGACCCATAAGAAGTGACCGGTTAGAATTTTGGGTGACAACTCGACCTCTCCGCTTAAGCTAATGGAGCTTTAATAGTACATTAACGTTCTTGGCTCGTTGCACCACATTTTAATATACTTTTAAGCCTTCTTTAAAGCGCCCTTTCATAAGAAACGAATTTTCTGCAGTTAAAACTTTATTAGAAAATGTAAGTCAAAATATTTGTATTGAAACGTCTAATTTAACATATTTAAATGCCATTCTACAGTTAAATGTAGAATAATATGATAATGTATCATCTACATTCGGTCATCAAGATCATTTAGTATTAAACATTCTTGCCAAATTTCAGCCTTTTTCTACCTCAACGCCTGTCTTCTATTTTCATAACATCTTTTTAATTGTTCGGTTCTATTATTAAAATTTTGACTTGTTGCATTAAATTATATTATTTTGAATTAATATATTAATTTAAATTATATTATTATTTTAATTATAGGGCTAATATTTATATACAATTGAGAACAACAAATTATGTTCTCTGGCGTGAAATTAATGGATCTCATACGTTTATTTTGGTTCAGCCATAAAATTTTTGGTTAGAAAAGAAAGTAAGAAAGAAAGAAAGAAAAGAAAGTTAAAAAAGAAATGTCAATCTTGAACGAAACGACTAAAAGAGAAGAAATCACGGTCATATATTTCTAAGGTCTGCAAACTTAGGTCGAAAAAGTGTCTCGAGGATAAAACAGAGTGTTTCTAAAACGGGCGCTAGGAGGCGATGTTGTAAAGGATCACGGTTTTTTGCTAATCCGACAAATGAAATCAGTTCTTGAAATTATAGCAAAAATGTCAACGTTGGGCTATAACATTCCAGATTTTTTGAATTTATTACTTATTTACGGTGCATTATTGTTTACTTATTGTATTGATATAAGGTCATCAAATTGCCAACTAGATAACTCAAAAAAAAAGAAAATCCATACCTTATTTAATAAAACTTCCATTATTTTAAAAACTACTGGATTTGGGTATAGGGAATACCCATATGGATCGAAAGGGCTTAAAAAACTGCATTGGTTGGTGTTAAAAAATAAAGGGTGGTCCATTTGAAATAACACAGTTATGACCACTTTAATTTGGCCAAGTTTGTCAGACTATTTTAAACGCCCTGTACATAGATTCTTAAAATACAGTTTAGTTTCATTTAGTAGTATGTCTGGACATCATCGATACTTAATTTCAAGCTTCCAGCTGCATTATTAACAGGGATATCACAGAAAATACATTCGACTGTTTTTCCAAAAAATATCAAAAAAATTGTAATATCTTAAAAATGGTGCATTTTTGGCATATGGTGTTATTATCAAAGTCTAGTTAAAAAATGCCATAGAGTTCAAAAATGAAGTTAAAAATGGCACTTTCCATATAAAATAACGAACATTTAAAGGAACATTAAAATTTAAGATATACTTTATTAATGGTCCCATAAAAATAAGTCGGTGCAATCGGCCCTTATGCCCGATTTCACCAACATGTTCTTAGGCATTTTCTACTTCCTAAGGTACTTCCTAAGGTAGGAATTACTTAAATTGAATACTTACCTAAATCGAATTTCAGCAACATTAGAAATCCCTTACTAAGAATTACCTAGGTAAAAATTTGATTTCGACAATTTTTTGAATTTTATTGGTAGCATTGCCTAATTTTGACGTGTAAACCGAATAAGCGGAGATCGTAATTGAATATGTTGAGAGAAAAGAAGAGATGTCGATGATCCGGGCCATAGACAAAATACAAATATAGACCGGACACTCTGTCAAAAAAGTGGTTGGCCTGAATGTGCTGCCATCCATTGGGGTCCAACAAAACCTATTACAGGAACCTATGACATTTTAGCATTTATTGGCGGGAATTCTCACACATTTAAATATAGCAGGTGAGATTAAAGTTAGGAATTAAAAATACATATATTTGCTGTATACTTATATTAAACTGTTACTAAATAATACACTCAAATATATAATAAAAATAAAATAAATAAAGGATAATAATATATAATACATACATGACATACATTTTAATTTAAGAACAATTTTACTACTTACTTTATAAAAATAAACGTTTAGACGTAATGTCATAATGGCGTAATGGCGTACTGTAAACAATAACAATTCGTTTAGGAATTCTTCTTTTCCATTATTTAGATTTGACTTAGCTGCCAATGCTCTTCGGCAACAGAAAATGTTGTTGGACCCCTATAGATGGCGTTGCAAATCGTTCTCCAAAATTTTCAAGAGTAAGTGCCACCCCCCTGATCCGGGCCATCTTTAAACTATGTTAGTTATTTTTAAATCTGCTGAAGATGTAGTCTGTACATTAATAGAAAATAAACTTTCCGATATGTAAAATATTTCTGCATCTTCTCCTCCAGGACAATGGATCTTTACATGTATGTGTACGGTCAATAGATCCAAAAACTTCCTGCGTTTCAAATTAAAAATCATCTACAAATCTTTGTAATATTTGTAATACCGTATTTTTATATACCGAAAAAGGCGAAAAAAAATCAGTTTCGTCCAATTTCTAAAAACTCCTCCCATTTTAAATTTTCATCTAAAGAGTCTAAAAACAGCCAAGTCTTAAGTCACATGAAATCACATGAAAAGTATGTTTAAGTATTTCCTAAATGTTTTAGGCAAGCCCAGTGAGCTGTCCTAACTTAAGGCATTTCCTATTACCTTTAGGTATTACTTAGCGCATCGTGAAACGCAAATTGTTCTTAGGAATTCCTAAATCCTGTTTAGGTATTTCCTAACTTTAGGAACTGGTTGGTGACTCTACTATTTATTTTTCTCCTTTTTTTTAGGTTTCGGCGTAGATCAATTGCGAGACGATCGTGCTGACACCTATTGGCAATCCGACGGGCAATTACCCCATTTGGTGAACATTCAATTCCAGAAAAAAACGACGATCAGCGACATTTACATTTACACCGATTACAAATTGGACGAAAGCTACACGCCCAGCAGGATATCGATCAAAGTCGGCACGCATTTCAACGATTTGCAGGAGAACGAGATCATTATATTGGCCGAACCGTCCGGTAAAATTTACATTTTTTTTTTAATTTTTTTATGGGACATGCTGTATTTTTCGCGGATTTGGAAAGAGCTCGACGAGCCGATTTTAACGATGTGCCACACTTGGTATTTATTACGTAAAATAAAAGATCTATAGCCATTTGAAAATATGTTGACAGTACGGGGTTGGTCAGAAATATATTCAAAAATTGATAATTTTAACTTGAATATAGAACTGTGATACATCGTTAGAAAGAGCTCGACGAGCTGATTTCAACGATGTGCCACACTTGGTATTTATTAGGTAAAATAAAAGATTTATAGCCATTTGAAAATATGTTGACAGTACGGGGTTGGTCAGAAATATATTCAAAAATTAATAATTATAACTTGAATATAGAACTGTGATACATCATTAGAAAGAGCTCGACGAGCTGATTTCAACGATGTGTGACACTTGTTATTTATTTTGTAAAATAAAAGATCTAGAGGCATTTGAAAATATTTGTATAGTACAGGGTAGGTCGAAAAATTGTATAGGAATGTCGAATCTTAAACTCCACCTATAAGTGATATCTCATTAGAAAGAGCTCGACGAGTAGTTTCCAAATATCTCAAAATACAGGGTGATTCAGAACTTATCCGAAAAAATTAAACGGAATGTAGTATAGCATCATAGAAAACCAGTAGTGCGATTTTTGCGGAAAAATTCCAAAGTGAAAAACTAATTTAAAAATACCCCTAGCACGCCTCTGCAAACTGGACAACCGTGTTACAATAGAAAACACCGCTGGGGCGGTGCTTACAGTTGGTCAAATTAATTGTGTTCGCTCTGTGTAAAATTTTATAATTTTTTTCCGGCGTAACTAAAGGGAATTTTTTCGCGATATGGGTTTAGAATTTTATGCTCTAAATTTCCTTACATTTTTTCGGACAAGTTCTGAACCACCCTGTATGCAGGGCTCTCAATTAAAAAAAAACTTAAATTTGGTAGGTAGTAGGTAGCTTTTTGGGTCCACCTTGTATAACTTTTAAAATTGCACGTTTTTCAACGTATGCATTTCAACTACACTGTGTTATTTATAAGATGCGACATAGGGATTCCTGTACAAATGTGTCAAAAGCAAGCTAACTTTTCTACCAAATAATGTTCATAAAAAATAATAACAGATTTGAAAAGATCGTAAAAAAATAAGTCGAAATGGACATTAAATTTTCTTAAATTCGTTCTGGTTTATTAAAAAAATTTTCAAATAAGTTGAAAAAGTCTTACGCCATAAATAATTCCTTTTTATAACACTATCTAATTTGTTGTAAAAGGGATGGAGCTAACAGAGTTGGTTAACGCTCTGCAATTTGAAAAAATAATCTTGGAGTAATGTGGTTCAAACCCCGTTTGGGCCAAAGTTTTTCTTTGTTTTTTTTTTTGGTTTTTTTAATGTTTTTGTCTAAAAAAAATGTTAAATAAAAGTATTTAAAATAAGACAAGCTTATTTAGGATATAAATTTATTTTTATTTAATTAAATGTTCAAATTGTTTTCCATTTTCTGCTAAACAATCCCAAACGATGATAAAACCGCCGTACATTATTAATTACGATTAATTCTACTAATCATTATTAGTTCTACTAATTTTTTGACATCCGTTAGTAACAATATTTTTCAATTCCTCTGCTGTCTTTTGTTGATATTCAGCAACCTTATTTTTTAGGAAACCCAATAAAAAATTGTCTGAACATTTAATTAAATAAAAATAAATTTTTATCCTAAATAAGCTTGTCTTAATTTAAATGCCTTTATTTAACATTTTTTTTAGACAAAAATATTAAAAACCAAAATAAAGAAAAACAAAAAACTTTCTTCAATATTATTTTTTCAAATTGCAGAGCCTTAACCATCTCGGTTAGCTCCGCCTCTTTTACAACAAATTAGATAGTGTTATAAAAAGGAATTATTTATGGCGTATGACTTTTTCAACTTATTTGTAAATTTTTTTAATAAACCAGAACGAATTTAAGAAAATTCAATGTCCATTTCGACTTATTTTTTTACGATTTTTACGATAACACAGTGTATATGTTAACGAATATTTATTTATTTATTGGCAGGTTGGGTACACATTCCGATCAAAGATATCCGTGACAATCCCATTAGGGTGTTTATGATCCAGATAGCTGTGACCAGTAATCATCAAAATGGCCGCGATACTCATATGAGGCAGATAAAAATCCACAGTCCGGTGGGAAATAATTCGGGAATCCCCGTGGAGAATTTTTTCAATTTTTCAACGGTCGATTTTCAAAAACACGCGACTGTAAGGTGAAATTGAAATTTTTGGCTTTTTTTTTTGATGAATTTTAATATATTTTTGTTTATTTTCCGACGTGTGATTTTCGAAAATTTTCATATTGTAAGGCGGAAATGCGATGTTGATGTGTTCTCTTAAAGGTTTTTGAAATTTTTTTGAAAATCGAAAATTGTAAATTGTTGATTGAATTTTTTTCTAAAAAATAAAAATATACAGTATGTTTTGATTTTAATTGATTTTTGTTTAATTATAATAAAAACCCCGTTTATTTATTTATACAGGGTGGCCCAAAACTCACGTCCCACTGGTAAATGCCTTGTTTTTTGTATTTCTATTGTTATAAGTCATAAAATAAACCAAGGAATCACCCCCTTTCGGATGTACACGATGTTTAGGAACACCCTGTATATTGGTGACCCTTTATAATTCCGAACTCCGAAAAAGTATTTTTAAAAATTTATTTAATTTAGTTAAGGAACAAAAACTAATGGTCTTAATCGAAACAAGTCTATATTCAATCTGAATTTACAATATTTGAATTAAGGTGAATAAAATGCATATTGTCCACTCAGCAATTGATCGTACATCGAACGGTGACCATACCACAGAATATACAATAAACAAGAAGGGACATCGCCGTGAGAATCTCGTAGACGTTGTAGAGCGCATCCTGAGAGCACTGAGTGGTACTAAATGGTAACGGAAACTGTAATTTGTAATGGTTGTTGCATAGTAAAAAGGGGCTAGTATCAACGCAGTCGTGTAATACTGGTTTTCTATTCGACTTTTTTCTTTTTCTTGTTCATATTATCCAATTACTAGTAAAACTTGTAAATTTATTATTCTATTATAATAATAATTATATAAAATGTATAAGAATTTTATGTAATTATTAAATATAGACACATAGTATAAAAAATTGTACAAGTTTTACAAGTAATTGGATAATATCGAAAATAATTACTTTCACAAATAAATTAACGACAAAAACGTTTCATTTTAAAAATATATATTTAAAAAACATACAAATTTGCGGATTTAAAATTAGATATTAATTAATTCAATATAATTTAATACCTACATATATAAACATAAATATAATACACTTAAATAGTACAATATTAAAATAGTTCATCATAATTTTAAATGTAAACCTACGTATTATGAATAATAATTTAGACTTTAAAGTACTTTGGCCTATTAACAATACAATAAATAATTCACAAACCTTTCTCTGAGAAATCCAGTCATTTTATATCGGTGGTCGGTAGCTCGCCAAACCGAATAGAACTATCTCCATTTTCTGTAACAAAAAAATAAGCAGTTAATATGATAAAAATGATATTTGATGAAATTATGTACGAATGTTAATTATATTTACCTTGAAAAGAAAGCATGACACAGCAATCTTGTCTGATTTCAGACCTTCCGATGATTGGAAATCTGCTTTGGAAAAATGGCGATCGACGCTGCAACAATTTCTAAGTCTTGTAGCAATAGAATGGTAGAATCACGTTGACAATACACAAATTATTCATTTATAAAACTCACAGCAAATACCAAAGCACTTTGTATAATCGATAACTAACAATAGTTGGAAGAAATATTTATTCGGTTGTATTTCAAAATTTCAAAACTCTTCGAACTGCACATGTTCAAAAATCGTTAATAATGATCTACGGCATGTTGCGTGGGTTGCTTGCGCTGTTTCTCAAAAAAAACGATCGCCGCGCCAACTACACGCATCGAGTAAAACTAAATTGAACGTCGAAAATTTCTCATAAGGCTGTCCTGGGCCTGGACCATACGCTGTTGGAAAATTATTCGCGCATAATAGGGAAATCAATATTAAATTCTTAGCCGGCTGAAATACAGTCTACCAGTGTGCATTTAAATAGAACGTCGCGATGAATTCTAATAAATTTAATTGTTCTACTGGACTTCACACCACGATTTGGTTCGGTTAGATTAAAAATCAAATAATTTCGACGGTTTCGACTCTTCGACAGTATCAAAACGGGTTCGGATGGGTGAACGTCGAGTCGATTACAAAGAAATGAGAATTTTTAAACGATAATTTATTGAAAAAATATCACTAATATTAAAATAGAATTATGTAGATATGTCTTTTTGCCACAATGGCTTGAAAAAGAAAGTAAATTCTAAGAAAATAATAAAAAGTAAACTCCAAAAATAAACTTAAAGATTATTTTAAAACAGAAAATAAAAGAACTCTAAAAAATAATCCACCGCTTTCTACTAAACTATAGCCAAACCTGTCATACAGATGTCATCCCATATTACTGAGCTGAGGTATAATTCTAGCAGAAAATTGAATTATTTTTTCCCTTATTTCAACAAAATTTGTTGCTGTTTCAAAACTGTAACTACCGATACACACATTTTTTTAAAATATCCCCAAAAAACCTATTAAATGTAGTTTTTAAATAATTTTGTACCTCATACCTAACAAAAATAACTTTGTACCTCTACAAATCGCGGCGTGCAATCCAGTAGAACAATTAAATTTATTAGAATTAATCGCGACGTTCTATTGAAATGTACACTGGTAGACTGTATTTCAGCCGGCTAAGAATTTAACATTGATTTCCCTATTATGCGAAATTAAATTTCCAACGGTGTATATGGAATTGTAATTGGAATCGCTACGTCCGCTCTAGCGCGTCACATAACTGACCTTGTCGAACACCACACAGTCGCTAAAAGCTCCAGACGCGAAGAATGATACCTGCTTTCACTCTATGTGGTTTTCTTTGATACGCAATAGATAAGTCGCCTTCTGCCTTCTTCGTCACGCTGCATCAGTAAACCTGCAATTCCGTCTTTGCCTTTGGATCATTCAACAGACTATTCTTAAGGTCGCTAAACTCATCGAAAATAAACAGTGTCGTTTTCCTCGTGAGATCCGTCAGCGGCTTGGCTATCATCGCATATCTCGCTATGAACCGTCCAAAGAATCCGGCTAATCCTAGGATTCTTCGTGGACACTCCTCGGTTCAGAAAATTCATCAAAGGCACGAAATGTTGTTGTTCCCGGTTGTCGCTAACAACATAACCCAGAAAATCAATCTGCGTCTTTTCAAACTGGCACTTCTTTATGCCGAGGGTCAAATTTGCTCCCCACGGAAAGCTCCCAACACCAAAACGTAAAGGGCTCAACAGCTCCTTCCTTGGCGATGAACGCCAAGTTCATCAACCTGGCAAACTCAAATGGTGCATTCGTCAACCCGAAAATCATTCGCTTGAACTCATCGGTAGTATCGGGAGTAATAAAGGCCGTTTTCTTACAGGCTTCCCTCGTCAGCGGGACCTGCATGTACTCGTTTGGTCATGCAGGAACTGCTTTGGAACTGCTCGCCCAATCCTGGCATAGGAAAATTCATCGGAACCATCTGCTCATTCAATTTTCGATAGTCGACGACTAATCTTGGGTTAGTATTCATCCACATCGTTTTAACTCTTTGACCATGTCAAATATAATCCCTCTCTCCGATGCAGACATTTCTGTAACGTTTGTGCAACCCAATTCCTTCGTATTGAGCGCAAACCAGTCCCGGAACTCATTCAACAAGTCCAGTAATTGGCTTTTCTGCGTTACTGATACCGCCTCGGGTATGTTTAACATCTCCATGGTAAGTTCATCGTAGAAATAGGACATCACTGACTCACTCTTTCGCTGTTTTCGAGCCTGCATTCTATTCCATCTATTCCATCAGTCCTTCCGCTTGTCAGTAAGTTTTGTTAAATATCGTCTTAAAATCTTGCTATGTGCTAATCGCAGAACTCTTCGTATTGAACCAATATACTGCTGGACCAGTCAGCTGCGCACATTCTTCAACCACTGTGGGGCTTTTGGGACGTCGGTATTCCCGTCAAACTTCCCGATAACGTTAAGCTCCCCGGAGCTTACAGGACTCGCAGGAAGGGAAGTCACCCGGCGCAGCAACTGCATCATCACTTCGTCTCTTCGCTTGTTTTCACTAATCATCATGTCCATCATGCGTTGTATGTAAATGGTTTCACTATTCATTCATGGAGGAATCCGATCCTCACCCACCGTACCTTCAAAGTGGTTTCCATCTATACTATCTTCTTCATCGGCACCTTCGTCACAATATCGACTGGTAGCTTCACGCTCAGACATCGTTCATCTCAATTTAAATTCACTCAGAATTCAGTTCGAAAGTTCAAAGCACGTGTTATTTCTCGTCACACAGTTCGAAACACGAAAGATATGGTTAATTCCACACAGTTCTTTAGATAGTCAGTATCAAATCCCGCTGCTGAGATGTTATATGCACGATAAATAACTCGTTCAAAATTCCAAAAACATTTAATAGAAACTCCAACATTATTAAAATCAAAACAAAACCGCTATCGCGTCTCTTTCTTCTGTCAATTCTCTGTTCTGTCTGCCCTTGACGTTTCGACTGGCCAGGGGAAATTCAACATATACCTCAAGTTTATAACAAGTATTTCCATTTGGGTTAGCCAGGACAACCCCAATCTTCATGACGTCCGTTTAAATCCCCTATTATTATTATTTTATTACCCCAAATTAGTAAGGTTTCTAAATCGACTGTCTGTCGTCTAGTTGACCCCAGGGAGCTCTTCTGGTTACTGGTGGTATCCTGTTGGGTTCTTTCTGGTATGCACAACTTGTAGATGGCCGTGATAGTTCTGGAAATTCTTCTGTTCTTAATGTGAATGGATTGTTCCTTTTTATTTGGGTCTGTTTGTTTGGTCTATTTTGGCTTTTTCTTTCAATTTTATCCAAATAGACTTTACATTTCGTTGAATTTGCAGGATGATCCTCCCCACAATTTGTGTATACTGCCGGCATATCTATTATTTTTTTACCATAGATAGTTTGTTTTCGTTTTGATATTCATTATGTAACGCGTCTTCTATTTCTGCATTTTCATCCTCCGCAAAAATTAATGTTGTGTTTTTTGTAAATTTTAGGTAAAATCCTTTGGTGAGTGTTTTTCTTATCTCTTCCGCGATTTCATTGTGATTTTCAAACTTTTTGTAAATTACTATTGGTGGAATTTTCGTTTTTTCTTTTGTTTCTGTGGTCATTTTCTCGTTTTCGTGGTTATCGACGCCGGCTTCTTCTTCTTCTTCTTGTTAATTTTCCTCGGTTCTATGTTTTTCGTACCTGTTAGTTGTTATAAAACTAATGATTTTATTCGTTGGTGCTTGTTTGGCATATTTTAATAAAAAAACACGCCTTCTTAGGTTTCTGGAATTCTTCCCGTTTGGAGACGTTTGTCTCTTCTTTGAATTGTCTTTTTCAATTTCCATTTGCACACGTTGTGATAAATTTTTGATTCGACTGTCGTTGTCCATTTTTAAGGTGGTTCCGGGGTAAACCCCGGTTCCCTTGACACTTATTGAGTTTTCCTTTGTTATTTAGATTTTTTTGTACTTTTCACTTTAAAATGATGAATGTCTTTATTAGTCTTATTAGTTATTAGTAACTACACTCTTGTATTTCGCTCCGGAGAGCGATTTTTGGTAACTCCACTATTCCACTTTTTTATGGTCTAGATGGTTTATTACGGTCAGGTCAACACGTCTTCTCCATTCGAGGGTTGAATTGTAACTGGACGAGAACTGGCGTATTCATTATGGTATGGCCGTTGCCTGTAATAAATGTGGCAATCATTGAAGATAAAACAATAATTAGTGATCTAAGAGACATGAGTAACGGGACAAATGCAGTGACGTTATTTGTAGACGATAACATGGCAAAACGACTAAGAGAATGAATACATCAAGATAGGAATCCCAAGGTGCAGCGTGGAGAAGAGGCTAAATATTAGAAGATGTCGGAAATGTTGGTCATATGACCACACAAAGGAAAACTGCGATGGACCGGCCAGAAGGAGCAACTGCTTTAAATGCGGAAAACCAGGACATCAGGCAAAGGAGTGCGAGAAAGGCGAATGTCTCTGTGTGAGGACAAAGATCACAGAACAAATACGAGTAAATGCCCAGCATTTAGAGCAGCACTCAAAGCGGAGAGAATACTATACAGGAGAACAAATAGCAGAACAGGCACACATAGAGAAGGCGAGAGAGAAAATGGAAGCGGAAATTATGAAAAGGTGGCAATAAACGAAGAAAAACTAGAACACATGGAAGTAAATAGTGGAAGAGAAGAAGAGAAAGGGGGACCAAACATAGAGGAAGGCTCAAACCAACAATCTATTATTGAAAAAAAACCAAATAAACCTCCAAATAAATGTTGAAAGATCTAGAAGAGCGACAACCAGGGAAGAAGCGACAACCAGTTTAGAAAACTTTATCATACGTAGATAGTGTTATGGAAGATGTCAGGAGCGAAAGAAGATTAAGGGTAACAATTATGGAAGATTTCAATTCGAAGTCATATTTATGGAGTAGAGATAGAGAGGATCGAAGAGGAAAATATGTCAAGGAGTGGATCGCTACTCTAAATCTTCAAGTGATGAATGACAAAAAGCTCCAATCTTCGTTAGAGGTGCCACCGCTACGTATATAGATTTAACTATATGCAACGAGAATTGTACGAAACTAGTTAAAAAATGGATGGTCTTGAAAGAAGAATCCCTGAGTCATCATAGGTATAGTCCTTTTCAAGATATAGTAGAAAATGACTTTATAAGCTGATGAGTTTACGACTACCCGGTGCTGTTTAGGGTACACGCCGCACTCGCCGGTCGAATCACGCAGAACCGTATTTTAAGTTTGGTACGTTCGCTGCGGCTAAGCGGCGATACAAAATACTCATTAAATAACATTTCTTAAGTTCTTACCTGGAAATGTAAATATTGTTTACTACCCGACCCGACCGAAGTGCTTCAACGTTCCATTGTATTGGTATTAGGAAAGTCATTACTTTATTGCTATAATCCCTAAGCTCTCACGCCTCTTTTCTACTATATCTTGAAAAGGACTATACATATACGTGGAGGTTCGACTCAAAGAAGTGGGAAACGACGTGTTCACAACGAAATCCACAGTAGATATAATAAAAAATGAAAGCTATACTGGAGAACACAGGCAACAAAATCAACGGCAACCATGAAAAAATGATAGAGGTCGTTACGACAGCTGAAAGGGATTGCAAAAAGAGAAGGTCTAGGAAAACGATCTACTCCCTACCATACTGGTGGAACGAGGAAGTCAACGAAGCGAGAAAGAGATGCAATAAGACCAGGCGCAAAGCACAAAGATACAGGGAGAGAGCAACAGAGGAAGAGTGGAGCAGGTTCAATGAAATATATGTATAGGGAATTGAGAAAGGACTACAGACGTGCAATAAACAGGTCGAAAAGAGAAATATGGAGAGAAAAGTGTCAGGAGATCGACAGCGATGACACAAAGCAGAAAATCGAAATTATAAAAGAACTATTTCCAAGATGGGAAAAAAACGTTATATCAGGAGGTGTCACAGAAGAGTATGATGAGTTTACAACAGAAGAACTGGTACAAGCAGCGAAAAAATTAAAAACATGAAAAGCTCCGGGACCGGATGGGATAACTGCGGAGATCTGCAAGCTAACGGTTGAAGTATTGCCAGGGGAAATACACAGTGGTATCCAGACAGGTGGAAACGGGCCAAAGTAGTACTTATTCCCAAAGGGTACCCTATTGACAAAAAGTTCAGACCAATATGTCTACTAGACGTCTTTGGAAAGCTATTAGAACAACTGATAAAAATGAGACTAGAGGACGAACAAACATTGTCAATAAATCAATACGGTTTCCAGAGGGGAAAGGGGATAATTTCTATGGGTGTGTATCTATTGCTGTTGGTAATTATTCTAAGAATTTTATTTTGTATTATTTGTAATCTATTTATAAGTGCTTAACATTGCTGCCATAAGTTAAAATTGGACGAATTATTGCTTTATATGTATAATAATAGTTTGTTTTTTAAAGACATTTTACTTTTTTTGTTGATCAATGGATATAGCGCTTTTACAGCGGTATTTGTTTTATCTGTTAAGTATTTAATATGACATTTCCAACTTAATCTCTTATGCAGTACTATTCCTAAATATTTAGCTTGATCCGATTCTTCTATTGGTGCATTTTCTATCTTTGGTTTTTTTAATTATTTTAGTGTCGTTTTTCTTAACTGAGAAATTTATTAAGTTTTTGAGGGGTTAATTTCAGTTTTAATTGATTTTAGGTACGGTGTTATGGCTTTAATTATATGATATTGCAGTTTTCTGCAGGCAGTTTCAGATGAGAAAGATAATGCGTATAGACAGACATCATCGGCATATAAAGCTGTATTTACTGTTGATGATTTTCTTGTGTATAATGAATACAATGTAGGGCTAAGGACTGATCCTTGAGGGATTCCCCTTTCCATATCGTACTCTTGTGAGATTTCGCCGTTTAGTCGGACAGCGATTTTGCGAGAAGTTAAAGTTTCTAATATTTTGTGAGACATTTCGGAATATCGGATGTCAACATGCTATGTTTAAGTCCCGGAATCCATACTGTATAAAAAGCTTTCTGTGTGTCCAAGAAAACAGCTACTGTGTTTTGTTTTTTTCTATAACTATTTTTTATATCATTTGCTACCCGAATGACCTGTGATTCCGTTGAATGACCGGATCTAAATCCGTATTGTATGTCGGGAAATAAATTTCTTTCAACGATTTCATTTTTTATCTATTATGTAATATTGCATCTTGTATTTTACCTAGGATGGAGAGTAGCGAGATTGGTCTGTAGGGAGACGAAACCTAACCTCGATCGAGAACACGTGTCGCGAAATTCTCATTGGCAAATAGGATCGTTCAAAGCGTGGTAGTAGTGCTATAAACGACAAACGCGTCGGTATTTCAAACCCAGTGAACCGGTATTAAAAAAAATCAACTTCGATTCTGGTGAGCGACTTTTAACTTTCGCCCCATTGGAGTATAACAATAAGCTATGGGGGAAGATCCCCAGACATTTCGGCCGCTTCCCTACTTGCGAATCTCCTATCCTCTTCTTCCAACACCCTAATATCATCTCTGCATCAATTATCCCCCTTTTACAATAAACACATAATAAATCCCGAACTAGAAGCCATGGCGTTCCACGCTTACTCCTATTTCGAGGCATCACTAATATTCCCTCCTTCAAAACCCAGCCCTAAAAAAGATAATTTTCAAAGATCTTCTCCTGAATTCCCTCCCATTAGGCTAACTCACAGTCAGAAGAACTCAAATGCATCTCCCTCCTTTTCATTCAATGTCCATACTAAAACCACTTACAGTCAAATAACATCTTCTCCACAAAATACCCCAGCCACAACCTTTTCTAACAGATACACAACCTACATACCGTGCAAAAGGAAAAGACCAATCACAATTCAAAAACCCAATGCTTATTCAGACAAACACAACGAAATCTTAAACTCTCACTCTACGAAATACGCCCCAATGGGCCCCATAACCTCTCCACCACATTACTCCAAAAATACTTCCGCAACTACATCTTTCGAACATACCAAACAAACGGACAAAACTGGCAACACTCTAGCCATGGAAGAAGACTACTCGACCCTACCCCCTTTACCTTCCGAAATCACTACCTCAATTAATGTAGATAACAGCTCATTCGAATCCTTCTATTCACAAAATAGCCCTCCTTCGAGTGGGGAGGGGGAACATTCCAACTAGATACAAAAATGATAAGACCTTCCTTCCTTGAAGCCCCCCATTAAAATATAAATATATAAATTCGATAATTCCAACAATCTAACATTTAAAACCTCCTTCAAATACAAAATTATACAGTGGAATATACGCGGATTCCGCACGAACAGGGAGGCTCTAATCCAACTTATGAGAGATGAATATGCAGACATAATTTTACTCAACGAAACTTTTTTAAACCCCAGTCTTTCCTCTTATATCAGGCTCTTCTCATGTTATCGAGAGGATCGAGATGATGGCTACGGGGATGTAGCCACTTTTATTAGATCCTCGATTCCATGCGAACGTCTAAAATTAGACATTCGTCTTCCACACGATATCCAGATCCTAGCTATCGAAGTTAAAAAACTGATCGTTGTGAACTGTTATATTCACCCAGGCGCCCCTTTTCCAACTAGATGTTTTAACCAAATGATATATCAAAATTCAACAACAGTCGTTCATAACGGGCGACCTAAACGGTCAATGCAGTTTATGGGGCTCTGGAACAGATAACAATAATGGATGTATCATCAGGGACTTCATTTGCAATTCAGATCTGTGTCTACTTAACGACGGCTCCCTCACCAGGATAACCCCATCTCATCATAATAAAAGCTGTCTCGATCTGGGGATTTGCTCTTCCTCTATCGGAGCAGACTGCGTATGGAAAGTCCTCCAAGAATGTGGGACAAGTGACCATCTACCAACTCTCTGATTATTATTCGTCGTACACAAAGACACTACAAAACATCCTTCCCCACTCAATAAATTCAATCTCTCCAAGGCGGACTGGGTCGGATACAAAAACCTATTAGGAAACCAAGATCTAGCGTCCTGACCAAAAAACCAAAAAAAGAGATTGATTTTTTTTATCACTGAGAATTTATCTCCAAACACTTCAATAAAAAAAATGGGAATCAGTAAGAGGCTTCTCCAGAGCGTACCTTAATTCTGGGGTATCCTCAAACCCTCCCCTGAACAACGATATCTTCCTGGAACTTTTAAACAAACTCGCCCAAGTACCCATTCGGGATAGTAATGATATAACTGGGCCATTCCAATTTTTAACGAAAATCTTCAAAAGAAGAGGGTAGTCCCTCCCGAATGGAGAAATTATATCGTTCACCCGATACCTAAAAAATCCGGGGATCCCGCAATCCTGGCTAGCTGGAGGCCCATAGCCCTTTCTAGCTGCATCAACAAAACTCTCGAAAGTATGATCAAGAACAGGCTCGACTGGATCCTTGAAAACTCCTCAAAAATATATAACTTCCAAAACGGCTTCAGGAAGGGAAGAAGTATATCAGACAACCTCGTCTTCCTATACACTAAGATCTCCTGTACGCTCGCGGAGGATAAAAATCCCGTAGCCGTTATTCTCGATATCAAGGGCGCTTACGATAATGTGCTAATCTCCTCCATCTACACATCCTTAAATTCCCTTAGACTAGCCCAAGATATCTGTGATCTAATCTTTTCCCTTCTTAATAATAGAAACATCTTCATTAAATCGCCTTTCAACGGGCAAACCTTAGGCCCCGGAGTAGCCTGCAGAGGAGTACCCCAAGGATCTCCTCTCAGCCCCCTATTATTCAATATCGCTTGCAACGACATTAAAAACATGGTTCCGCCCTACATACAGATCAGCGGATACGCAGATGATTTGGTCCTAATCTGCGCCAAAAATTCAGTAAATTCCTCAATTCTTTGATGAACGTTTAACCTGGGAACCACACATTAACTACATATCCGACAATGCCGCCAGAGGCATCAATGTCCCAAGGGCTCTATACGGTAAATGGTGGGGAAGCCACCTCTCCTCCCTGCTAAACATTTACAAAGCTATAGTAAACCCACATTTCGATAGCGTTTGCTTTCTATACGGGGGCAGCGCACACACATCTAACTAAACTGGATAGTTTGCAATTTCAGTCAATTCGCGTTATCTGCGGATATCTTAAGTTTACCCCAACAAACATATTACTTTCGGACTCAGGAATACCTTCTTTATCCGTCCGAAGAATGAACCTCACAACCAGGTTCATAGCTAAAGCCACGGCATACAAGGAGGCCACGGGAGCCTCCATACTAAAGTTGTTCACCTGCTGGGCCAGAGACCCCACGTTCTGGAACACGAGAAACTCCCCAATAATCATATCAGCATTTGAAAACATTTATCATCATCTCCCCCTCATGCACTGTTCCTCCAAATTCCCTGTCACAACTCCCTGTCGTAAACCTCGATTTGAACAAGGAAAACAGGAACAACAACAGTACCGTCTTGGATAAAATCAACACCCATTTCGAGGAATTCACAACTATATTTACCGATGGATCTAAAAAGAAAAACAGTGTCAGTTTCGGAATATATTCTCCCGGTCTTCTATCTATCAGCGACCGACTTCCAAAAACCTTCTCGATCTTCTCAGCAGAGCTATTCGCCATATCCGTTGTTATGGAAAAAATCGTCGAACTGGACCTTGGCAAAGTGCTCATCCTCTCCTACTCCAAGAGCGTTATTACGAATATTCAAGCAAGATTCTTCTCTGCTGTCGCTAACCCATCCACTCTGAAAATTCGAAACATTTATCGAAAATTGCACCTTCAACAGAAAACTATAAAATTTGGATGAATGCCCGACCACTGCGGCATTAAAGGTAACAAAATTGCAAACCGTTTGACCATTCTCGGACGATCTGTTCCCAGGTCCATTTTCCCGCAGACCTACCACAAAGATGTTTTCACCACGGTCAATGAACTTCACCTTAATAGATGGAATGAAATCTTCCGCACAGACTGCAGGCTGAAAAGTGTCATCTACGGACAATACATAAAAAAGCCTTTCAAAATGCCCTGGTTCCATGAATTCCCCGAACTCTCTAGAAAAGATATAAACGTCATATCTAGAATCAGATTAAATCATTGCCTAACGAGATCGTACCTCAGGAATAAAGCCACGTCAAATTCAGTAAAAGGCTGAATAGCCCAAGTGTAGCTGAGGCCTCAAACGAAGAAGAAGAAGAAGAAGATTGGTCTGTAGCTATTTACATTTGTTGGGTTTTTTCCAGGTTTGAGTATGGGTGTTATTACAGCTAGTTTAAGACATTTTGGATAGTAAAATTGTCTTATACAATTGTTAATCATATATGTCAATTTCATTATTCCTTTTTTGGTAAAATTTTTAACAATTTTGGTTTCGATTTCATCTTTACCTGGTGTCTTATTATTTGGCATGTCTTTTATAATACCTATGATATAATTCTTCAGGGAATGTTAAATATTTGTTTATGTGTTCATTTGTCCAAACGAGTCTTTTATTTTGGAATGATTTAATTTCGTTGGTTATAAGTTCTTGATTTACGTTATTAGGGGTGTTTTTATGTATGTTACCTAAGTTTTGTTCTAAACCTTCCGCTTTTTCCTTATCAGAAATTAGATCTTGATTATTGAGGAGACACACTGGTATTTTTTCCTTAAGGTTTTTGTAATTTTCCATTTTGCCATTTTCTTCGGAGAATAATTTTATAGTATTTCCGTTTGGGTTATTCCGAGTGCATCCCCATTCTGCATGCCGGCCGTTTAGGTCACCAATTATTATTATAATTTTATCACCCCATAATAAAAGACTGTTTAGATCATGAAAATTAAGTTTATTTCTTGGATTATTGTAAACCCCGGCAATAACCGTACCATCTTGCAATTTTATTGCCAAGTTCTCGATACTAGAATATTGTTTGTGGCCCAACAACATGTGGGGTAATTTATTTTTAACAAGAATAGCTACTCCTCCGCCACGTTGTTGGGTTACCCTATCTTTTCTATAAGCGCTATATCCATTGATTTTTAATTTTTCATGATTTCTAAGTTTAGTTTCAGTTATTACTACTACATCTAAATTTTTATTGATTATGAAATGAATTAATTCGTCAAATTTGTTGTTGATTCCATCTACATTTATGGTGGCTAGACTTACCTTCTTATGGGCCATTTTTGAAGATTGAGTATTTTTCTACTTCCTCCTTAAAGGTCTGCATAACTAATATGACATCAAAATTATTTTTTGCTGAAGCTATTTTGCTATTTAAATGTTTTAGAGCCACTAGCACTTGTTTAAGGTCTATTTTTTGATTAAGTATGTTTAGTTCTTCAGTCACATTTATTAACTCACTAAAATTTGGGTTTTTTGTTTCGACACTTGTTGAGTTCCATGCGTTTTGATTGTTTGTTTGTTGTGTATAAGCGTTACGTGTAGGTAGTTGCGGAAAGTCAGAGTCTTTTCTAACAAATGTGCGCACTGGTCCTGTTGGTTGGGTTCTGTTATTTCTTCGTTCTAATTTTTCTTTATACACTTCGCAATTTACTGAATTTGCTGGGTGGTCTCCTCCGCAATTCGCACATTTAGCAGGTGTGGTTTTTGGTTTTTCACATGCATATGTTGGATGCTCTTCCGCACATTTTAGGCACTTATGTTTGTGTCTACAATTGGTTGTAGCATGTCCCCATGCTTGGCATCTATGGCACTGGATTATTTCTTTGTCATTTTTCCTCCTTTCCCAATAGACTCTGGTATGTAATAGGTATTTAACGTTTTGATTTAGCCACTTTAATGTGATACTGGCATTAGTTGTTATTAGGAAAAGCGGTCTGGTATTGGTTTTCATTTTGAAGATTTTTCTTATTTGAATTTCGTGTTCTTCAAGTAGTGCCGTTTGTATTTGATGTGCGTCTGGGTCTGTATCTAGACCTCTTAGAACGAAAGCGTGATTTCTTTCTGTAGGTAGGGTATAGGAATGATGATCCAACTCCGCACCTTCTAATTCTTGCAAGAGATTTTTATAATCATCTTCATCGTATACGAAAACTAGCGTAGAATTTTTGGTGAATTTTAGATGGAATCCTTTCCGTAAGGTTCGACTGATTTCTTTTGTTAATTCCTGATGGTTCTGGAACTTTTTGTTGATGACGATTGGTGGTATTTTTGATTTTCTTCTTGTTTGCTCTTGGTCTGGCTCAATAGTTTCACTTTCATCTTCTTCTTCCTCTTCTTCGTTATTATCGTTTGCTGTGAGTGGCTGGAATCGGTTCGTTATTTCAATATTTGTTGCTGATGTCTGTTGTTGCTTGACGTATTTTGTTAGAAAACATGTTTTTTTTGGTTTTAAGAACTCATTTTCAGGAGGAGAGCTCAGTCTCTTTTTTGTGTTTTCTACCGTTGATGCTTCCATTTTTGTTAATTGGTATGTCGCTTTTTCAATTGATGTTGTTGTTTCCATTGTTGATTGCTCCTTTCTGTTGATAGGAGTTTCGGGAAATATACCCGAAACTCCTAAATGTGTTGATTTTTCTGATATATTTGCACCTAAGTGTCTTTCACTATTTTTGTGTTAATAGTAATTATTAAAGTTTCTCACTGTTCACTTTTCACTGAAATCGCTTTATTGCTCAGAGTTGGTCACTTGCGCTCATGGCTCGCTTTCACCACCTCTGCACCGCGCGAGGGTTGGTTTGTGAATGGGACGAGAACTGGCGTATTCATTATGGTATGGCCGTTGCCTCTAATAAATGTAGCAATCATTGTAGATAAAACATTATTTTCTATAATATAATAAATTAGAAAAATTAAAAAAACAGGGGGGCAACGACACGCGGTATTCCCAAGCGGTCACCCATCCAAGTACTAACCGCGCCCAATAATGCTTAGCTGCAGTGATCGGACGAGAACTGGCGTATTCATTATGGTATGGCCGTTGCCTCTAATAAATGTAGCAATCATTGTAGATAAAACAATAATTTCAATAATATAATAAATTAGAAAAATTAAAAAAAAGAGGGGGCAACGACACGCGGTATTCCCAAGCGGTCACCCATCCAAGTACTAACCGCGCCCAATAATGCTTAGCTGCAGTGATCGGACGAGAACTCAATTCAATTCAAAATATCTTTATTTACAACTTATTAATTATTACATCATTTTTACATTAACACTAAACTAAATATTTATTACAACGGCGATTTTGTACTATTGAGTAATATAATGTACATAGTAAGCTCCTGGTATATCTTCATAGATTATACCACAAGCCCGGCCTGCTCTTAAGCCTCTGATACTTTTTGTGTGCTAATTGTATTTAGAATTTATTATTACTATTTTGTTATTTTCATCGTTTGTTTTTTTTTACGATATAATAACAATTTATTAGTTTATTGTACAGGTCGTATGCTAAATAGCTCTCGTAGAATTTATTGGTTTATTTTAATTATGCAGACTTTATGAGGAACTTTCTTTCAATAAACCTCATACATATAGTGGAATAATTATCTAGTATATAAGTATAGGAACGTTTTCTGTTAGCTTATTTATACAATATTCAATTTAGTTTTTAAATATTGTTAATTCCTGATGTACATATCCGTGTTTTTTATTTTGTGTGTTTGTTATTTTAATTTTACCGATGTTTTTTGTTAGTGGATTTGTTAATATTTGATCTCTGTAGAATTTTTCCGCTTTACTTAAAATATATTCTTTCATTTTTGGCATTCTGGCCCGTGCATGTAAAAGTTCAATCGGTGTGTATCTGTTACCATTAGTTATAATTCTTAGTATTTTATTTTGTATTACTTGTAACCTGTTGATGAGCGTTTTTGGTGCTGAACAGAAAACGTTACTACCATAGGTTAAAATTGGACGAATTATTGTTTTGTATATTAAAGTTTTGTTTTTTAGTGACATTTTACTTTTTCGATTTATTAGGGGATATAATGCTTTTACAGCGGTATTTGTTTTATCGGTTAGGTATTTTATGTGGTGTTTCCAACTGAGTCGTTTGTGTAGTACTACTCCTAGATATTTTACGGTTTCTTTCTCTTCTATATTCGCGTGTTCTACTTTTAGCTTTCTATATATTTTAGTGTCATTCTTTTTTACAGAGAAGTTTATAACTTCAGTCTTTGTTGGATTTATTTCTATTTTATTATCTTCCAGAAATGGTTTTATGTTTTTAATTAGGTGGTATTGAATTTTTCTGGTTGCCACATCCGAAGAGAAGGATGTTGCATAAAGACATGCATCATCTGCATATAACGCCGTATTTACATTAGACGCTTGAGGATATTTTCTGGTATATATAGAGAACAGAGTTGGACTGAGTGCAGATCCCTGTGGGATACCTCTGTTCAATTCGTATTCTTGTGAAGTTTCATTGTTTACCTGAATTTTAAATTTTCGTACTGTTATTGCGTTAGAAATTAGCCTTACGAAGCAATTCGATATTCCGGAGTCAAGCATGTTATTAATGAGCCCCGGAATCCAGACTGTGTCGAATGCTTTTTGTGTGTCTAACAGTACGGCTACAGTATTTTGATTTTTTCTATAGTTCGTTTTTATGTCATGTACAACTCGGACCACTTGCGATTCGGTCGAATGACCCGCTCGAAATCCGTATTGTACATCTGGGATTAGTTTTCTTTCCTTTATTTCATCCTTCAATCGTTCATGTAGGACGGTGTCAAATATTTTACCTACGATGGACAGCAATGATATTGGTCTATAACTATTAGGATTAGTAGGATCTTTACCCGGTTTTAGTATTGGGGTGATTAGAGCAGTTTTGAGGCATTTTGGATAGTACATGTTTCTTATGGAATTGTTTATCATGTAAGTCAGTTTTACAATTGCTTTTTTAGTTATGTTTTTAATTATTTTGTTTTCAATTCCATCTATACCCGGTGCTTTATTATTTGGCATATTTTTGATTATACTGTAAATTTCCATGGGAGTAGTTAAATATTTATTTAATTCTTTTTTCGACCAATTTAATTTCTTATTTTTAAATGCATTTATTTTGGTTTCTATATTATTATGATATTGGTTATTCGGGGTGTTTTTGTGTATTTCTTCCATGTTAAGCGCTAAACCTTCAGCTTTTTCTTTATCTGATAGAAGATTTTTATTTTTATATATTAATGAGGATATACTTTGGTATTTTTTCTTCAGATTTTTAGTTATTTTCCATAGGGAATTATTTTCAGTTGTCGCATTTCGTATTTTTTGATGCCATATTCTTTTTCTGTAAGACTTGATTTTTCTTCTTACTATTTGTTTCAATTCGAGATGTTTTTGGCGGTCTATTTGACTCCCAAACTGCTGCCACCTTTTTCTTGTAATTTGTTTTTCTTTGATAATTTTTTCCAAAGATGCGGGAAATTTATCTTTGTATATATTTATTTGTTTTTTTTCTGTGTGTTTAATCATCAATTTCTGTAGCAATTTTATAAATTCCTCGAATTCTATATCTATATCTTCTTTTGACACACCGCCGATTTTACGATTTATTTTGATATTATTGTTCAATTCGAATCTGTACTGAGACAGGTTTAGATAATTTTTGTACATTTTTATATATTATATAATCTATGGTTGATGGCGTGTTATTTCTATTGTAAGGATATAGAGTTGGTTTTCGTGGGGCCGTTAGGATTAATCCGTTTTGTTCCGTAAAATATTTTATAGTGTTTCCATTTGGGTTAGCCCGGTTACAACCCCAGTCTTCATGACGTCCGTTTAAATCTCCTATTATTACGATTTTATTACCCCAAAATAGGAAGGTTTCTAAATCTTGGAAATTGAGGATGTTTCTCGGGTTGTTATAGACCCCTATGATTACTGTACCATCTTGTAGTTTTATTGCTACATTTTCAATTGTTGTATTTTGGTTATTTCCCAAAAACATGTGAGGCATTTCGTTTTTAACTAGAAGTGCTATGCCTCCGCCACGTGTTTGGGTTTCTCTGTCCTTTCTGTAAACTTTATATCTCCTAACATAAAATTTTTCAAAAGGTCTAAGTTTCGTTTCTGTTACGACAATTACATCTAAATTTTTGTTCATTATAAAATAGATAAATTCGTCAATTTTATTATTTATTCCATCTACATTTATAGTTGAAAGACTCACCTCTTTATTTCCCATTTTTGAAGAAAGTATATTCGTTGACTTCGTCCTTGAAAGCCTGCATAATTAAAATTACATCGAAATTGTTTTTCGCTCTCGATATTCTCTGATTCAAGTCTTTCAAAGCTTCTAGCACTTGTTTCATATTAATTTGTTCGTTAAGCTTATTTAGCTCATTTGTCACTTCACTAATATCACTGAAATCCATCGTCGGGTGTTTGACTGGAATGTCTGTCGTCCTGTTGGCCCAGGGAGCTCTTCTGGTTACTGGTGGTATCCTGTTGGGTTCCTTCTGGTAAGCAGCACTTGTTGATGGCAGTGATAGTTCTGGAAATTCTTCTGTTCTTAATGTGAACGGGTTGTTCCTTTTTATTTGGATCTGTTTGTTTGGTCTATTTTGGCTTTTTCTTTCGATTTTATCCAAGTAGACTTTACATTTCGTTGAGTTTGCAGGATGATCCTCTCCACAATTTGCGCATACTGCCGGCATATCTATTGTTTTCTTGCACATATATGTCGGATGATCTTTGGCACATTTTAGACACTTGTAATCACGTCTACAATTTGATGTGGCATGTCCCCACGATTGGCATCTGTGACACTGTATTATTTCTTTGTTGGTTTGACGTCTATCCCAATATACTCGCGTTTGTAGTAAATATTTAACATTTTGATTCAACCAGTTTAACGTGATTCCTGCATTCGTTGTTATGAGATATAATGGTCTAGATTTCGTTTTCATCCTGAATATCTTTCTAGTTGTAATTTGATGTTCGTTATGTAACGCGTCTTCTATTACTGTTAATTCTGGATCGGTATCTAAGCCTCTTAATACAAAAGCATGACTTTTATCTTTTGGTAGAGTGTAATAATGATGTTCAAGTTCGGTGTCTTCTAATTCCTTTAGTAGCGTTTTATATTCGTTTTCATCCTCCGCAAAAATTAATGTTGTGTTTTTTGTAAATTTTAGGTAAAATCCTTTGGTCAGTGTTTTTTTTATCTCTTTCGTGAGTTCATTGTGATTTTCAAACTTTTTGTTAATTACTATTGGTGGAATTTTCGTCTTTTCATTTGTTTCTTTGGCTATTTTCTCGTTTTCGTAGTTACTGACTCCGGCTTGTTCTTCTTCTTCTTGTTCATTTTCCTCGGTTCTAAGATTTTCGTACCTATTAGTTGTTATAAAACTAATGTTTTTAATCGTTGGTGCTTGTTTAGCATATTTTGATAAAAAACACACCTTCTTAGGTTTTTGGAATTCTTCTTCGTTTGGAGATGTTTGCCTCTTTTTTGTATTGTCTTTTTCGATTTCCATTTGCACATGTTGTGATAAATTTTTGATTCGACTTTCGTTGTCCATTTTTGAGGTGGTACCGGGGTAAACCCCGGTTCCCTTGACACTTATTGAGTTTTCCTTTGTTATTTAGAGTTTTATTTTTTTTTTTTTTACTTTTCACTTTAAAATGATGATTGTCTTTTTTAGTCTTATTAGTTATTGGTAACTACACTCTTGTACTTCGCTCCTGAGAGCGATTTGTTTGTAACTCCACTATTCCACTTTTTTATTATGGTCTAGATGGTTTATTACGGTCAGGTCAACACGTCTTCACTAGTCGAGGGTTGAGTTGGAACTGGACGAGAACTGGCGTATTCATTATGGTATGGCCGTTGCCTCTAATAAATGTAGCAATCATTGTAGATAAAACAATAATATCTATAATATTATAAATTAGAAAAATAAAAAAAAAGAGGGAAGCAACGACACGCGGTATTCCCAAGCGGTCACCCATCCAAGTACTAACCGCGCCCAATAATGCTTAGCTGCAGTGATCGGACGAGAACTGGCGTATTCATTATGGTATGGCCGTTGCCTGTAATAAATGTAGCAATCATTGTAGATAAAACAATAATATCTATAATATTATAAATTAGAAAAATTAAAAAAAAAGAGGGAAGCAACGACACGCGGTATTCCCAAGCGGTCACCCATCCAAGTACTAACCGCGCCCAATAATGCTTAGCTGCAGTGATCGGACGAGAACTGGCGTATTCATTATGGTATGGCCGTTGCCTCTAATAAATGTAGCAATCATTGTAGATAAAACAATAATATCTATAATATTATAAATTAGAAAAATAAAAAAAAAGAGGGAAGCAACGACACGCGGTATTCCCAAGCGGTCACCCATCCAAGTACTAACCGCGCCCAATAATGCTTAGCTGCAGTGATCGGACGAGAACTGGCGTATTCATTATGGTATGGCCGTTGCCTCTAATAAATGTAGCAATCATTGTAGATAAAACAATAATATCTATAATATTATAAATTAGAAAAATAAAAAAAAAGAGGGAAGCAACGACACGCGGTATTCCCAAGCGGTCACCCATCCAAGTACTAACCGCGCCCAATAATGCTTAGCTGCAGTGATCGGACGAGAACTGGCGTATTCATTATGGTATGGCCGTTGCCTCTAATAAATGTAGCAATCATTGTAGATAAAACAATAATATCTATAATATTATAAATTAGAAAAATAAAAAAAAAGAGGGAAGCAACGACACGCGGTATTCCCAAGCGGTCACCCATCCAAGTACTAACCGCGCCCAATAATGCTTAGCTGCAGTGATCGGACGAGAACTGGCGTATTCATTATGGTATGGCCGTTGCCTGTAATAAATGTAGCAATCATTGTAGATAAAACAATAATATCTATAATATTATAAATTAGAAAAATTAAAAAAAAAGAGGGAAGCAACGACACGCGGTATTCCCAAGCGGTCACCCATCCAAGTACTAACCGCGCCCAATAATGCTTAGCTGCAGTGATCGGACGAGAACTGGCGTATTCATTATGGTATGGCCGTTGCCTCTAATAAATGTAGCAATCATTGTAGATAAAACAATAATATCTATAATATTATAAATTAGAAAAATAAAAAAAAAGAGGGAAGCAACGACACGCGGTATTCCCAAGCGGTCACCCATCCAAGTACTAACCGCGCCCAATAATGCTTAGCTGCAGTGATCAAATCAAATCAAATCAAAAATAACTTTATTTACAACTATTTACAAAAATACAATATCAACACATGTAATATTAATATTTACAATACCTAAAAAATAAATAATAAATATTGCACAAAAATACTGTCATGGTGTTTTACAAAATTATTTTATTTCTTTGGTTCCTGCCTGTTTGGCTTACCCAAAAGTGTGACTATTTTATTTTGAGTAAAATCAAGACAATTCCTGCGCCGACTATTTTGTTTTATTTTCGTATTTTAATTAAATTATTAATTGTTTTACTGGAAAATAAATTTTAAAAAACCAGTTTAAAGCAATTTACTTGATGAGGGAAAACGAGCCAAACTAGTTAGCTGTTGGGGTAAAATTTAAAAGTATATATGTATTTTTTTTTAAGTGTTATTGAATATTGACAAATTTTGATGAATCAGTCTGTGTTTTAATTTAAAAGGGGTATTATGTTTTTGAATATTAGTGATGTTAATTGTTTCGGGTGAGGCCCTAATTGATTTAGTGTAAAATTTGACACTTAGTTTGTCCACATACTCCCTGATGGTAGGCATGTCACATTGTTCGTGTAGGTCAGTTATTCTTGTTCTTATATTGGCGTTTAATATTAATCTTAATATTTTATTTTGTAAAATTTGTAACGACCTGAATGACCAATCAGGTAGTGAGCACCATATTGGACACGCATATGTCATCACCGGTCTTATCATAGCTTTATATAAAAGTAATTTATTTTTAGTACTTAGTTTACTTTTTCTAGCAATTAGGGGGTACAGCTGTCGATTGCATTGAATTGCCTTTTTTCTTACCTTAGCGATTTGCGGAAGAAAGCTTAATCTTTGATCGAGGGTGAATCCCAGATAGTCAACGGATTTTGAAGGTACTATTTTGTGTTGTCCTATTTTGAGAGGTGTTATTATTTTATTATTTGTTACTTTTTTACTAAAGACAATTTGCTGAGTTTTATCGGCGTTTATTGTTATTTTGTATTTTTCGTAGTAGTCTAAAATTTTGTTTATATGATACTGTTGTAATTGGTTCGCCGCTTGTGCATAGAACGAGTGGGAGTAAACAGCAGTATCATCTGCAAATAATGCGATTTTTGAATTTGGGAAGGATGGTATGTCAGAAACGAAAATGCCGAATAACTGAGGCCCCAAAACGGAGCCTTGGGGTACACCAGCCCTAACAGGTCTCATCTCTGACGTGACACTTCCTACCTTGACACAAAGCCTTCGGTCGGTCAGGTATGAGTGGATGAGTTTAACGAATTCAGTGCTAAAATTGAATTTAATCATTTTGTATATTAGTGCGTCGATCCAGACACGGTCGAAGGCCTTCTGTATATCTAAGAGTGTCATTACAGTATTCATGTTTTTGTTAAAATTAACAGTAATGTCATTACAAATTCTGGCAATTTGCATGCTTGTGCTATGCCTTTTTTTGAAACCAAACTGGCAAGTGTCTTTTATACTTGTTGTAGGTAGTTGGAGTTGAAGTTTCTTTAAAATAACCTTTTCAGCAACTTTAGATAGCATAGCCAACAAGCTTATTGGTCTGTAGCTGTTAAGTAAGGATTGGTTTTTTCCAGGCTTGGGAATTGGAATTACTAATGCTGATTTCCACACAGAGGGCCAATGTTGTAATTTTATAATGGAGTTGATAATGTAATGAAACTGAACCAATGTTTTTTTAGGTATATTTTTGATAAGCTTATTGTCTATGCCATCTAGACCTGGAGCCCTGTCATTAGGTATTTTTTAATTATAGTTTTAAGTTCAAGTGGAGTAGTTAGTAATTTGATATCTTTTGGAAAGTTAATTTTTTCATTTTCAAATTTGTTAATAGTTGATTTGATTTCATTATAAAAGTTTTTGTGTTCTTGTTTGTCGTTTAAATCAGAAAGATCATGAATTTTTTCAAATAATTTGGAGAGGGCATTGGCCTTTTCTTTATCACATATATATTTTTCATTTTCATTTTTGGGATTTTTAAGTGTTGGTATGCTATTATTTTTGTCTTTATTGATATTTTTTGACAATTTCCAAAGTTCCTTGTTGTCATTGTTTGCCCTTTCTATAATTTTTTCCCATTCTGCATCTTTATGTTTGGCTATTTCAACGGCTATATTTTGAGTTATTGTTTTTAAGTCTTGTCTCACTGTTGCTGTTCCCCGTCTTTGCCCGATTTTACGCAATTTGTTTTTTTGCCTAATTAAGTCTAAAATTTCATCAGTTAATCCGCATTTATTTAGATATATGGTTTTTTCCTTACGTACTATTTTTTGTGCTGTTATTAAAAGTTGTGTTAAATTATCGACCTCTTTCTCCAATTCTTGAATGTTCTGAATATTATTATTTATTACTGTGTTTTTACTTAAATATAATTTATAAGTGTCCCAGTCCGCATTTTCATATGTATTTATTTTGATGGAATTTATACCTTCTGTGTGATTAGTTAAGCTGAAAAAAACTGGATTATGATCAGAACACAAATCATTTAGAGAGACAGGTTGAGAATTTGTAGTGACGCCTCGATTAACTATCAGATCAATTGTGGTTGGGGTGCTACCATTTTCTGGAAGATGGGTTGCTTTGTCTGGATGTTGAATTACTGCATCTGAATTTTGAATATATTGAAAAAGTGTATTTCCATTTGTGTTATTGGCATTGCAGTTCCAAGAGGAATGCTTAGCGTTTAAATCCCCCACGACAAGTGATCCGTTTTTATTTAATAATATTTTTATGTCGTTAGTAGAAAAATGATTGAGTGGTTTGTTATATACGGCTGTTAGGGTTATTTTTGAATCTAGAGTTATACTTAAATGTTCAATGGATGTATCGAGTGATTTGTTCTCAACGAAATTAACGCCTTTTTTGATGCCTATAGCCACGCCGCCGTAGCCATCATCCCTTTTTTTAGTTAGTATTGTGTACCCCTTGATTTTTATTGATTCATGTTGCTTAAGTTGAATTTCATTTAACATGAATATCCAAACCTTTTTCCTAATTAAGAATTCTTTTAGTTGTTCTAATTTGGCTCGTTTTCCCTTGTAGATGCCTCCACAGTTCCAGGTAACTATATTTATTTTTTTTGTTTTATTCATTACTGTCATTGTTGAGCTTTTGTGTAAAATTATAGAAGGCAGTGAATTTTTCTAATTCGGTATGGCAATTTTTCAGGATATTATTTAGTTCTTTTATTAAGTTAATGTATTTATTAATGTTTATTAGTGAATTAAGGGTGTTCATTTCAGAAATTAAGTTGTTAAAATTGTCGTGGGCAGGAATTGTGTTATTCACTTGTTTAGTGGTTATTGAATTATTTAGCTGAGTCACATTATTTGGGCTTACCTTGTTTGGCAGAGCTGGAAATTGTTTACTATTGGTAATGTCCACCGGATTCCTTTGCTGTCTTACTTCCCATGCGTTTTTATCTGGTAGTGGGGCCTTCACATACGCTTTTCTTGTCCCATTTGTGTTTGGAATATTCTTCTGTTTAAGTTCATTTAGTTTGTCAATTTTTTGTAAGTATACCCGACACTGGGTGCTGTTCGCTGGATGTTCTCCTTCACAATTAATGCATTTTGGTGGATCACAGTCGGGTTTTTGGCAGTCTTTTGTAAAATGTTCATTTGCACACTTCATGCAAACAGGTTGGGCTCTGCAATTACTAGTAGCATGTCCCCACATTTGGCAACGGTGACACTGGGTTATTAGTTTATTATTGTAATGTCTACTCCACTGAATTTTAATATTATTGAGTATTTGCACTTTTTGTTGTAAATTTTTAAGGGTTACGGTGTCATCGGTCACTATTAAATAAGCTGGTCTTACAGTTCCTTTCATTTCGAACACATTTTTAATTGATAACTTGTATGAGTTTTCTAATTCTTCTTGTATTTCTTCCATAGATGGTTTGTTGTCAAGTCCCTTTATTACAAAGGCATGTGTTTTTTCGTTTTTAGATGTGTACGAATGGTATTCGACTTGTGAGGCTTCCAGTACTTCTTTGGTATCTTTCCAGTCTTGTAGATCGTTGATAAAGATTGTTATCGTCTCTTTATTGTATTTAATACTGAATCCCTTTGGGGCCATTAATTTTAGTTGTTCGATTAAATATTTGTGGTCATCTACCGTGTTATGTATAATTATTGGTGGAGGTTTTATGACCCTGTCGACGTTCTTGGTATTTTTCTTTAGTGCATTTTTGTTTAATTGTGTTGTTGTATTGTTTGGTTTATGTATTTGTGTTGAGCTGCCTTCGCATGTCATGCTATTATCGTTTTCATCTTCTTCATTTTGCAGGTTTTCGAAGGAATTTTGAGTGAGTGGGTAAGTTTTGTTACTTCTGTTGTTAGCAGCAGCTTTTATTTTTGTTGTAGGGTGCGTGATTGTTTCGTCGTTTTCATCACATGTTCTTTTTCGTTTTCTGTGTTTGTTGAATTTGTTCGAGTCCAGGGTTATCGTATTTTTCTTCTTTATTTGTAGGTTTTCGATGTCTGGATCGTCATCGCCCGGGGTGGGCATTTTTATTAGTGTTTATTATGCAGAATTTTACTTGTTTGCACTATTTACAGTTGTATTTACTCTGTTTAAAAGAGTTATTGTGAAAACGCACGTTGCGTTTTTAGGTTAGGTTAGTAGGTATAAAAACACTACTGACAGGTACGTTTACTTTCGCAGAGCGCTCAAGCACGTCCGTTCGCTGCAGTGATCGGACGAGAACTGGCGTATTCATTATGGTATGGCCGTTGCCTCTAATAAATGTAGCAATCATTGTAGATAAAACATTATTTTCTATAATATAATAAATTAGAAAAATTGAAAAAAAGAGGGAAGCAACGACACGCGGTATTCCCAAGCGGTCACCCATCCAAGTACTAACCGCGCCCAATAATGCTTAGCTGCAGTGATCGGACGAGAACTGGCGTATTCATTATGGTATGGCCGTTGCCTGTAATAAATGTAGCAATCATTGTAGATAAAACAATAATATCTATATTATAAATTAGAAAAATTAAAAAAAAAGAGGGAAGCAACGACACGCGGTATTCCCAAGCGGTCACCCATCCAAGTACTAACCGCGCCCAATAATGCTTAGCTGCAGTGATCGGACGAGAACTGGCGTATTCATTATGGTATGGCCGTTGCCTCTAATAAATGTTGCAATCATTGTAGATAAAACAATAATATCTATATTATAAATTAGAAAAATTAAAAAAAAAGAGGGAAGCAACGACACGCGGTATTCCCAAGCGGTCACCCATCCAAGTACTAACCGCGCCCAATAATGCTTAGCTGCAGTGATCGGACGAGAACTGGCGTATTCATTATGGTATGGCCGTTGCCTCTAATAAATGTTGCAATCATTGTAGATAAAACAATAATATCTATATTATAAATTAGAAAAATTAAAAAAAAAAGAGGGAAGCAACGACACGCGGTATTCCCAAGCGGTCACCCATCCAAGTACTAACCGCGCCCAATAATGCTTAGCTGCAGTGATCGGACGAGAACTGGCGTATTCATTATGGTATGGCCGTTGCCTGTAATAAATGTAGCAATCATTGTAGATAAAACAATAATATCTATATTATAAATTAGAAAAATTAAAAAAAAAGAGGGAAGCAACGACACGCGGTATTCCCAAGCGGTCACCCATCCAAGTACTAACCGCGCCCAATAATGCTTAGCTGCAGTGATCGGACGAGAACTGGCGTATTCATTATGGTATGGCCGTTGCCTCTAATAAATGTAGCAATCATTGTAGATAAAACAATAATATCTATATTATAAATTAGAAAAATTAAAAAAAAAAGAGGGAAGCAACGACACGCGGTATTCCCAAGCGGTCACCCATCCAAGTACTAACCGCGCCCAATAATGCTTAGCTGCAGTGATCGGACGAGAACTGGCGTATTCATTATGGTATGGCCGTTGCCTCTAATAAATGTTGCAATCATTGTAGATAAAACAATAATATCTATATTATAAATTAGAAAAATTAAAAAAAAAGAGGGAAGCAACGACACGCGGTATTCCCAAGCGGTCACCCATCCAAGTACTAACCGCGCCCAATAATGCTTAGCTGCAGTGATCGGACGAGAACTGGCGTATTCATTATGGTATGGCCGTTGCCTCTAATAAATGTTGCAATCATTGTAGATAAAACAATAATATCTATATTATAAATTAGAAAAATTAAAAAAAAAGAGGGAAGCAACGACACGCGGTATTCCCAAGCGGTCACCCATCCAAGTACTAACCGCGCCCAATAATGCTTAGCTGCAGTGATCGGACGAGAACTGGCGTATTCATTATGGTATGGCCGTTGCCTCTAATAAATGTTGCAATCATTGTAGATAAAACAATAATATCTATATTATAAATTAGAAAAATTAAAAAAAAAGAGGGAAGCAACGACACGCGGTATTCCCAAGCGGTCACCCATCCAAGTACTAACCGCGCCCAATAATGCTTAGCTGCAGTGATCGGACGAGAACTGGCGTATTCATTATGGTATGGCCGTTGCCTCTAATAAATGTAGCAATCATTGTAGATAAAACAATAATATCTATAATATTATAAATTAGAAAAATAAAAAAAAAGAGGTAAGCAACGACACGCGGTATTCCCAAGCGGTCACCCATCCAAGTACTAACCGCGCCCAATAATGCTTAGCTGCAGTGATCGGACGAGAACTGGCGTATTCATTATGGTATGGCCGTTGCCTCTAATAAATGTTGCAATCATTGTAGATAAAACAATAATATCTATATTATAAATTAGAAAAATTAAAAAAAAAGAGGGAAGCAACGACACGCGGTATTCCCAAGCGGTCACCCATCCAAGTACTAACCGCGCCCAATAATGCTTAGCTGCAGTGATCGGACGAGAACTGGCGTATTCATTATGGTATGGCCGTTGCCTGTAATAAATGTAGCAATCATTGTAGATAAAACAATAATATCTATAATATTATAAATTAGAAAAATTAAAAAAAAAGAGGGAAGCAACGACACGCGGTATTCCCAAGCGGTCACCCATCCAAGTACTAACCGCGCCCAATAATGCTTAGCTGCAGTGATCGGACGAGAACTGGCGTATTCATTATGGTATGGCCGTTGCCTGTAATAAATGTAGCAATCATTGTAGATAAAACATTATTTTCTATAATATAATAAATTAGAAAAATTGAAAAAAAGAGGGAAGCAACGACACGCGGTATTCCCAAGCGGTCACCCATCCAAGTACTAACCGCGCCCAATAATGCTTAGCTGCAGTGATCGGACGAGAACTGGCGTATTCATTATGGTATGGCCGTTGCCTCTAATAAATGTTGCAATCATTGTAGATAAAACAATAATATCTATATTATAAATTAGAAAAATTAAAAAAAAAGAGGGAAGCAACGACACGCGGTATTCCCAAGCGGTCACCCATCCAAGTACTAACCGCGCCCAATAATGCTTAGCTGCAGTGATCGGACGAGAACTGGCGTATTCATTATGGTATGGCCGTTGCCTCTAATAAATGTTGCAATCATTGTAGATAAAACAATAATATCTATATTATAAATTAGAAAAATTAAAAAAAAAGAGGGAAGCAACGACACGCGGTATTCCCAAGCGGTCACCCATCCAAGTACTAACCGCGCCCAATAATGCTTAGCTGCAGTGATCGGACGAGAACTGGCGTATTCATTATGGTATGGCCGTTGCCTCTAATAAATGTAGCAATCATTGTAGATAAAACATTATTTTCTATAATATAATAAATTAGAAAAATTGAAAAAAAGAGGGAAGCAACGACACGCGGTATTCCCAAGCGGTCACCCATCCAAGTACTAACCGCGCCCAATAATGCTTAGCTGCAGTGATCGGACGAGAACTGGCGTATTCATTATGGTATGGCCGTTGCCTCTAATAAATGTTGCAATCATTGTAGATAAAACAATAATATCTATATTATAAATTAGAAAAATTAAAAAAAAAGAGGGAAGCAACGACACGCGGTATTCCCAAGCGGTCACCCATCCAAGTACTAACCGCGCCCAATAATGCTTAGCTGCAGTGATCGGACGAGAACTGGCGTATTCATTATGGTATGGCCGTTGCCTCTAATAAATGTAGCAATCATTGTAGATAAAACATTATTTTCTATAATATAATAAATTAGAAAAATTGAAAAAAAGAGGGAAGCAACGACACGCGGTATTCCCAAGCGGTCACCCATCCAAGTACTAACCGCGCCCAATAATGCTTAGCTGCAGTGATCGGACGAGAACTGGCGTATTCATTATGGTATGGCCGTTGCCTCTAATAAATGTTGCAATCATTGTAGATAAAACAATAATATCTATATTATAAATTAGAAAAATTAAAAAAAAAGAGGGAAGCAACGACACGCGGTATTCCCAAGCGGTCACCCATCCAAGTACTAACCGCGCCCAATAATGCTTAGCTGCAGTGATCGGACGAGAACTGGCGTATTCATTATGGTATGGCCGTTGCCTCTAATAAATGTAGCAATCATTGTAGATAAAACAATAATATCTATATTATAAATTAGAAAAATTAAAAAAAAAGAGGGAAGCAACGACACGCGGTATTCCCGGTATCATCCGATTAAAAAAACTTAAATAAAATAATTAAAATTTCCTATACTTGCCGCGTTTGGAAGACGGAGTAATAAACACATTAATCAGCCGAAGTCCACCCGGGGTGTAAACGAGTCGCCGATATCACTCACTCCCCATTGGCCGGTCTAAAAGTTGATACTCTGTGAATGGTTTTGAGTAATTGTAGGCGATGTGCGAAATTTCTATCGATCGAATCGATCATTGTACAGGATTTTGCCGTACAGGGGTAGGGATATTTTGGAACCGCCTGACATTTTTATTACTCCGTCTTCCAAACGCGCCAAGTATAGAATACTATAATTTTAGGAAATTTTGTGCTCTATAACTTTTATAATGGCTATTTTTAACCTAGGTGGCACTTGAATGGAAATATTACCAAAAAACTGAATTTGCGTACCTTTTTTCCAATATGGCGGCGCGAGCGGCGGTCTAAATGGGCTCATTCGATAAAATTTAGAATTTGATCAAACTTTATATACATAAAGAAGAGGTCAAAAAAATGAATACTGAAAGTTTCAAGTTGATCCGATCAGCGGTTCTTTGATTATTCGAGTTTAAAGATGCGATTATTTGTCTCCGCGATAGTACGATGATGACGTCATTGCATGCGATCTCTCCGCTGTCCGCTTCGCATTCACTTAACTTGCATTGCATTCGCGATCGTTTCGTCTTTTTAACGACTATGTTTAATTGATTATATAGGGTAATTATAATAAATAATTAATGCTAATTGTAAGTATAATATTTTGGTTATCGATTAATGAGATTATGTACGTAAAAATATTTAGGAATACCTAAATAATAACTATAATACCTACCTATGTAAGTTTTGGATTTTGCTCTATAACATGTATTACCCTTTTTATAATGTTCTCTAAATAGGAAGAGTGTCATCTAATTTACTAGTAAAATCAGATGGTAACTGTCCCGAACGGGTCAAATCACACTGAGTTTGTTTTGAAAAAAGTTTGGGCATTATGTTTATATAAACTTAAATTTTTTATGACAGGCCTCATTTGTAATAGTGTTGTTTAAATTTTTATCCATTGTCAAATTCACATCATCCATATCATCGTTCTGTTCATTCCGAGTACTTTTAGAACAACTAGACAAATCCTCGATAGTAGTTTACCGCTGTCTTTTTAAAAATATTGTTCTTGCTTGTACAGTGTGTTTAACGATTTGAACTTTTTGGAAGTCGAAGATATTAGGTACAACATCTTGCTATATTGGGAATTAGCCATTGTTTTAAAATACATGTAGTTTTCCATATTGTTTTCAAACTAAAAAATTTGATTATTTTTACTAAGCAAGCTAATTATTATAATTAATACTTATATTAAAATGATCTTCACAGACAAAATGTGTTGACTTCGTACTAACCAACATATACTTCTTTTCATTTATTTTTGCCACAATTTGTTTTTTCTTAAATCGCGCGAAAGGCGTCTTATTTAGGTATTTAGGCGCCTTTATTAGGCGTTTTAAAACTAGTGCTTCGACATTTGGGAACAATGCAATATTTATAACTATTTTTTCATTTATTGTCCGTCATTATTTAAAACTCCCTAAGCCTATTTAAAACCCTAAAAGCGCGTTTCAATATTATCAATCGACAGCCTATATTACAAATATGTTCTCGCAACGCATGCAGTGACGTCACAGTCAATTCGAGCGAACGCTCGGCGCGACGGTTTTTAAGGCCTTTTTAAGTGACTTTTACATGGAATTTAATTCTGATTTTTTGCATAGTGACTTAAAATTGTGTGGTCTTTCCAAAAAGCAAATAAAAAAAAAGTGTCGAACGAGCCCATTGAGTAGGAGGGAGTCACTTTCAACATTTGTTATAATGTCGTTTAATAAGGAGAGTTTTTTTTAGCATTTTTGTATTGTAAAATAAATTATTTGTACAGAAAATTGTTTTTAATTTTTTTCTCGACAACGGCCACAGAAACAAAAAAGTCCAAAATTTGAGCTAATTTAAATATATCTCAAAAAATGCAGGAGCTACAAAGAAAACACAAAAAAAAAACTTAAAATTTCAACATCCTGTAGATCGTTTGCTTAAAGCGTTTGCGGGCCTATTAAATTTATTAGAATTGATCGCGACGTTCTATTGAAATGTACACTGGTAGACTGGATTTCAGCCGGCTAAGAATTTAACATTGATTTCCCTATTATGCGCGAAAAATTTTCCAACAGTGTATATCTCTTCTGATTGTTCTGAATAAGCGTTCAAGCGTTCTTAAACTGTTCTGACTAGTTCCTAAATGTTTTGAACAATTCTGAAGCGTGCTAATCTGTTACGAAAAATTCAGATTAGGCCTGAAGCATTCTTAAATGTTCTCTAATGAGTTCTGAAGCGTTCATGAACAGTTCTGATTAGTTCTAAAAGCGTTCTAAAGCGTTCTGATATTTTGACAGTCGTATCACTTCCGGTACAACCGGAAGTAGACATCAACTTTGTTATTTCAAATGGAATACCCAGTATATTAATATATTTTAGAAATCTACGTATAATTTCAGGATACTTTTGTCTAAAACACTTTTTCCAAAAATGCATACTTTTTGAGTTAAAAGTTTTTTTTGATAAATTTGCCCGATTGGAAACGGTTTTTGTAGGGGGCTACTAGCAAGGTAAAAGGTATTTGGACCTGTGTTGAATAACTTTTTATTTTATACTGGGTGTGTATAAAAATTGTACAAAGTTGAACATCAAAAATATGAAATTTCCTAATTTTTCTAAATGGAACCACCCATTTTTTTTCTCTTTTAATAAAATCAGCGGTCAAAAATAAGGGCAGTTCATGTTTACTTCCCTATACCTAAACCTAATAATTTTGAAGATATTAAAAATTTTACTTGCTAGTAGCCCCCTTATAGAAACCGATTCCATATCTTTAAGGGTATCCCTGTAAAAAAATGATTTATAAAGGCCTGAATCGGTCAAATTTTTCAAAAAAAATGTATCTCAAAAAGTATGGATTTTTGGAAAAAGTGTTTTAGACAAAAGTATCCTGAAATATTACGTAGATTACGAAAATATATTAATGTACAGGGTGGTCCATTTGAAATAACAAAGTTGATGCCAACTTTCGGTATATCCGGAAGTGGTACGACTGTCAAAATATTTTTAAGAGGTACTTCTTACTGCATAACATATGTATACAAAATTTTATTTAAATCGGTAGTTTCCTATATGTATACAGATAGTTTTAACTCGTCGTGGGACACCCTGTATTGTTATTATAAAAAACTCTATTCTATAGGAAATTGATAGAGGACGATAATTCGGCGATGATCGAAGTGGGAATCGAAGCGAAGTCCGAGCCCCAACAAGAGCCACCTCAGTCTCCAAAATTAGTGCCACAGCCACCCAAGGAAATCAGAAAAAAAAATGGTAGCAAAAAATAAATATAGAAAAATGGAATCCGCCGAAAAATACAAACAATTATATTTTCGGCAAAAATATACGGTTTCTACGGTTTCTACGGTTTCAGATCATGCAGAACTTTTTATAAAGAATAACATTTTTTTCTAAAATTAATAATAAAAAAGTTTCCCATATGTTGCCAACTTAAGTAGACACGCTGTATAAATAGTCTGGCACAAAAAACAATAAATGCCCTTACAATCAAAAAATTAAAATTAGAAATAAATAAAATAAATCAATAATAGTTTGGTTTTATTTCATTAAATTAAACATATTTACATAGGTACTGTGCAAAAGTAGACAACAAAAGTATTACTTATCTATTTAAAAAAGTTTCAATAATATCGTTTCGAACAACGTAATTGGCATTATTATATTTGGAATATTCACTTGATCCAAATCTTCCTCTTCAAACATCAGATCTATTTTAACAGTTCGTAAACACTTTCCATCAGGTCATTTTGTTGCTTGCAAATACAGGGTGTCCAGAAAATAGATGTCAATAATTCGGGAGCGTAGAGATAACATCGAAATAAGGGTATATCTTTGACTCTATCTTTTAAAATAAAGTGGTGGGGAAAGTTTGAATATTTTGACAAATAAATGTTAATAACTTTTAAACGGCTGAATCGATTTTCAGAAAAATGGATTTGTTAAAAAGGGTTTTCTTTGGTCTATAGTTTACACTATATAAGGTATTATTTTAATTGGTTGCTTGGCCGCAAGATGGCCTTTTCTGACATTACTTCAAAAAACACCGATTTTCTCAAAAAATTTAAATGCAACGATATAACTTTTTCTTTGGAGAAAAATAGTCAAATAATTGCCAAACAAGCCTGTGAAAACCGCGTCTCGATATCCCCTTCCTAATCTAAAATATATCTATATATTAGATAGTCAAAAATATATAACAAAAAATAATCGAAATTATCTCGACTATCAAAATAAAACACATTTTTGATACCTTTATTTAGAAAATTTTTGAAAAAAATGACTTTTAAAAATTAAGATGGCGGATACTCCCCCTAGCGGTCATTTTAGAAACCTAAAAATTATTTCCAGCATTTTCTTTTGGCCAATTTAGTAATAAGATTTTTACCGCAAGTCCCTATGATAATTAGTTTGCGAGATATGGCCGAGAGCCATCCTTATTTGGCCACCCTGTACATTTTCAAACATATAATTCAGGAAGAAACTCAAAACAAAATTGCTCTACAGAGACAGCATAGTAAACTAGTATGATCAAAGAACCCCTCTTTATTTTATATTAAAACGCAATTATCATTGGAAAATACCTACGCTCTACTAGGAGTATACAGTGTGTGTCACGACGAGGGCCCATTAGAAGTATCTGGAAAAGTAGTTGTAATTAAAATTTGAAAATTTTTGTACAAGTATTAGTCGATGCGCTCTATTCAATGAAAATATTTTCAACTTTTCTTTACTTCCGGTTATACCGGAAGTGGACATCAACTTTGTTATTTTAAATGGGACACCCCATATATTAATATATTTTCGAAATGTACGCAAAATTTTAGAGTGCTTTTGTCTAAAAAACTTTTTTCAAAAATGCATACTTTTTGAGTTACTAATTTTTTTTTGAAAAATTTGACCGATGCAGACCCTTATAAATTATTTTTTTACAGGGATCCCTTTAAAGATATGGATACGGTTTCTTTAGGGTGGCCACTAGCAAGGTCAAAGGTATTTTGAATCTGTATTAAAAAAACTTTTTATTTTATACAGGGTGTATACAAAACATGTGAAAAGTTGAACTTCAAAAATACCAAATTATTTCATTTTTTTAAATGGAACAACCAATTTTTTTTCTATTTTATTGAAATCAGCGATAAAAAATTAGGGAAGTTCATGTTTACTTCCCTATACCTAAACCTAATAGTTTTGAAGATATTGAATATCTTACATAAATCTTACTTTTCTGCCTTATTCTTAAATAACTCATTTTTACAAGTTGGCCATGTAATATCTCACAAGTACCAAAATTAATAATCAATTAATTACAAACAATTTACATGGCCAACTTGTAAAAACGGATTATTTAAGAATAAGGCAGAAAAGTAAGTTTTAAGTAAAATTTTTAATATCATCAAACCTACTTTTCCAAATTACTTTTCCAGATACTTCTAATGGGCCCTCGTCGTGACACACACTGTAGGTATGCAAAAAGTGGGTGTACATTAAAGGGATCGAATTGTCCAAACGAGAAAAGCGACTAAGAAACAGGTAAAAATATTGGAAATTGGCCAGTTGACCTATCATGAGACAAGTCGATCTCGATAATTATTATAAGCTATTAAAATTTTTGCCTAGTTGACCTGCGTCCATAATTTTTACAGGCGTAGCCATTGTTCCCCAGTAATACACCATTACCATAAACTCCGATTTAAAATTGTTCAAATCCCATTTCTATCGTGCACAGACCCAGGTACAGTAGAACATTTAATTAACAATAATTGAAATCCCCAGCGATTTTTTTAGCGGGGAATCCCCACTCGATTTCGAGTACTCCGTGACAATATTAATGTAGCATTAGATTGAAAAAAATTACAGATTTTATATTCGAGATTTACGATTATTTTTTTTTCTATCAAGATCCGCCTCCGCTGGTTTGTTGAAATATCTGATGAAAAATCATGATGATGATTTTAACAGATGCTCGACTGTGGGAATTAATTTTCTTCGTTTGTCAACGAATCAATTCGAATATATGTTTTGTGAATAAACAAAATAATAGGTATGTACTCTTACGATTACTATTTGAGCGTAGGTATAGAGAAGCCATTGATGGAGATGTAGAGCATATACAGGGTGTCTACTATAAAAACCGCCAAACTTCAGGAGGTGTTTATACAAGTAATTTTGAACAAAAAATGTCCTATAATACTTTTTTGAAAACTTGATAGTTTCTCTTTTATTTAACATTTCATTGTTTTAAATTTTTTTTTTTTTTTTTCTAAAAAGACCGAAATATCACATTTATTCGTATAGTCACATTCGTATAATTATACAGGGTGGCACATTAGTATGGAAAAGCTCAATATATCTGTTATTATAGAAGATATCAAAAAAACTTCATTACAAAAGTTGTAGATCTTTTTAAGCTGCATATATTAAAATTAGTAACATTTATACAGAGTGTCCCGTTTTTCCGTAGTAGATCAAACTTATACTTTTTTAAATGGAATACCCTGTTTTTTATTTAAAAATTGAATTTAGCTCGTTTTCAGCTTTCCAAAAATATAATTTTGTATAACGTTATACTGAGTGGTTTAAAAGTTATGACCACTTCTCCACGAAAATCGTACTAATTAAGTTTACCACTCTGTAGAAACTAAATGGATTGAATTGAAAATAAATTTCAGGTTTCACAACATTGCAAATATCCTGAAAATGTACAAAATGAATATTTTTTGTTAATTTTAATCATACTGCTTACAGGGTGGCTCCAAACGCAAAAGTAACATTTTCTCTGTTAATTTAAATGGATCACCCTATATTTTATATCGTTAACAGGAAGTATTTTTGAAGTTCTTTCATTCTTAATAACCATTCCCTATACCTAAAGTTAACACTTTTCGAGATATTTCAATTAAAAAAAATAGAACTTAAAATTGAAGAACAAAAAATTAAGCTTATTAAATACAGTAGTTTTTGCTAAAAAAAACTTATGATTTTTATAAAATTCTTGGCTTTACGACCATTAAAAGATACATATAATTCATATTCATAACAATTAAATCTTTTATAACACCCGGTATTGATTTTTTTTAACTCTGATAAATACTTTTTTGTAGCAAATTTAATGCACTTTTACGGTATATGATCAAAATTATTGTGACTATACGAATAAATGTGATATTTCGGTCTTTTTGGAAAAAAAAACAAAAAAAAATTTAAAACAATGAAATGATAAATAAAAGAGAAACTATTAAGTTTTCAAAAAAAGTGTTATAGGACATTTTTTGTTCAAAATTACTTGTATAATCACCTCCTCAAGTTTGGCGGTTTTTATAGCAGACACCGTGTATACAGATCTTTTCAAGATAACCTTCTATTAGAAGTTATAGGAGAGTTATAGGAGATTTCTGAAGAGTTAGAAATATGAAAATTTTGGAGTAGAGGATAATCAACGTTGTGAGTTTTTCTAAAATATTTTCAACTATATGTGACTTCCGCTTAAAATGTCATTTTTGACTTCATTTTTGGATTCTGTGTCTTTTTTAACTAGACTTTGAAAATAACACCATTGATAAAAATACGCCACCATTGAGTTATTTAATTTTTTTTCAAATTTTTTTGGAAAAACGGTCTAATACATTTTTTATGATTATGGTTTATTTTTATTTTCTATTTTTTTATTTTTTACATGGTATATTATTTATTTATGGTCTATCTTTATTTTTTTCATTTCTATTTACAAGGCGTTTAAAATTACCTAACAAACTTGCCTAACATAAAGTGGTCATAACTTTGTTATTTCAAATGGATCACTCTGTATTTTTAGGCATTAAGCAATGGATATTTTTAAGTACTTTCGAGCCATATAGGTATTCCCTACACTCAAAACTAGTCGTTTTTGAAATAATCGAAATTTTATTAATTATACTATTATAATACCTTTTTTTGTTATCTAGATGGCTATTTGTGCCTTTAATGCACCATAACTATACGTCACAATCAAAAAATTAAAACTACAATTCACTAATTGAACAAATTGTAGATTCCGTTTGCTGTTATTTAACTACCGTTTAAGTATTATCTAACTTTTTATATCCCTTTTGTTTGATATATTCTGAACCAAGAAACACGGTTGATTTATTCTTTTAAATTAACATCTCGTCATTGATGATATGGGAATGGTATATGATGATATTGTTCGTTGAATACTCTACATAGTTTACTAAAAATTTTAGCTTATATTCGTAAATGTATTAAAAATAATTAAATAATATTTATTGGTGTTTTCTTTCCTAATATTCTCTACATTTTGCAAGATTTAAGTAAAATTTGAAAAAGGAATGCAGACTAAAAATCTTCATCTTAAACATTTTTTAAAATTTCATCTCTTCATCTTCAATTAGTTTATTTATTAACTATTTTTTTAATGATGAAGTTATGACATATTCATGGTTTATTAAAGGCATCTAATAGCAGTCTCAATAACTGGAGAATTAAAACAGAAGTCAAGAATTCTTCAAGCCTAATGAACAAAAGATTCATTATTTCAAAAAACTACTGGATTTGGTTATAGGGAATACCTACATGGATCAAAAGGGCTTAAAAATCTCCATAGTTCAATGACTAAAAATACAGGGTGATCCATTTAAATAACAATGTTATAGCCACTTTAAGTTAGCCAAGTTAGTCAAACAATTTTAAACGCTCTGTAAATAGACCACGAAAACTCAGTTTAGTTTTATTTAGTACAGTATTGGGGCATTATCGGTATCAAATTTCAAACTTCTAGGTGCTTTATTACCAGAGATATCAATAGAAAATGCATTCGACCATTTTTCCAAAAAAATTCAAAAACTCAAATAGTCAAAAAGAGCCACAGAATCCAAAAATGATGTCAAAAATGGTACTTTCTATTTGAAATAACGAAGTTGACATCTACTTCCGGTACAACCGAGAGTTACATATGATTGAAAATATTTTTGAAAAACTCACATTGATTATTCTTTGTTCCTAAATTTTCAAATTCTTAGTACTAGTAGGTTACTAGTACTACTAGTTACTAGTTGGTGTACTACTAGGCGTAGTGCAAAGGTCGGAAAAAGGGGTATTTTGCCCCCGATTTATTTGTTTGAATTTAATACTAAAATTAGTGCCATTCATTTTTTGATATCAAATATTCTTCACAGTTTAAATATGTACATTCATTTCAATAACACCCTGTATAACTTCTAATGGAATTAAATCCCTAACAGAGAGATAAGTTCTTATCAATCTTTTAACATCATATTTTCGTCAAACACCAATTTTAATTACTACTTAACAGTCAGATAAAAGTAACAGAGCAAAATGGAACTGATAAACGAAGTAACAGATTGATAACTTCAATCCGAATATCCAATTTATTGAACTTAGTTATTAAACTTGGTTATTTTTAAGTAAAAGGTTTACTTCAAATATCGTGGTGAATAACAAAAAAATGGTTAACCGACTGTTAAATTTGATCACACTGATAGTTATCATGTTGACAAGCCAAATTGGCGAATATATGAGCGTTAGAGCCATTTTTGAGCCTTTAGAGAAGCATTTACTTGTACTATTTATTTACATTATAGTTAATTCAATTTGGGATAGATATTATTCGAGGAAGGTTTGAGATTTAAGTCGAATGGCCACCAACGTTGAAGGTTTTAACCAATTTTTTTGTTAATTAAATCTGCACCAAATGATGCTATTTAGATCTAATAGATAAATGCATATCAAAGAAACCGCGGGTTTCTTAACATCTTACTCAACATGTACTACACACGATTCGCGATAAAAGATAAAGATTATTATTTAATATTAACCGATTACAAAAGGGTTGAAATATTTTATATTCCATTAGCTATCAGGTGATTGATAGTAGGTAATAAAACCTTCTTGAAGCAGTAAATCGAAAAATAATATTAAAATGTAGGCATTATTGAATTAATAACTAGCTACCTAATTTATTACCTTTAATTTATTTACCCTATTTGCTATTTGTAATAATTAGATATCAATGAATGATAAATCAATTAATTTTATTAAAAAGTAAAATAAGATTTGTAAGTATCGAGAAAAGCATTTCGAAATGTCGAAAACTAATCGAGATAAAAACATCCCATTTATTTCATTTTGAAGAAAAAACATTTTTATGTTTTACTTATAGATCTAAGATTTTTCCAGAATTGTTTAAATTTCGAGATATTTTTAGTTTTTCTTAACTGTATATCTAAATTACCAAATTTGCTACAATTTGACAGAAAATTGCCGTTTTCTCGAAAGCCAATCGAGATAAAACCACTCTTTATATTTCACTTTGAAGACAAATATATTCTCTACAATTTTTAGATTTAAAATTTTTCCAAATTTGTTTAAATTTCGAGATATTTCGAGTTTACCGAATTACTAATTTTTTATTCTAATGCAATTTTTAGAATTATATTTTGTCGATGTCGAACGGAGTATAATTCCCAACAAAAACATCGCCACAAAATCGTATAAAACTCCACAAAAAAACCCAATGAGACCTTAATCAGGCGATCGAAGCGACCTAAATTTTCATTAAAAAACAACAAAAATTCCTATAAAAATCTTGCCTAAAATTTCCACGAATAAACCTCAATAAGGCTCAAATCTGGCAATCGAAGTGGCCTATATTTCAATTAAAAAAACAACAAAAATTTCCAATAAAAACCTTGCCTAAAATCACCACGAATAAACTTCAATAAGGCCTAAATCAGGCAATCGAAGTGGCCTATATTTACATGAAAAAAACAACAAAAATTCCCAATAAAAACCTTGCCTAAAATCACCACGAAAAAACTTCAATAAGGCCTAAATCAGGCAATCGAAGTGGCCTATATTTACATGAAAAAAACAACAAAAATTCCCAATAAAAACCTTGCCTAAAATCACCACGAATAAACTTCAATAAAGCCTAAATCAGGCAATCGAAGTGGCTTATATTTACATGAAAAAAACAACAAAAATTCCCAATAAAAACCTTGCCTAAAATCACCACGAATAAACTTCAATAAAGCCTAAATCAGGCAATCGAAGTGGCCTATATTTACATGAAAAAAACAACAAAAATTCCCAATAAAAACCTTGCCTAAAATCACCACGAATAAACTTCAATAAAGCCTAAATCAGGCAATCGAAGTGGCCTATATATTTCCATGAAAAAAACAACAAAAATTCCCAATAAAAACCTTGCCTAAAATCACCACGAAAAAACTTCAATAAGGCCTAAATCAGGCAATCGAAGTGGCCTATATTTACATGAAAAAAACAACAAAAATTCCCAATAAAAACCTTGCCTAAAATCACCACGAATAAACTTCAATAAAGCCTAAATCAGGCAATCGAAGTGGCCTATATTTACATGAAAAAAACAACAAAAATTCCCAATAAAAACCTTGCCTAAAATCACCACGAATAAACTTCAATAAGGCCTAAATCAGGCAATCGAAGTGGCCTATATTTACATGAAAAAAACAACAAAAATTCCCAATAAAAACCTTGCCTAAAATCACCACGAATAAACTTCAATAAAGCCTAAATCAGGCATCGAAGTGGCCTATATATTTACATGAAAAAAACAACAAAAATTCCCAATAAAAACCTTGCCTAAAATCACCACGAATAAACTTCAATAAGGCCTAAATCGGGCAATCGAAGTGGCCTATATTTCCATGTAAAAAACAACAAAAATTCCCAATAAAAACCTTGCCAAAAATCACCACTAAAAAACTTCAATAAGGCCTAAATCAGGCAATCGAAGTGGCCTATATTTCCATAAAAAAAAACAACAAAAATTCCCAATAAAAACCTTACCTAAAATTTCCACGAATAAACCTCAATAAGGCCTAAATCGGGCAATCGAAGCGGCCTATATTTCCTTCGAAAAAACCAACAATTTTCAAGCAACAACTTTCCACCCTCATACCCGACCAATCGGATACCAAAAAGGTCTATTTTCAAAGCCACCCACGACCCGTCAAACGCGAGACCAATCCCATTCGGTTATCCGGCCACATTTCGCTCGAAATGCTAACGAGACATCTTTTAAAATCAACACCCGACGAACGTCCGAGTTAATTACACCACCGACAGTCGAATTAAACGCATCTCCACTTTAATTGACAAGTTTTCCGCGAGAAGATTATAAAGATGAAAGATTCGAAATAAATTTTAACAAATTTTTTCGAAAAAATTCAAATTTTTTTAATTTTTATCGATGATTCAAAATGCAAATTCCGAAGAATCCGTACGAAGAGAATCCTTACATTTCGAATTACTGGACGCCTTATTGGGATTACCGGGAAACAGTGCACGATTATTATTATTATTATTCTAACGATGGGAGTTCATTTGGATCTGGCGAAATTAATGGTACTTCGTATTCGGAAGGCTCTAAGGGTGAGTACATAATATTAATATAGAATAAATATAGTACATTCGCTGAACTTATCATCAATAGAATCATCAACTTACAACTCAAGAATTATTTCGAAATGTCTAGAATAGTTTAGAACTGTCTAGAATCGTTTACATCCACTTAGAACGCTCAAAAATCACTTAGAACTGTCTTAGAACTGTCTAGAATTATTTAGAACGCTGGAGAATCATTTAGAATTGTCTAGAAGTCTAGAAATATTTAGAATACTCCAGAATCGTTTAGAACTATTCTAGAATCAAAATTGTCTAGAATCATTTAGAACTGTATATAGTGATCTAGAAGCGTCTAAAATAATTTAGAACACTCCAAAAACATTTTGAAACTATCTAGAATCATTAATTTGTTTCCAAATTTGCTTATATTTCGAGATATTTTGAATTTTTAAGAATTCTATCAAAATAACTAATTTTTCTTGATAGAAAATCGCAATAATTTGATAGAAAATCGCAATTATTACGAAAACTAATTGATGATATAAAAATGGAAAAGGGAAAAAGTTTTCTCTAAAACTTTTAAAGAATCTTAGATTTTTCAAAATCACTTCGAGATATTTTGAATTTTTTTATAACCTGTATCGAAATTCCTAATTTAAGTCATAATAATTGCTTTATTTTACAGAAAAAGCATTTCTCTGCAACTTAAATAGAATAGAAAATTTCCTAAAATCGTTAAAAATCATTTAAACTATTTTAAATTTTTATTACTCCAGAATCATTTAGAACTATCTAGAATCATTTAAAATTGTCTAGAATCATTTAGAACTGTACATAGTGATGTAGAAGAGTCTAAAATAATTTAGAACGCTCTAAAAATATTTAGAGCTACCTAGAACCATTTAGTAAGCTCCAGAATTACTTAGAACTGCCTAGCTAGAACAATTAAGAACGCTAGAGAATCATTTAAAGCTGCCTAGAATCATTTAGAACGCTTCAGATTCATGTAGATCTGTCTAAAATCATTTAGAAGCATCTACATCAATTTAGAGTGCTCCAGAATTATTCAGATTCAATATCTCCAGAACCATGTAGAATGCTTCAGAATTATTTCGAGCTGTCTAGAACTATTCAGAACCCTCCAAAACTATTTAGAACTGACTTGAATCTTAAAGAACTGTGTAAAATCGTTTAGAACTGTGTAGAATCATTTAGAACCGTCTAGAACCAATTAGAACGTTACAGAACCATTTTGAACGCACCAAAATTATTTAGAACTGTGTAGAATCATTGAGAATAGTCTAGAACCATTTAGAACGATCCAGAACTGTGTAGAATCATTTAGAATTCTCTAGAACCAATTAGAACGCTTCAAAACCAATTAGAACTGTGTAGAATCATTTAGAACTGTCTAGAACTAATTAAAGCTCTATAGAACCATTAAGAACCCACCAAAATTATTTAGAACTGTGTAGAATAATTTCGAATAGTCCAGAACCATTTAGAACGATCCAGAACTGTGTAGAATCATTTAGAACTCTCTAGAACCAATTAGAATGCTAAAGAACCATTTTGAACGTATCAAAACTATTTAGAACTGTGTAGAATCATTGAGAATAGTCTAGAACCATTTAGAACGATCCAGAACTGTGTAGAATCATTTAGAACTCTCTAGAACCAATTAGAACGCTTCAAAACCAATTAGAACTGTGTAGAATCATTTAGAACTGTCTAGAACTAATTAAAGCTCTATAGAACCATTTAGAACGCACCAAAACTTTTTCGAACAGTCCAGAACCATTTAGAACGATCCAGAACTGTGTAGAATCATTTAGAAATGCCTAGAACCATTTAGAACGCTTCAAAACTCTCAAAAACCTTTCAGTTGAACGAAATAAATGTAAAATTTGTAAACTAGGGTCATTAACAACAACAAATAATCTTTTTGCTCCGAAATCCGTGTAAAATTTAGCGAATGAACTATAAATTCGTGTGTTTTTCTTCTGAGCGAGGCCTTGTGTAAACAGAATAAATCACGTTCTAGTGAAAACAGGAATTCGGTGAAAAGTGCCAAAGATTTTAAATGTTACACATGTTCAACCATGCGAGAAGATATAATATGTACAGGGTGTCCCAATAGTGCGGTAAAGCCCATTTACTCAGTTATTATAATAGATACGAAAAAATGGTAAATAGGAAAAATGTTAAGTACCTTTAGGCGCACAATTTAAAATTATTTCGAAATATACAGGGTGGCCCATAAATCGAAGGCATACCAAACATACCTTTTTTTAAAGGCAATGATATATTTTTTATTTCATATTCGATTTCAGCTCGTATTCACGAGTTTCTCAATATAAGATTTCATATTACTATACTGAGTATTTAAAAAGTTATGGCCATTTTTATGTTCAAATCGACATGATTTCAAGGCCCTGTATATCAGAATCTGTATCAGATAATGTGAATTTTTCTGTGTCATCACTTTTTGAAACTGGTCTATTTTCACAAAAATTAGGTATATTTTGACAAAATTGCAATTTGTATACAGGGTGAGTCAAAACGCAAACATAATAATTACTCGCTTAATTTAAATGGAACACCCTATATTAATAATATCCAATGGGAAGTTTATTTCTTACTGAATCATTTTTCATAACATTTCCCTATATCTAACTGTCCCCGTTTCTGAGATATTTTCAGTTTTATTAAAAAATGTCCAGTTTTTGATATTATAATTTCATTTTAATCTAATTACCAATGATGTTGTCGACCTTTTTTGCAAAATAATAGTAGAAAATTAAATTTGCCGCACTATTGGGACACCCTGTATGTATTATAATTAATGGAGGTTTGTGACAAGGGCGATTATTCCGGTAGGTATATTTGCCCTACCGGGTGGTCTAATTTATTAATTTTTTTTCTTATCTATTTATACAGGTTGATTCAGAACTTATCCGAAAAAAATTAAGGGAATATAGAGCATAAAATTCTAAACCCATATCGCGAAAAAAATTGTAATAAATTCCCTTTAGTTACGCCGGAAAAAAATTATAAAGTTTTATACAGAGCGAACACAATTAATTCCAGTCGTCCAGTTTTCAGAGGCGTGCTAGGGGTATTTTTAAATTAGTTTTTCACTTTGGAATTTTTCCGCAAAAATTGCACTACTGGTTTTCTATGATGCTATACTACATCCCGTTTAATTTTTTCGGATAAGTTCTGAATCACCCTGTATATTGTATGATAGAAAGGTTTTCTAGACAGTTTTAAATGATTCTGAAGCATTCTAAATGGTTCTAGACCGTTCTAAATGGTTCTGGAGAGTTCTAAATAGTTCTAGACAGCTCTTAATTGTTCTAATGCATTCTAAATGGTTCTAGATAAATGATTCTGGAGCGTTTTAAATTGTTGTAGATACTTCTAAATGATTCTAAACAGGCCTAAATGAATCTGAAGCGTACTAAATGGTTATAGACCGTTCTAAATGGTTCCGGATCGTTCAAATTGGTTCTAGACAGTTCTAAATAGTTCATGAGCATTCTAAATGGTTCTAAACAGTTCTAAACAGTTCTAAGCGTTTCTGGACAATTCTGGAGCGTTCTAAATGGTTCTGAAGCATTCTAAATGATTCTAGACAGTTCTAAACAATTCAGGAGCGTTCTAAATGGTTCTAAACAGTTCTAAACAGTTCTAAGCGTTTCTGGACAATTCTGGAGCGTTCTAAATGGTTCTGAAGTATTCTAAATGATTCTAGACAGTTCTAAACAATTCTGGAGCGTCCTAAATGGTTCTGGAGATTTCTAAATGATTCTGGAGCGTTCTAAATTGTTGTAGATGCTTCTAAATGCTTCTAGACAGATCTAAATGAATCTAAAGCGTTCTAAATGGTTCTATTCAGTTCTAAATGATTTTAGAGCGTTCTAAATGGTTATAGATCGTTCTAAACGATTCTGAAGCGTTTTAAATGGTTCTAAACAATTCTGGAGCGTTCTAAATGGTTCTAAACAGTTCTAAATAATTCTGGAGCGTTCTAAATGGTTCTGAAGCATTCTAAATGATTCTAGACAGTTCTAAACAATTCTGGAGCGTTCTAAATGGTTCTAAACAATTCTGGAGCGTTCTAAATGGTTCTAAACAATTCTGGAGCGTTCTAAATGGTTCTAAACAGTTCTAAACAATTCTGGAGCGTTTTAAATGGTTCTAAACAATTCTGGAGCGTTCTAAATGGTTCTAAACAGTTCTAAACAATTCTGGAGCGTTCTAAATGGTTCTAAACAATTCTGGAGCGTTCTAAATGGTTCTAAACAATTCTGGAGCGTTCTAAATGGTTCTAAACAGTTCTAAACAATTCTGGAGCGTTTTAAATGGTTCTAAACAGTTCTAAACAATTCTGGAGCGTTCTAAATGGTTCTAAACAATTCTGAAGCATTCTAAATGATTCTAGACAGTTCTAAACAATTCTGGAGCGTTCTAAATGGTTCTAAACCGTTCTAAACAATTCTGGAGTGTTCTAAATGGTTCTATTCAGTTCTAAATGATTTTAGAGCGTTCTAAATGGTTATAGATCGTTCTAAACGATTCTGAAGCGTTCTAAATGGTTCTAGTCAGTTCTAGACAATGGTACGTCTCCTACTGAGAGGGCTTCATTTAGGTGTAAACATTTTAAGCACCTTTAATTCAATTCCAAAAACAAAAACTGACCCATTACAGCGTCTTTTAATTACACAAATATCTATTAACTGAGAAAATTTTCTCATTTTCTTATCACTTAAAGTAAACACCCTGTATATTATATTGTGTACAGATTTAATGGAAGACAAGGACAACAGCTCGATCAAGCAGAGGAAAGAACGAACGGCCTTTTCGAAAAATCAAATAAGAGATTTGGAAAATGAATTCGCCCACTCGAATTATTTGACGAGATTGAGGAGGTACGAAATCGCGGTGGCTTTGGATTTGACCGAAAGACAAGTAGGTGTATACGTAAGCATTTCTACAGGGTGTAACAAAAAAGGTGGGTTATAAATTAGACACTTGTTTAAAGGGTTATTAAAATTAAGTCCGTTGGATTCTATTTAAAATGGCGTATAAAAGAAGTTACACCCTGTATACATGTACTCCGTTCGTCATCAGGTGACAGTAATTAATTCTTCGCTAAATTCTGGTGCAATTTTACGAAAAATCGCAATTATCTCGGAAAGCAGCGGATAAAAACATGGCATTTATTGCCTTATAGAATCAAAAATTTTCCAAAATACCTTAATTTTTGAGATATTTCGAGTTTTTATGTGCTTCATCAAAATTACCAATTTTGCTACAATTTGACAGTAAATCGAAATTTTCTCGAAAAGTAATCGAGATAAAAAGCCCAGTATATTTCTCTACAACTTTTACGAAACCAAAAATTTCCAAAAAGCACTTAAATTTGGAGATAATGAGTTTATATGAACTGTATGAAAATATCTAATTTTGCTAAAATTTTATAGAAAATCTCAATTAAGCTAATCGAGATAACAATATCCCGTTCACTTCATTTTGAAGAAAAATATTTTCTCTACAACTTAAAAAGAAATGAAAATTTTCCCAAATCGCTTAATTTTTGAGATATTTCGAGTTTTTTTTATCAAAGCTGTATCAAAATTAACAATTTTGCTCCAATATTACAAAAAATTGCAATTATCTCGAAAACTAACCGAGATAAAAACACCCATTATATTTCATTTTAAAGAAAAATATTTCTCTACAACTTTTACGAAACCAAAAATTTTCAAAAATCGCTTAAATTTGGAGATATTTTGAGTTTATATGAACTGTATGAAAAATTCCAATTTTGCTAAAATATAGAAAATCCCAATTAACTCGAATGCTAATGGAGATAAAAATATCCCGTTTACTTCATTTTGAAGAAAAATATTTTCTCTACAACTTAAAGAATCGAAAAATTTCCAAAATCAATTTAGCTTCGAGATATTTCGATTTTCATGAACACTATTAAAATTACCAGTTTTACTACAATTTGATAAAAAATCTCTATTATCTCGAAAACTAATTGACATAAAAACATTTATTTTATTTTAAATAAAAATATTTTCTCTACAGAAGTTTTACAGAATGCAAAATTTGCCAAAAGAGCTTACCTTTCGAGATACTTCGAGTTTTTATGAACTTTATGAAAATTACCAATTTTGCTACAATTTGAGAAAATATCGCATTTTGAAGGAAAAACTGTTTCCTACAACTTGTAGAATAAAAAAAATTCCAAAAATTGCTGAAATTTCGAGTGTTTATAAAAAAAACCTTAAACAATTTTACAACTTTTTAATCGACTCACTCGTCCAATCTTTATCACACACAATTAACTTTCATTACTATCTCTCGATAACGAACGGACTATAAACTCAACCATTCAAAGCCTTCTCACTATTTTTCACAGGTAAAAGTTTGGTTCCAAAACAGACGGATGAAATGGAAAAGAAACAAAAATCATCGCAACAATTCCAAAGCCAACTAAGCATCCATCTCATCCAAAAAAAATCTCATAAAACCAAACCAAAGTAATGTAAATGTAACAAAATAAACTTGTAAATTATTTTATATTTTTTATTTTTATACACCTATAGTATTATTTTTTTACGGATTTCCTTTTGGGTTTCCCGGCAACTTTCACCAACGAATTTCACCCCCTTTTTCTTGATCAACTCCCTCGCCACTTTTCTCACAGTTTCCCTATCCAACAAGCCAGTTTTCTCCACTTTCCCAATCGATTTTCTCGATTTTTTCACATCCGGAGAAGACTTCTTCGATCTCCATTTTCAACCTCCGATTTCGATCCTGGAGGGTGATTTCCCGATTTTCCAGGCGCTTTTGTGAAAATCGCAATTATCTCGGAAACTAATTGATATAACATCGCATTTATTTTATTTTTAAAGAAAAATACTTCTTTACAACTTTTATAGAGTAAAAAATTGCTTAATTTTTGAGATATTTCGATTTTTATGAGCTGTATCAAAATTACCAATTTTGCTATGTACAATACGACCGAAAATTGCAATTATCTCGAAAACTAATTGTAATAAAAAAAAACACCCAGTATATTTCAATAAAAAAAACAATTCCTTACAACTTGTAGAATCAAAAATTTTCCAAAATTTTGCTTAAATTTCGAAATATTTCGAGTTTTTTATGAGCTGTATCAAAATAACCTATTTTACTAAAATATTGACAATAAATTGCAATTATCTCGAAAACTAATCAAGATAAAAACACTCGGTATATTTAATTTTGAAGAAAAATATTTTCTCTATATAAAATCAAAAAATTTCAAAAATCGCTTAAATTTTGAGATATTACGAGTTTTTATGAAAAAATAAAACTTAAAATTTTTTGCAATTTTACAACTTTTTTTGATCGACTCACTCGTCCCATCTTTATCACACACACAACTAACTTCCATTACTATCTCCCAATAGCGAACGGCCTATAAACTCAACTTTTCAAAGCCTCCTTAAAAAACTCTGATAAAACAAAACCAAAGTTATTGTAACAAAATAAACTTGTAAATTATTTCATATTTTTATTTTTTATACACCTACAAGTAAATAAATAAACGTATTACTTTTTCACGGATTTCCTTTTGGGTTTCCCCGCAACTTTCACCAACGAATCCCCCTTTTTCTTGATCAACTCCCTCGCCACTTTTCTCACAGTTTCCCTATCCAACAAGCCAGTTTTCTCCACTTTCCCAATCGATTTCCTCGATTTTTTCACTTCCGGAGAAGGTTTCTTCGATGCCCCATCGCCATTTTCCGCCTCCGATTTCGACCTACTCCTCCCGGAAGGAGACCTCCCGATTTTCCCCCCGTTTTCCAGCCGCTTTTCCTCACCACCTCGCTCTATTACGGGCATGACATCCAGCGAATTCGACATATCCACGCCCAATTCGCCGAGCTTTTCCAGACGTTTGGCCAATCTGGATATCCTCAAACTGGCTCTTCTGGCGTGAGTCGTTTCGTTCATGTTTAAATTGGCCTGTTTCTGCCTGTCCCTTCTGGCTTTCTTCGAGTACTTTTCCAATGTCGTGGATTTTCCTATGAAGATCCCTTTGGGGCGCTTTTCGTACGGAACGTACTCGGCTGGAAATTGGATCGTACGTTATTCATTGTTATTCATACAGGGTGTTTCATTGGGAAAGGGCAATATTTTAACCCTATATAGAGGTCCCCAGGGGATTACAAAAAACCCATATACAGGGTGTCCCAATAGTGCGGTAAAGCCCATTTACTCAGTTATTATAATAGATACGAAAAAATGATAAATAGGAAAAATGTTAAGCACCTTTAGGCGCACAATTTAAAATTATTTCGAAATATACAGGGTGGCCCATAAATCGATGCCATACCAAACATACCTTTTTTTAAAGGCAATGATATATTTTTTATTTCATATTCGATTTCAGCTCGTATTCACGAGTTTCTCAATATAAGATTTCATATGACTATACTGAATATTTAAAAAGTTATGGCCATTTTTATGTTCAAATCGACATGATTTCAAGGCCCTGTATATCAGAATCTGTATCAGATAATGTGAATTTTTCTGTGTCCAGCACTTTTTGAAAATGGTTTATTTTCACAAAAAATAGTTACATTCTGACAAAATTACAATTTGTATACAGGGTGGGTCAAAACGCAAACATAATAATTACTCGCTTAATTTAAATGGAACACCCTATATTAATAATATCCAATAGGAAGTCTATTTCTTACTGAATCTTTTTTCTTAACATTTCCCTATACCTAACTGTCACCGTTTCTGAGATATTTTCAGTTTTATTAAAAAATGTCCAGTTTTTAATATTATAATTCCATTTTAATCTAATTACCAATGACGTCTTCGAACTTTTTTTGCCAAATAATAGTAGAAAATTAAATATCGATTAATGATTAATCAAATTTCATTAGCAGGTATCCTAAATTTTTAGTTATTCTATAATTTACAGTGACACGAGTTCAATAAGAAAAATTCGCATAGTTCGTAGATGATGACGTCATAGAGGTAACTAGATTAAATTAAAATTATAATAATTTAAAGTTTAATTTAAAAATTACCAAATATTTCGGGTAGGTAATGATCGTTAATTAATTGATATTACATTTTCTACTATTATTTTGCAAAAAAAGGTCGACAACATCATTGGTAATTAGATCAAAATGAAATTATAACATCAAAAACTGGACATTTTTTAATAAAACTGAAAATATCTCAGAAACGGTGACAGTTAGGTATAGGGAAATGTTACGAAAAAAGATTCAGTAAGAAATAGACTTCCCATTGGATATTATTAATATAGGGTGTTCCATTTAAATTAAGCGAGTAATTATTATGTTTGCGTTTTGACCCACCCTGTATACAAATTGTAATTTTGTCAGAATGTAACTATTTTTTGTGAAAATAGACCATTTTCAAAAAGTGCTGACACAGAAAAATTCACATTATCTGATACAGATTCTGATATACAGGGCCTTGAAATCATGTCGATTTGAACATAAAAATGGCCATAACTTTTTAAATACTCAGTATAGTCATATGAAATTTTATATTGAGAAACTCGTGAATACGAGCTGAAATCGAATATGAAATAAAAAATATATCATTGCCTTTAAAAAAAGGTATGTTTGGTATGGCATCGATTTATGGGCCACCCTGTATATTTCGAAATAATTTTAAATTGTGTGCCTAAAGGTGCTTAACATTTTTCCTATTTATCATTTTTTCGTATCTATTATAATAACTGAGTAAATGGGCTTTACCGCACTATTGGGACACCCTGTATTATGGGTCTTGCGCTCTTTATAACCGAGTTACAGGGTGTTTTTTGAATTTGACCAATTTCTTTCGACACCTATAACTTTTGAATCACTCAGTATATTTTTTTCATATTTAAAAAAAAATAATTATTAAATGAAATGAAATCATTTTAATTTTATTAAGTGCGGATCTGTAATTGTAATTTTTATTGGTTTATGTGAATGTTAATTCAAGTTCAATAGGTCTATTTCAAGAATTTTCATGAAAGTGTTAAGTAAATCTGGTTTTATTAAAGAAAAAATAATTAAAATCCCTTCAATTACAATTTACATGGATCAAAAATCTCATAATGTACATTTTAACGTTTAAATTTTGGTAGAAAAACGCCATGCGGGAAAATAAAAAGTTGATGAATACATTCAGTTTTTTATGCTCTTTCTGAATTTGAAATTAAATTTTTAAAAATATGATGTATAGGGTGTTGTTTTAGGGTCGGTCAAATTTTAATAATTTTTCTAAATCCGGACCTGGATTTTGTAATTTTTTAATGTGGCACTAAATTGTCGTAAAGGTATAGAATATCTATGCCAAATATCAAAAAATATACTGAGTGATTCAAAAGTTATAGGTGTCGAAAGAAATGGGCCAAATTCAAAAAACACCCTGTAACTCGGTTATAAAGGGCGCAAGACCCATAGTATATGGGTTTTTTGTAATCCCCTGGGTGACCTCTATATAGGGTTAAAATATTGCCCTTTCCCAATGAAACACCCTGTATACAGGGTGGTCTAAAAGTATGTTGAATTGCTACCGGATAGCATTTAAAGTGGAGTTTAAAAGAGGCTTTAGTTGTTGATATCGGTGAGTGAAATTTAACCAGTTTTGTATTCTTTTTGGGAAATCCTGTATACTTTATTCGTTATTCAATAAACAGTCATATACAGGTTGGTAAAAAATGTATCTAATTTCAGTCGAATTGCTCCAAAATACTCTTTAAAGGGTAGCTTAAAGGAAGTTTAGATGTTGATATCAATGACTGAAATTCAACCCATTTCTATACTTTTTGAGACATCCTGTATACTTTATTCGTTATTCATTGTTATTCATATACAGGGTGGTCTAAAAGTATGTTGAATTGCTACCGGATAGCGTTTAAAGTGGAGTTTAAAAGAGGCTTTAGATGTTGATATCGGTGAGTGAAATTTAACCAGTTTTGTATTCTTTTTGGGACATCCTGTATATTTTATTCGTTATTCAATAAACAGTCATATACAGGGTGGTAAAAAATGTATCTAATTTCAGTCGAATTGCTTCCCGGATACCCTTTAAAGGGTAGCTTAAAGGGTGTTTAGATGTTAGTATCGGTTACTGGAAGTTTAACCACTTTTTATACTTTTTGGGACAACCTGTATACTTTATTCGTTATTCATTATACAGTCATATACAGGGTGTCAAAAAATGGAACAAATTTCAACCCAAATTGCTCCTTGTTACCCTTTAAAAAGAAGTTTAAAAGAGGGCCCCCAACCCGTTTTCCAAACTTTTTTGAAAACCCTGTATACTTTACTTGTTATTCCTTATACATTCTAACAAATTAGACACTTGTTAAAATTAAACGGGTTAAAATTAAATTTGTTGGATTCTATTTAAAATGGCGTATAAAAGAAGTTACACCCTGTATACATGTACTCCGTTCGTCATCAGGTGACAGTAATTAATTCTTCGCTAAATTTTGGTGCAATTTTACGAAAAATCGCAATTATCTCGGAAAGCAGTGTAGTAATCGAGTAGTAATCGAAAAGTAATCGAGATAAAAAACCCAGTATATTTCTCTACAACTTTTACGAAACCAAAATTTTTCCAAAAAGCACTTAAATTTGGAGATATTTTGAGTTTATATGAACTGTATGAAAAATTCTAATTTTGCTAAAATTTTATAGAAAATCTCAATTAAGCTAATCGAGATAACAATATCCCGTTCACTTCATTTTGAAGAAAAATATTTTCTTTACAACTTAAAAAGAAACGAAAATTTTTCCAAATCGCTTAATTTTTGAGATATTTCGAGTTTTTTATCAAAGCTGTATGAAAATTACCAAATTTGCTCCAATATTACAAAAAATTGCAATCATCTCGAAAACTAACCGAGATAAAAACTATACAGGGTGTTGACAAAGTGCATCGAATTTCAATCAAATCGCTCCCCGTTACCCTTTAAAGGGTAGCTTAAAGGAAGTTTAGATGTTGATATCAATGACTGAAATTCAACCCATTTCTATACTTTTTGAGACTTCCTGTATACTTTATTCGTTATTTATTATACAGTCATATACAGGGTGTTCAAAAAGAGTACAGTCATATACAGGGTGTTCAAAAAGAGTAACAAATTTCAATCAAATTGCTCCCCGACACCCTTTAAAGGTAGCTCAAATGGAGTTTAGATATTGGTAACGGTGGCTGAAATTCAACCAGTTTTTATACTTTTTGAGATACCCTGTATGCTTTATTCGTTATTCATTATACAATCATATGCAGGGTGTCCAAAAAATGCAACGAAATCAGCCAAATTGCTCCTCGTTACCCTTCAAAGGGAAGTTTAAAAGAGCCCCCCCCCCAAACGCATTTCCATACTTTTTTGAACACCCTGTATACCTTACTCATTATTCCTTACACATTCATATACAGGGTGTTCGATAATGTGTAACGAATTTCACTCAAATTGCACCCATTTACCCCCATATCATTAACTATTTGGAGTATTTGGACACCCCCTGTATACAGTACATATTATTCCCAGACGTATACAGGGCTTTTCACGGTAACCGTCCATTAGAAGTATCCCAATAATGAAAAGACTTAAAAATCTGAAATTTTGGTTATAGTATTTTTTGGATAATATGAATTGATCTAAAATATTTTCATATTGATTACACTTCCGGTTATACCGGAAGTTGATACCAACTTCGTTATTTTATATGGAAAGTGCCATTTTTAACTTAATTTTTTAATTCTATGGCTTTTTTTAACTAGACTTTGATAATAACACCATATGCCAAAAATGCACTATTTTTAAGATATTACAATTTTTATGATATTTTTTGGAAAAACAGTCGAATGTATTTTCTGTGATATCTCTGTTAATAATGCAGCTAGAAGCTTGAAATTAAGTATCGATGATGTCCAGACATACTACTAAATGAAACTAAACTGTATTTTTAGAATCCATATACAGGACGTTTAAAATTGTCTGACAAACTTGGCCAAATTAAAGTGGTCAAAACTTTGTTATTTCAAATGGACCACCCTGTATTTTTTAACAGTCACCAATGCAGTTTTTTAAGCCCTTTCGATCCATATGAGTATTCCCTATACCCAAATCCAGTAATTTTTTAAATAATCGAAGTTTTATTAAATAAGGTATGGATTTTCTTTTTTTTGAGTTATCTAGTTAGCCGTTTGGTGACCTTATGTCAATGCGATAAATGAAATCAGTTCTTGAAATTATAGAAAAACTGTCAATGTTGTGTAACAATTAATATTTTTTGAATTTATTAATTTTATACCGTGCATTATTGTTTACTTATTGTTATGTATTTACTGTTTCAAATTTATCGATTATTTCAAAAACTACTGGATTTGGGTATAGGGAATACCCATATGGATCGAAAGGGCTTAAAAAACTGCATTGGTCACTGTTAAAAATACAGGGTGGTCCATTTGAAATAACAAAGTTTTGACCACTTTAATTTGGCCAAGTTTGTCAGACAATTTTAAACGTCCTGTACATGCATTCTCAAAATACAGTTTAGTTTCATTTAGTAGTATGTCTGGACATCATCAATACTTAATTTCAAGGTTCTAGCTGCGTTATTAACAGAGATATCACAGAAAATACATTCGTCTGTTTTTCCAAAAAATATCGAAAAAAATGTAATATCTTAAAAATGGTGCATTTTTGGCATATGGTGTTATTATCAAAGTCTAGTTAAAAAAGGCCATAGAATTCAAAAATGAAGTTAAAAATGGCACTTTCCATATAAAATAACGAAGTTGGTGTCAACTTCCGGTATAACCGGAAGTGTAATCAAAATGAAAATATTTTAGATCAATTCAAATTATCCAAAAAATACTATAACCAAAATTTCAGATTCTTAAGTCTTTTCATTATTGAGATACTTCTAATGGACGGTTACCGTGAAAAGCCTTGTATATTGATTACCCGTAATTCTTTTTTTGAACATTAGATAATTGTTCATGGTGTCCGCGGCGATTTTGGCTACCTCCGGCTGGGCGAACTCCACGTATCCGAATCCCTTGCTCCTTCCGGAGTTGCCCGATCGACATACTCGAACGTTGGTGACTTTCCCGAATTGCTTGTAGTAGTTCCGGAGCTCCTGCTCGAAGAACCCGTGCGGTAGGTGGGATATGAACACCAGCCCTCTGGATTGTTCGACGTTCAATTTGCGCGCCCTACGGGCTTCTTTTACCGTAATCGTGCCGTCCTTAGATAAGTGAGGTTAGAAAATTTGTTTTCTTTTATTCATAATCTATCAAGTTTACTTACCTTTAATTTCTTTTTTATTTCTTTCGTTTCCTTTACGAGTTCCTTTTGCTTCGATTTGTCTAACGAGAGCACTTCGGCGCTTCTGATTTTACTCATTTTTTAAATATTAATGGTGCAATTGGTTAATAATTAAATGTACTTGTTGCACCACGTGCGTTTCACAACAAACGACACGCGGAAAATATAAAAATTTGATTAGATATCTTCTTCTTGTTCGAAACAAACGTCATTGTTGACAAGTTGTACTGAATAGGCGATATAGTGGAGGCCTCGTAAAAAGGAGAAAATTAAATAAATTTCAAGTGCAATAAACGAGAAATATTAAATAATAACATCGTTATTATAACGTTAGATAATAAATAAAAAGATTAATTAAAATTATAATTAGTATTATATTGGTTTTGTTATTTGCGAAGTGTTCATTCTACAAAATATGTACCTATCCTTGTCTAATTAGAACTTACCTCAACTGACGATTAATAAATCATCTCCTACTGGAACTTAATTAGAACCGATTTGAACCTAATTATTTTGTATGAACTCTCATTTACCACATTAATCATCTAATTTCTAGGTGTTTTCTAGTAAATTATAATCAATTTTTACATCTACATTGACATTGACAGTATTGACATCCGACATGACAATTGACGTAACATTCGAAAGGAACGATACAAGTTGGTTGTCAGCGTATCGTTTTATAATTTTATTATATATTTTTTAAAATGTGCGGAGGGTTTACCTGCTCGAAAAACGCCCTCATCACCCTCAACATCCTCTACATCGTAAGCCCGACGAGTGTCGCGTATCCGTTCAGTTAACATTCGCCATTTTTCCATTGCAGGTAGTCGCTTCGGTGTTGATTGGGGTAGCCGTGTACGGACGAGCAGCCACCATAGTAACCAATCTCCCCATAGTCGGGGGCATATTGGCATGCGGAATAATACTACTATTAATATCCCTTTTGGGTCTAATGGGCGCCGTCAAGCACCACCAGGTCATGTTGTTTTTCGTATCCTTTATCGTTGCTGCTACTAATTAACAGGAAGTGTCCGTTTTATCTCGATTAACACGGCTTACTTTCGCCGTTTCGCCACTTAAACTCGTAATTTTCCTTAATAATTTTATCTCAGTACATGGTGATTTTGTTCCTGTTGTTTCTCATACAATTCTCGGTGGCCTGCGCCTGCTTGGGCGTCAACAGCGAACAGCAAACCCAATTGGCCGAAGAGGGTTGGAAACAAGTGGATAACGCGACGCAGGCGCGCGTGCAGAACGCCTTCAATTGTTGCGGGTTTAATGCCGAAGTGGATTTGCATTTTCCGCCCCCTGATTATACGGAAATTAAGGTACTTACGTTAGAAGTACTAGTAGATAGGGGGCTTCGTTTAGGGAGTACTCGTACACTATATTATTTGGATAATTCGTAATGTTTAATGGGCGATTTCATGAAAAGATGTAAAGGATGCTTTAAGAGGTGTAATTGATTTCATAATCAAGCTTAAAGGATTCTTTGAGTTGATGCAAAAAGTGGCACTTAAGGTTAAAGGAGAGAACCTTTTGGAAGTGTCAGGGATAAACTAGGGGCGTTTGTAATAGTTCAGAACTGCTTAGAATCATTTAGAACTAATTGCAACGGTTTATGATAAGTTAGGGAAGATCAGAATCATTTAGAACTGTTTAGAATCATTTAGAAACGATCCAGAACCTTTTGGAACTGACCAGGATAAATTAGGGAAATTCGGAATCATTTAGAACCGTCTAGATTCATTTTGAATCGAGTCAGGACCTTTTGAAACTGTTCACTAGGGAAGTTTAGAGCCATTTAAAACTGATTAAAATCATTTAGAATCATTTAAAATTAATTGCAATTGTTTATGATGAATTGGGGAAGGTCAGATTTATTTAGAACTGTCTAGAATCATTTAGAAGCAATCCAGAACCTTTTGGAACTGTCCGAGATAAACTAGGGACGTTTGCGATCGTTTAGAACTGTTTACATTCATTTAGAACTAATTGTAATGGTTTCGGATTAATTGGGAAAGGTCAGAACCATTTATAACAGTATAGAATTATTTAGAAATGATCCAGACCCTTTGGAAGTTCAGTACCATTTATAACTGCCTAGAATCGTTGACAGCTATTTGAAACGGTCCAGGATAAGCTAGAGAAGTACAGAACCTTTAAGAACTATCTAGAATCATTTAGAAACGATCCAGAACCTTTTGGACTTTTGGAAACGACCAGAATAAACTAGGGAAGGTCAGAACCATTCAAAGCTGATTAGAATCATTTAGAATTATCTAAAATCATTAAGAAGTGTCAAGAATCATTAAGAATGGTCAAGAATCATTTATAACTCTACATAATGATTTAAAAGCATCTAGAATATAGAACAATTTAGAACTCTCTAGAATTATTTAGAACGCTTTAGGACGATTCAGAACAGTTCATAACGATTTAGAATTGTCTAGAAACATTTATTAGAACTGTACAGAATCATTTAGAACATTTAAAAACTAATTCACAATGTTCGACAATGATTCAAAACCGTTCAGAACGCGTCAGAACGTGTAGAAGTGTCTATCTAATTAACTAAGGATAATTAATCTAATTAACTAGGGAAGTTCAGAACCATTTGGAACCCCCTTGAGTCATTTAGAACTGTTTGGAACGGTCCAGGTTAAATTAACAACCATTTAGAATTGTCTGGAATTATTTAAAAGCGATTAGAATGATTTAGATGCTTCATATAGAACAATTTAGAACATGCTAGAATCATTTAAAACGCTTCAGGACGATTCAGAACAGTTCAGAACGATTTAGAATGATTTTCGGACGATTCAGAACTCTTCTGGAAGGAATTACAACAGTTCAAATGAATTAACAATGCTTGAGGGCTATTCAAAACACTTTAGAACGATTTAGAATTGTCTAGAATTGTCTAGAATCATTTATGACTGTTCAGAAAGATTTAGAAGCGTTTAGAACAAATTAGAACGCTCCAGAATCATTTAGAAATGTCCAAAATCACTTACAACTCTTGTTAAAATGATTAGAAACGATCCACAGCTATTCATAACAGTTCAGAACGATTTAAAATGATTTCCGGACGATTCAGAACTCTTTACGAAGGAATTACAATAGTTCAAAACTATTGACAATGTCCGAGGACGATTCAAAACTTTTCAGAATTGCCTGGAATCATTTAGAACTATTTGGAATGGTCCAAGTTAATTTAGTGAAGTTCAGAACCGTTTTAAACTGTTCATAATGATTTAGAAGCATCTAGAACAAACTTAAACTCTCCAGAATCATTTAGAATTGTCTAGAATCATTTATAGAACTCTCCAGAATCATTTACAACTGTCCGAAATCGTCTGGAACTCGCTAGAACAATTCAGAAGGCTTCAGAACTCTTTACAGCATTTAAAAACGCGTCAGAACAGTTCAGAACATTTAAGAACATTTCAGAACCAAAATCAGATCTGTTCAGAGCATTTAAGAATGCTTTCGCACTAATCAGAACTGTTCAGAACATTTTAGAACGCATCAGGACTGATCAGAACTCATCAGAACTGTTCAGAACATGTAAGAACGCTTCAGTTCAAGAACTACTTAGAACTGTTCAGGACATCTAAAAATGATTTAGGACGAACTAGAACTGTTTAAAACTTTTCAGAAAGCTTCAGAACTAGTCAACTGTTCAGAGTATTTAAGAATACTTCAGGACTAATTAGAACTGTTCAGGACATCTAAAAGTGATTTAGGACGAACTAGAACTATTCAAAACTTTTCAGAACGCTTCAGAACTGTGCAGAACCTTTAAGAACGCCTCAGTACTAATCAGATCTATTTAAAATGCTTTAGAATTGTTTAGGGCATCTAAGACCCTTTCAGAAAGGTTTGGAACATTTAAGAAAACTTCAGCACTAATAAGAACTGCTCAGAACATTTAAGAATGCATCAGGACTGTACAGAACTAATTAGAACTGTTCAGGACATCTAAAAATGATTTAGGACGAACTAGAATTATTCAAAACTTTTCAGAACGCTTCAGAACTGTGCAGAACTCATCAGAACTGTTCAGAACATGTAAGAACGTTTCAGAACTACTTAGAACTGTTCAGGACATCTAAAAATGATTTACTGACCACACATTTGCTGATCACACTGACAGTTATCATGTTGATAAGCCAAATTGCCAAAGCGAATATATGAGCGTTAGAGCCATTTTTGAGCCTTTAGAGAAGCATTTACCTCTACTATTTATTTAAAGAATTGCATTCAAGAATTCATTAAAGAAATGCACTGTATATTTTTTTTTGTTCCTTAGGATCGCGTTTGTCCCAGTCCCACTGCGATCGATTGTCAATGTTCAAATTGCAACGATAAACTCCAAAAGACTATCAATTACGCTTTCAAGCTGTGCGGTTGGATCGGATTGTTTTTTAGTTTTTCTGAAGTAAGTAAACGGGGAAGTTATTTGGTGGTTATTTGAACCGGTGTGTGTAGTTTTATATAATATACAGGGTGTCATATTGAAAAGGGGAACTGACAATGAGGTGTTTTCGGGGTAGAAAAATATCGATTTTTTAGGAGCTATACGCGATAAAATAGTGTAGTTCGGAACGTTTTAGAGTAGTCTAGAATCGTTTAGAAACGATTCGGAACCTTTTTGGAACTGTCCAGGATAAAACTGGGAAGTTCAGAACCGTTTAGAACTGTCTAGATTAATTTATAACTATTGGTAACTATCTAGGATACATTAGGAAATTTCAGAACAATTTATAACTGCCTAGAATCGTTTAAAAATATTTGGAACGGTCCATGATAAAATAAGGAAGTTCAGAACCATTTAGAACTACCTAGAATTATTTAGAAGTTGGCCATCAAATGGCCAACTAGATAAAAATTCATACCTTATTTAATAAAACTTCGATTATTTCAAAAACTACTGGATTTGGGTATAGGGAATACCCATATGGATCGAAAGGGCTTAAAAAACTGCATTGGTCACTGTTAAAAAATACACGGTGGTCCATTTTAAATAACAAAGTTATGACTACTTTAATTTGGCCAAGTTTGTCAGACAATTTTAAACGCCCTGTACATGGATTCTGAAAATACAGTTTAGTTTCATTTAGTAGTTAGTCTGGACATCATCGATACTTAATTTCAAGCTTCTACCTTCATTATTAACAGATATGACAGATAATACATTCGACTGTTTTTCCAAAAAATATCAAAAAAATTGTAATATCTTAAAAATAATGCATTTTTGGCATATGATGTTATTATCAAAGTCTAGTTAAAAAAGGCCATAGAATTCAAAAATGAAGTTAAATATGTCACTTTCCATATAAAATAACGAAGTTGGTATTAACTTCCGGTACAACCGGAAGTGTAATCAAAATGAAAATATTTTAGATCAATTCATATTATCCAAAAAATACTATAACCAAAATTTCAGATTTTTAAGTCTTTTCATTATTGAGATACTTCTAATGGACGGTTACCGTGAAAAGCCCTGTATACATACCAAATATTATTTAAATCGGATAAGTAGTTTCCAATATACAGCTAGTTTTAACTCGTCGTAGGACACCCTATACAGGATCTAAATTGGATCTACTACAGGTGGTAGCTCTGCGTCCCAGCAATTCTGGGACAACCTGTATAAAAATTAAGCCATATACGACCGATTAAAAACAAATCTATATCTTTGTTTTTCTACCCCCGCAAAAACACCCGTAGTGTTTCACCCCTTTTAAATGTGACACACCCTGTATAAATATAACATAACCTGTGGTTGCATGTGTTTCAGTTTATGGGAGTTCTACTAACTGTACGTTATCGTAATCAGAAAGATCCCCGGGCTAACCCGAGCGCTTTTCTTTAAAAAAGTCTCCAAACGCCGCTATTTCTTTTTGGGTGCGTCCGGTTTTCTTATTTTTTTATTTTTTCGTTATAGTATACACTGTGTTATTTAAGTATAAGATGCGACATAGGGATTCCTGTAGAAATGTGTCAAAAGCAAGCTAACTTTTTTACCAAATAACGTTCGTAAAAAATAATGACAGATTTGAAAAGATCCTCGAAAAATAAGTCGAAATGGATATTAAATTTTCTTAAATTGATTCTGGTTTATTAAAAAAAATATAATTAAGTTGAAAAAGTCATATGTCATATGTCACTATCTAATAATTGTTAAAAGGGGCGGAGCTAACAGAGATGGTTAACTCTCTGCAATTTGAAAAAATAATCTTGAAGTAATGTGGTTCAAACCCCGTTTGGGCCAAAGTTTTTTTTTGGTTTTTTTTTTTTTTTTGGTTTTTTAATGTTTTTGTCTAAAAAAATGTTAAATAAAAGTATTTAAAATAAGACAAGCTTATTTAGGACATAAATTTATTTTAATTTAATTAAATGTTCAAATTGTTTTTTTTCTGCTAAACAGTCCCAAATGATGATAAAAGTTCCGCCGTACATTATTAATTACGATTAGTTTTACTAATCATTATTCTAGTTCTACTAATTTTTTGACATTCGTTAGTAATAATATTTTTCAATTCCTCTTCTGTCTGGTTGATATTCAACAACCTTATTTTCTAGGAAACCCAATTAACCTCTCTTATAATTTAAATACTTTTATTTAACATTTTTTTAGACAAAAACATTAAAAAAAACAAAAAAAAACAAAAAAACTTTGCCCCAAGCGTGGTTTGAACCACATTACTTAAAAATTAATTATTCAAATTGCAGAGCGTTAACCATCTCTGTTAGTTCCGCCCCTTTTACAACAAATTAGATAGTGTTATAAAAAGGAATTATTTATTGCGTGTGACTTTTTCAACTTAATTATACATTTTTTTAATAAACCAGAACGAATTTAAGAAAATTTAATGTCTATTTCGACTTATTTTTTTACGATCTTTTCAAATCTGTTATTATTTTTTATCAACGTTATTTGGTAAAAAAATTAGCTTGCTTTTAACACATTTGTACAGGAATCCCTATGTCGCATCTTATAAATAACACAGTATACAGTGTGTCCACGGATGGGGTTGCCTATAGGAGAAAAATTTTTATTATTCATTTTACGACAAAAAGTCGTTGTTTATAAAAATTTTTGCTTCTTTTAAAAATGAGAATAACACTGAAAAATCTTAGATTGGATCTACAGGGTGTTGACAAATTAAGGAAACATGAAAATACCTCAAGAGGGAAGTACCATTATTTTTTATTTTACATAAATTTTTTATGAAAGAAAGTTGTTTATAATCCAAAATAAAGCCTGAATACAAATTTGCAAACTTAAATTCAAATTTTGTGTATCCCTAGATAAAGTTGACCAGATAAGAAAAATGGTTATTATTAATTTTACGAATTATAAAATTCACATATCAAAACATTAAATAAGACGTATAGGGTGTTAAGAAACAGGAAACAGGAAAAAATTTCAAGAAAGAACGAAAGAATTTATTTATTATCTTACATTATTATTTACAAAAAAATGCTTTTAATCTCTCTTTTAATGCTCTTTTTTATAAAGAATTACTTTTTTTTTGTAAAATTAATAATCATTTTCTCCTCTGGTCAACTCCATCCGTGGACACACAAAATTGGAATTTTAATTTGAAAATTTGTATTCAGGCTTTATTTTATTATAAACAACTTTCTTTTATAAAAATTTTGTGTAAAATAAAAAATAATGGTACTTCTCTCTTGAGGTATTTTCATGTTTTCTTAATTTGGAAACACCCTGTAGATCCAATCTAAGATTTTTCAGTGTTATTCTCATTTTTAAAAGAAGCAACAAAATTTATAAACTATGACTTTTTGTCGTAAAATGAATAATAAAAAATTTTCTCCTATAGGCAACCACATACAGTGGACACACTGTATTTAAAATGTGGCGCCGGTGTGTCTTGATTGAAAATTTACAATTTTTTTTTCTTACAAGTTTAATAATTGGTAAATTATACAGGGTGTCTCAAAATTGACGCCCGGCCTTTCGGTTTATGAATTAGTAGATCAAAATAAGCGTAAACGAAAGATTAAAAATTTTACGTTTTGTCTTTGGTTTTCGAGTTATTGATGAAAACAAACGACTTAAATTCAATCAGAAAATGTTATTAGAAATGAAGTGTCTAAGCTTAAAACGAATGATTGGCATAGGTTGCTATGATTATTTTAAACATTTTTAATTAGTTGTGTAATAAATGTATAGGTATAACCAGTGTTGTTAAGTAATTAATTACAAGTAATTGAAAAAGTAATTGAATTACTTTTAGTGTAATTGAGGCGGTAATTAATTACAAGCTTCTCAATTGTAATTCATTTGTAATTCAATTACTCCTTTCGTTACAATTACAATTACATTTTACAATTACATTTCAATTACATTGGACACAAAAGTACTTATTTTATATTTTCAATACGTGGAAAGTTTAATTTCGATTGCAAATCCCTAAATAATTATTTAAAACTGACACCAAAGCAAAGTAATTGTGATTGTAATTGTAATTGTAATAACATTCGCAATTTTTGTAATTGTAATTGCAATTAATTACAAATTGCCAAAAGTAATTGTAATTAATTACATAATATAAAGTAATTTTAACATCACTGTTAAACTGAATTTATTGTTATGTTCAAAGTGAAGATATTGACCGTTTGACATTATACCTATAGGCACTAATAATGACAGATCTAATTTAAAATTTTCAAAATCATCATAGTAACCTATGTCAGTCATTCGATTTAAACTTACTTCATTATTTTCTGATTGAATTTGAGATGTTTGTTTTTATCAATAACTCAAAAACCAAAGTATGTAATAAAAAATGTAAAATTTGTATTCTTTCGTTTACACTTATTTTGGTCTCTTTATTGATAATGCGAAAGGATGGGAGTCAATTTTGAGATATCCTGTATAGGGTGTAAATTAATTGATGGCGATACTTCGAGATGTGAATATTTGGATGATTTTAAGAAGACAGGTTTATATCAATATACAGTATGTCTCTGAAAAAGTTTGCAACATATGGGAAACTTTTTTATTGTAGCTTTTACGAAAAAACAAGTTATTCTTTATGAAAATCTCTGCTTTCAAAAATACATAATAATATTTAGAAATTTCTATTTGACATTAGATTACAAATTGCAAAAGATTAATAGGAATATTTTGATCACTTTAATTTCGTCTTAAATTTTGTCAACTTTTTTTATTTAACAAGTCAATACACCTCAAATGTTCATTTGTTGTTTTGAAATATTTTAGCAATGAACTTAAATCAGTAATAAATAAATAATATACCCAACAGAATAATGTATTTTCTACGGTAATACACAAAAATAAACGAAATAATTTAAAATCTAGGTGGCTTTAGCAATGACATTTCTCTTACCAAAAGTAAGTTTAGTAAAAGCTTTCGAGACATTAATAATAATACATTACATCTAGTTAGTGTGTATTGAAATTGAAATGTAATTGCAATTAATGTAACAAAAATTGAAAACGTCTGTAATTGTACTTCAAGAAGTAGCAAAAATGCATATTAAAACATAGTTTTCTATTTCGAACATTATTAATAATTTAAAACTTTTTATAATTAAAGTTTTCGCTATTGTTAAAAATAAAAGTACTTTACTCTTGTATCAAATTCATATTTTTTAACAAACTTCGTATACGACTTATAAAAATTGACATTTGACATTTTCGTTTTACTTTATTGGCAATGCAGAACTTTTTATAAAAAATCACTTTTTTTGTAACATTACAAATAAAAAAGTTTCCCATATGTTGCCAACTTTTTCAGACATACTGTATATCCTAAATCTCTTAGTTTTCAAGCTACAGCTAGAGTGTTATAATTTTAAGAAAATAAATAAATTTTCTATCATAATTTTCTTGTTACTCCAGATATTTTTATAAAATTTCGGACGTGGACGTCACTGGTAATAGTAGAAAATTAATTTTTGTTCCAAAAAAAAATGTTTCCATGCGCCTACCAAATATAAACAAAATATCAAAAGCAGTCTCAATGAACTTGGGAAAAAATTGAAAAATTTACTCCAAAATAAACGAGGCTTTTAAAAATAATTTTGGTTTTACGAACATCACTGGTAAAAATTTAAAAAACAACTTTTGTCTCAAAAAATGCCCCTTAATAATAAAAAATTGTGTAAAAAAGTTCATAAAACTATCTGGAGAAATAAGAAAATTATGATGGAAAAATTTTTTTTTTCTAAAATTTTAACACCCTGTAGCTCGAAAACTAATAGAGGTTTATCCATTAGTATGAATGAAAAAAAAAACTTCATTACAAAAGTTGTAGATCTTTTTAAGCTGCATATTTTAAAATTTAGTTATAATTATACAGAGTGTCCCGTTTTTCGTGGTAGACCAAAATTATACTTTTTTAAATGAAACACCCTTTTTTTATTTAAAAATTGAATTTAGCTCGTTTTCAGCTTACCAAAAATATAATATTGTATTATGTTATACTGAGTGGTTTAAAAGTAATGACCACTTTTCCACGAAAATCGTACTCAAAAGTAACATTTTTTCCGTTAATTTAAATGAAACATCCTATATTTTATATTATATCGTTTACAGGAAGAATTTTTGAATGACTTTTATTCTCATTAACCATTCCCTATACCTAAAGTTAATATTTTGGAGATATTTCAATTAAAAAAATTACAATTTATTACATTTATTTATTACAATTCTTTTTAATCGAAGTACACGTTGCAGAAAAAAGTTTGGAAAATATTCATTTTGTACATTTTCAGGATATTTCCAATGTTGTCAAACCTGAAATTTATTTTCAAGTCAATCCATTTAGTTTCTACAGAGTGGTCATAACTTTTAACTACTCAGTATAACATAATACAATATAATATTTTTGGTAAGCTGAAAACGAGCTAAATTCAATTTTTAAATAAAAAACGGTGTTCCATTTAAAAAGCATAAGTTTGGTCTACCACGGAAAAACGAGACACTCTGTATAATTGTAACTAATTTTAAAACATGCAGCTTAACAAGATCTACAACTTTTGTAATGAAATTTTTTTGATATCTTCTACAATAAGAGATATATTGAGCTTTTTTATACTAATGTGCCACCCTGTATATTAATATAAACTTTTCTTCTTAAATTCATCCAAAAAATCACATCCTGAAGTATCGGCATTCAATTAATTGTACATCCTGTACAATAAAAGGACACCCCGTCACAATAATTTACACCTATTAGAGGTGTAAATTTAATTCAATTAACAATTAACAGCATGTTAAATTTTGTTGAATTATGTGAAAATGCAATTGGAAAAATATTGTCGAGTGCTTTTTGTTGTATTTTTTTGGGAAGCAATGTGCAATTGTAGTTCGTTTTGTACAAGTATTTTCCAATTGTACTCTTCAATTATCAAGATAATGGATAGTTTGGCGTGTGTCATTATACGAGGGCTCATTAAAAAGAAAGTGGAAAAGTTGTAGGTTATACTAAAAAAAACCCATAGGATTCAAGTCTGGCGATAGAGCGGGTAGTTAAAATGGACCATTTTTAGATGTTGGATGGTCCTTTTACACTAGTTTGTAAGGTTTTATGCAAAAAAAACTTACAATTAGGATAATGAGATTGATGCGTTTTTGCTTATCGAACACTAGCACGTCACATAATCGAAATATACTAAGAAAATTATTTGTTTTTATTCATCCGGAACCATTCAGAACTATCTAGAATCATTTGGAATGATCCAGAATCATTTAGAATTATCTAGAAAATTTAGAACGCTATAGAACCATTTAAAACTGTTTATATATCCATTCAGAATTGTCCAGAATAATTTACAACTAGACTAGAACCATTTAGAACCCTGTGAAATCATTTAGAACTGTCTAGAAGTATTTAGAACCCTGTGAAATCATTTAGAACTATCTAGAAGTATTTAGAACCATTTAGAACACTCCAGAACCGTTCACAACATTCCAGAATGATGAAGAACGCTCCAAAATCATTTATAACTGTCTAGAACCATTTGGAACGCTCCAGAATCAATTAGAACCCTCTATAACCATGTAAAACGTTCCAGGATCGTTTAGAACTGTCTATAACCATTTAAAATCTTATAAAATCATTTAGAATGTTTCAAAACCATTTAGAACGTTTTAAAATTATTTAGAACGCTTCAAAATTGTTTAGAAATGTCTCGAACCATTTAAAACGCTACAGAATCAATAAGAACTGTTTAAAACCATTTAAAATGCTCTAGAACCATTTAGAATGATCCAGAATCATTGAGAATTATCTAGAAAATTTAGAACGCTATAGAACCATTTAAAACTGTTTTTATATCCATTCAGAATTGTCCAGAATAATTTACAACTAGACTAGAACCATTTAGAACCCTGTGAAATCATTTAGAACTGTCTAGAAGTATTTAGAACCCTGTGAAATCATTTAGAACTATCTAGAAGTATTTAGAACCATTTAGAACACTCCAGAACCATTTACAACATTCCAGAATGATGAAGAACGCTCCAAAATCATTTATAACTATAACCATGTAAAACGTTCCAGGATCGTTTAGAACTGTCTATAACCATTTAAAATCTTATAGAATCATTTAGAATGTTTCAAAACCATTTAGAACGTTTTAAAATGATTTAGAACGCTTCAAAATTGTTTAGAAATGTCTCGAACCATTTAAAACGCTACAGAATCAATAAGAACTGTTTAAAACCATTTAAAACGCTCTAGAACCATTTAGAATGATCCAGAATCATTGAGAATTATCTAGAAAATTTAGAACGCTATAGAACCATTTAAAACTGTTTTTATATCCATTCAGAATTGTCCAGAATAATTTACAACTAGACTAGAACCATTTAGAACCCTGTGAAATCATTTAGAACTGTCTAGAAGTATTTAGAACCATTTAGAACACTCCAGAACCGTTCACAACATTCCAGAATGATGAAGAACGCTCCAAAATCATTTATAACTGTCTAGAACCATTTGGAACGCTCCAGAATCAATTAGAACCCTCTATAACTATTTAAAACGTTCCAGGATCGTTTAGAACTGTCTATAACCATTTAAAACCCTATAGAATCATTTAGAATGTTTCAAAACTATTTAGAACGTTTTAAACGCTCTTTAAACGAACCATTTAAAACGCTACAGAATCATTAGGAACTGTTTAAAACCATTTAAAACATTCTAGAACCATTTAGAACGCTCCAGAATCATTTAAAACTGTCTAGAACCATTTAGAAAGCTACAGAATCATTTAGAACTTTTCAAACAATTCAGAACGCTCCAAACTCGTTTAGAAATGTCTCGAACCATTTAGAACGACTTCGAATTATTTTTTACTCTCTTGAACTGTTTAGAACTCCCTATAATCATTTAGAACTGTCTAGTACCATTTAGAACATTCCAGAAACAGTTAGAACTGTCCAGAAACAGTTAGAATGCTGCAGAATCATTTAGGACTGTCTAGAACTATTTAGAACGCTTCAGGACGATTTAGAACGCTCCGGAATTGTTTAGAACTGTTTGGAACCATTTAGAACGCTCATGAACCATTTAGAACCGTCTAGACCCATTTAGAACGATTCAGAAACGTTTAGAACTGTCTAGAACCATTTATAACGGTTCAGAACCGAATAGAGATGCTAGTACACAACATTTCAACTATCCCACGTACTTTTAATGGGTCATCGTCGTGACACACCCTGTATATAAAATTCGTAATAATTTAAGAAAAAAATCACGAATCGAAATTTAATTTTTTTTATTAAATTTAGACAACAGACGTTGAGGTGAGTAAGTTTTTTTAATGGCTATTTGTACAATGAATTATTTGGAGAATGTGATTGTTTCCTTTGTATACAGTAAAAGTATACAGTGTGTCCCAAAAAAATGTATACAAATGGGGACAAAGTTTATCTTACATTTCACAAAAAATACTCTTGATAAAATTATCTGCGTAACTTGTAGATCCATAATCAGGTACAAAATGTTTAAAATATTGTTTGCATAATTAAGCACAAATTATGCATAATTTTTTACTACTTAATCACAATTTCAATGAACATTTTGCTCTCCACTACAGTTTGGGTATATTTTTCTCTAAGTCCAAATCATTCTTTTTAGTTTTCCCTGTATTGAAGGCAATTTTTTAAACATTTTATAACTGATTGTGGATCTACAAGTCATGCAGAGAATTTTATTAAGATTATTTTTTTTGTGAAATGTTAGATACAAATTTTCCCCATTTGTATACAACTTTTTGGGACACACTGTATTTTGTTAAAAAGTAAAGCTCGAAATATGTATTATGTAAAATTAATGAGAAAATATGCTAAAAATGTGCAAATAAAATAAAAAGGTAATGATATGCATCATTGCATAAGCGTGATAAACGTTTTATATTTCATCATTTTCAATCTAATTTTTCGCTATTATGAAATTTCCTTCAAAAGGAATCCCTTTATAACAGGTATCCCTTTTACTCTAATTTTTTCATGAAAATTTCACATTTTTCATTCTCATTTTTCGTATTTTTTTACGAAATCCTTAAAATTTCCTTCAAAAGATTTTTCTTTTACTATTTTATTCAGAACATTTCACATTTGTCATTCTCATTTTAAACAATTTTTATGAAATTTCCATGAAAAGTTATCCTTTCTACTAATTTTTTTTAGACAAATTACAAAAAAAAAAAATTAATAAAAATAAAATTTTTCTTTTTTTAAAAAAGGTTTTTCTTTTTTTCTTTTACTATTTTATTCAAACATTTCACATTTGTCATTCTCATTTCCATAAAAATTTCCAATTTCTGAAACCACAACTAAAAATATGAAATTCTCATTTTTGTTAATGCCTTGTTTAATTCGTTTAATTTCGTTTTGAACAATAGCTCTTTAATTAAAATAGCTACGTACCAAATTTTATGAAAATCGAATGAAGCATTTTTGAGTTAGAAAAAAATTAAAAATTTTATTTTAACTTTGAGGCTCCCTCATAGGCAAACGAAGCACATTGGATATAGGTTATTTTGGTTTAATCGATTTATTTTGATTTCACCAACACACAGTAACTTTATGTACACGAAATTTTGGGACACTCTGTATACATGATTGACAAAAATGTTTTAAAACTTTCAAAATAATCATTAATCACTGGTGATGTGCGAAATATTCAAAAATTGCTCAAAATACGGATTATTCAAAATATGCAAAAATAACATACAAAATATTTAAAAGTTGCATAATTTACACAAAAAAGTAGAAAATGCAAAATGTATTTAAAATATCCGAAAATTACTTAAAATATGCAAAATATTCAAAAATAATTGGAAACACAAAATATTCGATAATTGCTCTAAATTTCAATATTTTACTAAAGCAAGTTGGATCAGATCGAAATATTTTGAGGCCCAGAATTTTCCCCTTCACTTTTGGACCGTTATTTTGGGACCACCCTGTATATACACACTCAAAAATGTTTTGCATAAAAGAATAAATAAACATTTAATACAACGAATTATTTGTAAAAATACTTATCAAAATTAGTTTCCAAAAGGCACAAACATCATTTAAAATTAACAATAAAAACAATTTAACAAAAGACTTTTTTAATAATAAATTTTCAGTGGCATTTCAACTATACAGGATGTCCAGAAAATATATGTCAATAACTCGGGAGCGTATAGGTGACATCAAAATAAGTGTATATCTTCATTTTATTTTCTTAATTTGAACCCCATTTTTGAGCTAGAGCCCTTTAAAGTTGAAAAATTAAAACTTATTTTTTCGTTTTGTTTCCAAGTTATACATGGGAACAAAATAAAATTTTTGTGGTTCATTACCTACACCCGTGTACCCAAATTGGTGATAAAATGTATCCTAAACTATTCTCTGGAAGACAGTGGCGGCGTGTTCCCAGTGATTAACAATTCGTATCTTTTATGGGGACAATCTGTATAAGGCAAACATATCCTAATTACATTCTTTAATCGATAAACTAACAAAAATATACTCTTGTTTGTCAATAAAATTAACGGTTTAGAAAAGTTTTGATTTTTAGATTGAGACGATAGGTGGAGAGATTTTTGGATAAACAAAAATTCTGAACAAGCTCCTATTATTTGTAACTATTTACTAAAAATATTGAATGATAACAATAAAGACGATCTTGGAATTTCTTCAGATTGATTTACCACCTTTTTTAGACGAAATTCCACTAAATCAAGAGATGAATTTAATGGAGAGAATAATTTTTCATTGTAAAATCAAGAAATGCATTTCAGACTGCAAAGAAATATTCTTCTTATGTTAGTGTTTTCAACGAAAGGTTTCCCATATCGATCATTTATTATAATCTATTATATTCAAAAATTGAAATTTCTCTAAAACCGTTCATTTTATCGACATCAAACAAGAGTACATTTTTGTTACTTTATTGAATAAAGAATCTATTGATAATATGTTTGCCTTATACAGATTGTCCCCATTAAAGTTACGAATTGTTAATCACTGGGAACACGCCGCCACTGTCTTCCAAAGAATTGTTTAGGATTAATTTAATCACCAAATTGGGCACATAGGTGTAGGTAATAAACCACAAAAATTTTATATTGTTACCATGTATAATTTGGAAATGAAAGAGTAAAAATAAGTTTTAAATTTTCAACTTTTTAAAGGCCTCCAGCTCAATAATAGGGACTAAAATTAACAAAATTTATATGATGTTGAGCCCTTATTTTAACGTTATCTATACGCTCCCGAATTATTGACATCTTTTTTCTGGACACCCCGTATAATATGCTAAACATTTTTGATTATATACCTACTAAATATTCAAAATACATCCATACTAAAATTCTATAGAAATGTGCAAAAAATGCAGTAGTTTACATAATATAATTCGAGCTTTACTTAATAATTGAATTTAATTTAAATTTCAATTGTATTATAATAAATTATTATTATTAATTTATTATTATTAATATGATTATAAATTATTTTAGATAGTAGGTTTGTTTCTGAGCAAACGCTACCGCAACTTGCACGATCCGGATGATCTGAGAGCCACTGCTGTTTTTCCACGACACAATTTCACCTATTAATTTATTTAATTAACGAATCTAGTCAACTTTTCTATACAGTTTATTATTTTTTTTTCTTCTAATTTTGACATTTAGCCATATTTATTATTTTTACCAAAGATCCCATTTTAATTTTAATTTTACTCGTGTATTATATTAATATAATAATTATATACATTTACATTTCGGAGGGTGTTCATTGATCTTGAAAGGGGGGGTCGAAATGTAATTGAATTGGCGGGAAATTCGTTTTTTTGTATCAAAACAAAAAAAAACGGATTTTTTTTAAATATTATTTTTACAGGGTGGTGTCAAGAAGAGTTTGTTGTATTTGTTGATTTGGATAAAATTCAATATGAAATTTATTATGCAATATTTTAAAAATATATTTACATTATTTACAGGAAGTGTACAAAAACTTTGTTGTTTTTACAACACCCTGTATATTAATATATTGGGTGTAAATTTAGGCTCTGTACAAAAAATGCATTTTACTCGTGCAAAAATGCATTATAAAAACTCGCCGGGTGCATAAAAGTTTGCAATACGATCATTTCTATGAGTTGAACGAAGAAAGACTATTAAACTAACAGTGGTTAGAGTAAGAAAGTTGCAATAATATCACTCTTTCTTTTTTTGCTTTACATGAACTTTTTTTGCTATCTGAACTCCCCCTCCCTTTTTCTACCCCCTTCTAGCCCTCCCTATGCTCCCCTACCCCTTCCTTTTTCTCCTCTACCCCTTTCACTCTACGCTACTCCCCGCTACCTCTTCCTATCCTAACTGTCCTATCCCTACCCCCTTCTACCCTTCCTATGGATTTCTACCCCTTCTAACCTACCCTATACTATTCAAACGCCCGCTCCTTCTACCCCTACGTTACACTGATCTACTCCTCCTTTCCTCCCCTTCTTCTCCTCCTTTCTCTTCTACCCCCCTTCTACCTCTCCCCATCCTCCTTTACCCCTCCCTTTCCTCCTCTACCTGAGCTCGCCCTGCCCTCTCCCACTCTACCCTACCCCACTATATGTATGTAGTTTTCAATATGCAGATACTTTAAACTCTTCTTGACACACCCTGTATTTACTTTAGGGTTGTTTAACTTTGGTTGTTCTACTACATATTAATTTTCCATTACTTTTTTTTTCTATTTTTAAATGGAATAATTACATCACGAATCAGAATCACTGTAATTATCATACTTTTTTAAAGGCTTCGTTTATTCGACATTCCTATTTTTCATTTTTATTTAACAGGGGTAATTTTTGAAAAGACTTTAGTTAATAAGTTGATAGATTATTAGGCGCCTGCATTCAGCGCCTCATTTTAACCTCAAAAACGGATTGAGAGGGTCGCTTTAAAACGTAAACAAAGTCCCTAGTTACTCCATAACAACAATGTAAAACTGTCAAATTAGGCAATCTCCTTAGTTACTCCATAACAACCAATGTAAATCTGTCAATTTGAATAATCTCCATGGTTACTCCATAACAACAATGTAAAACTGTCAAACTAGGCAATCTCCTTAGTTACTCCATAACAACCAATGTAAATCTGTCAATTTGAATAATCTCCTTGGTTACTCCATAACAACAATGTAAAACTGTCAATTTTTAAAATGGGGCGCTGAATAAAGGCCAATATGTGTCCATTTTCCATCATTATATAATAATTTATTGAATTCTGTGTGCTTCCATTGAAAGTATTTCTAGACGGAAAATTGCTTCAAAAAAGTTTCAATTTCATTTAATATGTACGGATGAAGACTGTTATCGAACAAACTTATTTTAAGTTCACGAATTCGATAAATAATTCGATTATCGAATCGATTTTTAATCGAATTATTGTTGAATTCAAGATGGTATGGTTGTGTGTAATATTTAAGGTAAATGTTCATTATATTATTTGGGTAATGTTGCAGTTTGATACCGTAATAGTGCGCAGCTACTTCTGCGCATATAAAGGATAGATGTTTAATCACGCAATATATCCTAAAATTATAAAGGATTTGAACATTTGGCAACAGCGCGATCGAAACGACTCGATTTAGTATATGCGCTGTAGTAGCTGCGCATTCGTAGGGATTCGAATTACATTACTATTATTTGTTTGTTTTTGTAGATAAATAGGAATTTTTTTGTTCCTAAATGTAATTGTGTAATAATAGACATGTTGCTTTGCAGTGTTGCGTTTTCATTTTTTTTTCTAATTTTTTCGGAATTTTGGGGCACGACAAAAAGAGGAGTTTCATTGAATTTTCGTAATTTTTATTCGACATTTTACAATTTGCGAAATAAACAACGTAGGAAAATTAAAATTATAAGTCACTATAATCTCAAGTGGATATCGCTTGGATTAACAAGTTATATAATAAAAAAAAAATTGTCAATTCCTACTAAGGTGAACAAAAAATTTTAAGTATTAAAATTTAAAAAAAATTGGCTGGTACGGGGTTTGAACTCGTGACAAGGATCCCACGCAGATGCCTTTACCAACTTTGCTAATACAATTTAAAATACTACATGCTAAATATTGTTTATAAAGTAAAACGTTTTTATCAGGAAGAGTGTCAAGCAACAATAGGAATTGAAATATGACCTTAATTACACTCAATTAATCCTAATAACGCTCAATTACGCTTACAATCTGTGCATAAAAATACATTTTTTTTTGGTTTTTCTCTTCTGCATTTCACATTACAAATGTATTATAGTATTTCGTATCACAATTTCTTATTTCTTTTTTATCCGTCAGTTTTCGGGGGCGGCCATTTTGTGTTAGTAATAGTAATTGTAAAATGGATGGTGTTTGAAGAATTTATTGGAATTGTAATGACCCGCCATGCTATTGACACCGGCGCCATTGTTCATGCCGTACATGCCGCCGCTCGTGCCGAATTTCGATTCGCCGTACCTTTAAAAAATTATATTTTTTGAAAAAATTAGATTTTTGGAAAAAATGAAATTTTTGGAAAAATTGAGTTTTTTTTTTGAACAAATGAGAATTTTGAAAAAAATGAGTTTTTTTGTAAAAATTAGTTTTTAAGAAAAAATTACTGAAAAAAATTAGATTTTTGGAAAAATTGAGATTTTTGAAAAAATGAGTTATTAAAAAATAACTAATGTATATTCCGTTCGCAATGGGGAGATGGTAAGTTAATTTTGCGTGCGAGAGATTTTTTTTTGAAAAATTTTTGAAAAATAATTTATAGTCCGTTCGCTATGGAGAGAAGGTAATGAAAGTTAATTTTATGTGAGAGATATGAGTCTTTTTAAAAAAATGAGTAATTTATAGTCTGTTCTCTATCGGGAGATGGTAATAAAAGTTGAGTTTGTGTGTGATAAGGATTTTTTTAAAAAATTTTTAAGTCCAAATTATAGTCCGTTCGCTATGAGAGATTGTAATGAAAGTTGTTTTTGTGTGGGATTTTTTTTTGAAAATTGAGACTAATTTATAGTCCGTTCGCTATCAGGAGATGGTAACAAAAGTTGATTTTTTTGTGCGAGAGATGATTTTTTTTTAAAAATTTAGTAAATTATAGTCCGTTCGCTGCCGGGAGAGGGTAATTTTGCAAGTGAGAGATAGCAAAATATTCGGAAAATATGGGGGTGGTTTTATCCCAATTAGTTTTCGGGATAATTGCGATTTTCTGTCAAATTGTAGCAAAATTGATGATTTTGATACAGTTCAGAACAATTCGAAATAACTCGAAATTGAATCGGTTTTGGAAAATTTTCCATTCTGCAAAAGTTATAGAGAAAATATTTTTCTTCAAAATAAAATAAATCGAGTGTTTTTATCTCTTATTAGTTTTCGAGATTATTGCGATTTTCCGTCAAATTGTAGCAAAATTGATGATTTTGATACAGTTCAGAACAATTCGAAATAACTCGAAATTGAATCGGTTTTCGAAAATTTTCCATTCTGCAAAAGTTATAGAGAAAATATTTTTCTTCAAAATAAAATAAATCGAGTGTTTTTATCTCTATTAGTTTTCGAGATAATTGCGATTTTCCGTCAAATTGTAGCAAAATTGATGATTTTGATACAGTTCAGAACAATTCGAAATAACTCGAAATTGAATCGGTTTTGGAAAATTTTCCATTCTGCAAAAGTTATAGAGAAAATATTTTTCTTCAAAATAAAATAAATCGAGTGTTTTTATCTCTATTAGTTTTCGAGATTATTGCGATTTTCCGTCAAATTGTAACAAAATTGATGATTTTGATACAGTTCATAACAATTCGAAATAACTTGTAATTGAATTGATTTTGGAAAATTCTTATTCTGCATAAGTTATAAAAAAAATGTTTTTCTTCAAAATAAAATAAATCGAGTGTTTTTATCTCTATTAGTTTTCGAGATAATTGCAATTTTCCTTCAAATTGTAGCAAAATTGGTTATTTTGACACAGCTCATAACAATTCGAAATAACTTGTAATTGAATTTATTTTGGAAAATTCTTATTCTGCATAAGTTAAAGAGAAAATATTTTTCTTCAAAATAAAATAAATCGAGTGTTTTTATCTCTATTAGTTTTCGAGATAATTGCGATTTTCTGTCAAATTGTAGCAAAATTGATGATTTTGACACAGTTCAGAACAATTCGTAATAACTTGTAATTGAATTGATTTTGGAAAATTTCTCATTCTGCAAAACTTGTAGAGAAAATATTTACTATCATTTCTTGATAACGAACGGACTATAAATCAAATGGAAGCTTCATCTACTTCATCTACTATCATCTCCTGATAGCGAACGGACTATAAATCAAATGGAAGCTTTACTACAACCATCTCTTAATAACAAACGGACTATAATTCAAATCGAAGCTTCATTACTATCATCTCCTGATAGCGAACGGACTATATAAATCAAATCTAGAATATATGCATATATTTATACTCTTACCTTCCTTGATTCGCTTTAGCGTTATCCGCCAAATACTCTTTGCCGAAATGTCCCTCTTTCTTGGCCTCCTTCGCTTCGAATTTACCATCCTCTTTACCGCCTTTGAACGAAGAGGCGGCGTTCTCGCCGAACGAGCCGCCTTGATTGTTAAAGGCGTAATTGCCGCCCTCGTCGTGATCCTCGTCGTAATATTCTTCGGTTTTGCCGGACTCCTGTTTCTGGTGGGAGTTTTTGAAGCCCTTTATCTTGTGCCCTTTCTTGTGGCCCTTCATCATGTTCGAGGCTGCTTCGTTTTTACCTGCGATGAATTTGGATTGTTATGTTATAGGTACAAATAGGCGGTGAATTTGTTGGATTTTAAATGCTTTTGGAGCGTTCTAAATGGTTCAGGACAGTTCCAAATGGTTCCGGAGCATTCTAAATGGCTTTAGACAGTTCTAAATGATTCTGGAGCGTTCTAAAGCGTTCTAAATGATTCTAGACAGTTTTAAATACTTTTGGACAGTTCTAAATGATTCAGGAGCGTTCTTAATGGTTCTAGACAGTTTGAAATGATTCTGGAGCGTTCTAAAGCGTTCTAAATGATTCTAGACAGTTTTAAATGCTTTTGGACAGTTCTAAATGATTCAGGAGCGTTCTTAATGGTTCTAGACAGTTTGAAATGATTCTGGAACGTTCTAAAGCGTTCTAAATGGTTATGCACAGTTTTGAATGTAATTTGATAGTTCTAAATGATTCGTGAGCGTTCTAAATGGGTCAAGACAGTTCCGAACGATTCTGGAGCGTTCTAGATGGCTTTAGAGAGTTCTAAATGATTCTATTCCAAATGATTCTGAAACTTTCCTTAATGATTTTAGACAGTTTCAAATGATTCTAGACAGTTTTGAATGTAATTGGAAAGTTCTAAATGATTCGTGAACGTTCTAAATGGTTTAAGACAGTTCAGAACGATTCTGGAGCGTTCTAAATGGCTTTAGAGAGTTCTAAATGATTCTATTCCAAATGATTCTGAAACTTTCCTAAATGGTTTTAGACATTGTTTTTGACAGTGTTAAATGATTCTGGTGTGTTCTAAATTATTCTAGACAGGTCTTGACAGTTCTTGACAGGACCTGGAATGGTTCGGAAGCGTTCTAAACGGTTCTACACAGTTCTGAATGGTTTTGGAACATTCTAAATGGTTTTAGTTCTAAATGATTCTAGATATGTAATTCTAAATGTTTCTGGAGCGTTCTAAATGGTTTTAAACATTTCTAGAATTAATTACAGATGTCCCAATGAGAAAATCAGGAAATCGGTAAATCAGAAAATCAGTAAGCAATGAATTTGTTGGATTTTTGCCTTTAAGAGTTAATATTATTTCGAGTAGGCTGTGAATTTTTTGGATTGCTTAGATTAGCAGTGAAATTTGTATTGGTTTCGATGCGGTTCGTTGAAAATTTTGGAAATATCTCGAAGAGGAGGCGGTTTTGAGAAATTTTGGATTCTATGAAAGTTGTAGAGGGACGTTTTGGCTTTAAAATGAAATAAACGGGGTGGTCTTATCTTAATTAGTTTTTGAGATAATAAGGATTTTCTGTCAAGTTAGTAGTAATTTTGCATAATTCATTAAAACAGGAAAATATCTCGAAATATAAGCGATTTTTGGAAAATTTTTGATTCTATAATTTGCAGGAATTTTTTGTCTTTAACATGAAACGTACTGAGTGTTTTTATCTCGATTAGTATTCGAGATAATTGCAATTTTTTCTCAAATTGTAACAAACTTGGTAATTTCGATAGAGTTAATAAAAACTCTAAATATCTCGAAATTTAAACGATTTTCGAAAAATTTTTATTTTACAAAAGTTGCAGAGAGAAGATTTTTCTTCAAAACGAAACCAACAGGCTGTTTTTATATTAGTTAGTTTTCGAGAAAATTGCATTTTTCTTCAAAATTGCACCAAAATATATACCTACTCGAATCGGCTTCGTTTTAACCATTAAAAACTTACGATTAAGCATCAAATTTGTTTAAATTATATGATATTATGAATTAACTAACCTTCTTGATCGTATTTCTGACCACCATGGTATTGCTTCCCATCTTCGTAGACGTTTTTTCCGCCATTTGTACCGCTGTAATAACCCGAATTTCCTTCTACATCTTTACCGGCAATTTCTCCTTTATTATAACCTGCTTGACCGTTGTTGAATTCTCCACCTTCCTTACCGTAACCCTGCTCGTATCTTTAACGAACATAGTTATTCAAAATTAATAAAAAAATTCAAATTTTTTAACAATTATTATCCAAAATTAGCTATAATTATCGCACAATTTAGCAAAATGTTTCCCAATTTATTGATAATAAATTGTCCAAAATTATCTGTAAGTATTGAAAATTATCTAAAACTATTTAAATTAATCCAAAATGATCCAGAATTATCCACATAATTATCCAAATTTTGTGCAAATTCATTCAAATTTATCTCGATATATCCAAATTTATTTATAATATATTATCCAAAATTATACGTGATTATTAAAATTTATCTAAAACTATTCAATTACGTATAAATTACGTCAAAAATGATCCAAAAAATGTTCAAAGTTTAAAGTACTCAAAATTTTGAACAAATTCATCTAATTTTTCCTTGATTAATAGATTATCCAAAATAATCCGTAATTATACAAAATTTTATCCGTGATTATTCAAAATTATATAAAACTATTTAAGTTTCTCCAAAATGAGCCAAAATGACCCAAAAATTATCCATCAAATTTAAACAAATTCATTCAAATTTAATTAAATCTCTCCAAATTTATCCATAATAGATTATCCAAATTTATTCATAATTATTTAAAATTACCTAATATTATTGAAGTTTATCCAAAATTATCCAAAATTATTCAAAATTAACCACATATTTACTAAAAATTATCGAAATTTTGAACAAATTCATCCAAATTTATCTAGATTTAGCCAAAATTTTTCCATAATTATCTAAATATAACCAAATTTATCCAAAATGATCCTAAATTACTCCCCTAATATCATTAAAAAATGTACATTAAATTTACCTCATATCATTCAAGTTTTTCTTTCCATTAGCATAAGAACCTCCATCGGCTTCTGCTCCTCCATATCCATGGTGCATTCCGCCCATTCCCATCATTCCCATTCCTGCTCCTGCTCCCATCATTCCTGCACCGCCTCCCATCATTCCAGCGCCTCCTATCATTCCAGCGCCACCTCCCATCATTCCTATGTTTGTGTGCAAACCGCCGCCTCCCATGCCTATGATAAACGATTTTGAGTCTTTAAAATATGTAAAGGTCTTGTGCGTATGATTTTTTTTTTCAAAATGAAGAAAATTAGGTGGTTTTATCTCTATTAGTTTTCGAGATAATTGCGATTTTATGCCAGATTGTAGCAAAATTGGTAATTTTGATAGAGTTCGTAAAAACTCGAAATATCTCCATTCATCATCCAACCATTTTAGAAAATTTTTAAATGTATAAAAGTTGTAGAGGAAAGATTTTTATTCAGAATGAAATAAATGGAATGTTTATATATCGATTGGTTTTCGAGATAATGGGGTTTTTTAACGAATTAATTTGGTTGTAATTAATACAAAAGTGGAAATAACTTGAAAATAAAGAGATTTTGGAAAATATTTGATTCTATAAATTATAGAGAAAATGTTTTTCTTTAAAATGAAATATACTGCGTGTTTTTTCATTAATTAGTTTTAAAGAAAACTGCAATTTTCTTCAAGTTTATTAGTACCAAAATTAGTAAAATCGAAAAAATTTCAAATATCAAAAATAGCGATTTTGGATAATTTTCGATTCTAATAATTGTGAAGAAAAGTTTTTCCCTCAAAAATAAAATAAATTGAATGTTTTTATCTCAATTAGTTTTCGAGATAATCGAGTTTTTCGATTTTTTGTCAAATTGCACAGAATTTAGTAATTTCGATAAAACTCACAAAAAAGCTTAAAATATCTGGAAAACTAAGCGTGTTAGAAAATTCTTTTCATTGTAAATCGTAGAAAAATGTTTTTACTTCATAATAAAATAGACCGGGTATTTTTATCTCATTTTGTTTTCGAGAAAAACTGCAAAAAACCTCCAAATACCTCCAAATTTAATCGATTTTGGAAAACTTACGATTTCATAAATTGCAGAGAAATCTTTTTCCTTCAATACAAAACAAACAAGACGCTTTCACGTCAATTATTTTTCAAGGAAACCGCGATTTTCCATCAAATTGCATCAAAATTTGTACAGGGTGTCCACTTAAGTTCGCACCAAATGGAAAACTGAATAATATAATAATAATAACTAATTAATAATATTAATTAATTATTAATACTAAAATTAACTAATTAATAGTTAATAATGACTAAATAAAAAATATTAAATATTATTAAATAAAATAATTATCCATTATAAAAAGTTCTGCTTGATCCAAAACCTAAAATGCAACCATCAGATATTTATTTTTTCCAATCGTATACGAGGTATATCATAAAATATGAATTTTGCTCAAGAATAAAGTACCTTTATTTTTGACAATATAGAAAACTTTAATCAGTTATCTCTTTATTCGTTAAGTTAAACATTGATGCATTAATTAATGATGCAAAAATTCATTAATTCCGATATACATACCTCGTATACAAATGAAAAAAATAAATATCTGATAGTTGCATTTTTGATTTTCGACCAAGCAGAACTTTTTATAAGGAATAATTTTTTTTATTAATAACAAAAAAGTTTTCCATATGGTGCAAACTTAAGTGAACACAGTGTACAGGGTGTCCAAATGAAAAGTAGTTTAATGAGCTTATAATTTTTAAACGGTTAATCATAAAAACGTGCCGTTTTCTCAAAAATGTTTTATTTTATTACGAGTTTTGTTACAGTGATACAGAAATTATGCATTACCAATACAGGCGATACAAAATTTTTGTGTCACTATAACAAAAAGTTATAGCAAAATAAAATACATCTTCGAAAACCGCACGTTTTTACGATTGGGCGTTTAAAAAAATTATTAGTTCACTAAAGGGGCTACCTTTCGTTGGGACACCCTGTACAATACCTCTTCTATACATACCCATTCCAACGCCGCCTCCGTTTGCAACCATCCCAGCTCCACCTCCCATCATTCCTCCTGCACCACCTCCAATCATTCCTGCTCCACCTCCCATCATTCCTCCTGCACCACCTCCCATCATTCCTGCTCCACCTCCCATCATTCCTGCTCCACCTCCCATCATTCCTGCTCCACCTCCCATCATTCCTGCACCACCTCCCATCATTCCTGCACCACCTCCCATCATTCCTGCACCACCTCCCATCATTCCTGCACCACCTCCCATCATTCCTGCACCACCTCCCATCATCCCGGCTCCCTGGGAAGCCATCACGCCGCCCCCCATTCCCGCCAACTTGCCCCCGCCTCCGGCAATCATATTGCCCATCCCCATCCCCATGGGGAGGTACCCGCAGGACGCCCGACGGGCCACCAGCAGGACCAAAACCACCAGAGCACTGCTCCACGTGTTCAACACCATCTTGTAGATTGACTGATTGATTGATTGATTGATTGACTGATTGTGTGGTGGAAATGTCGCAGAGAAACCGTTTTATACTTAGAAATTGTTACGGTTAAATTCTTCGAAACAATCGTCGAAGGAAAGAGAGAGAGAAGGGGAATCGGGCGAGACCTTTGAGGAGGAGAGAGAAGAAAGAAAAAAACAAATTGTTACGGTTGGAATTGGAATTTGCATTGTTTATGGTGAATGCGGGGAAGGTCGATTTTCGTGCGGAGAGGATGTGACGGTTGTTATGGGATTTTTTTGGGGTTATTGGGTCGTGGTGTTGGCGAAATTGGATTTCTGATGGGGTCTTTTTTTTTTATTTATTTGTTGTTGGAATTAGAAGGAAAAGTGAACTTAATATACCGGGTGGCGCGTTATTGGTATGGAAAAGCTCAATATACTTCAGGTAAGTGCTTGCTCTACTCTACAGGGTGTTTAAATTATCTGTTTATTGGAAACTACTTATCCGTTTTCAATAAAATTTGGTATACATAAGTTAGGCATTAATGTTAGATGAACCTCTAAGATAAACTTCTAAGAACCTATAAGGTGAACCTCTTAAAAATATTTTGACAGTTGTACCACTCGACACACAGGTGATCCCCGTAAAAAAAAACAATCTACAGGGTGGCACATTAGTATGGGGAAAAGCTCAATATATCTGTTATAATAGATATCAAAAAAACTTCATTACAAAAGTTGTAGATCTTTTTAAGTTGCATATTTTAAAATTAGTTACATTTATACAGATTGTCCCGTTTGTCCGCAATAGATCCAATTTATACTTTTTTAAATGGAACACCCTGTTTTTTATTTAAAAATTGAATTAAGCTCGTTTTCAGCTTACCAAAAATATAATATTGTATTATGTTATACTGAGTGGTTTAAAAGTTATGACCACTTTTCCACGAAAATCGTACCACTCTGTAGAAACTAAATGGATTGAATTGAAAATAAATTTCAGGTTTCACAACATTGCAAATATCCTGAAAATGTACAAAATTAATATTTTTTGTTAATTTTAATCATACTGCTTACAGGGTGGATCCAAACGCAAAAGTAACATTTTCTCTTAATTCAAATGGATCACCCTATATTTTATATCGTTAACAGGAAGTATTTTTGAAGCACTTTCATTCTTAATAACCATTCCCTATACCTAAAGTTAACACTTTTCGAGATATTCCAATTAAAAAAAAACTAGAACGGAAAATTGAAGAAAAAAAATTAAGGTATAAATGTATTCTGAATAAATGTAACTAATATTAAAATATGCAGCTTAAAAAGATCTACAACTTTTGTAATGAAGTTTTTTTAATATCTTCTATAATAACAGATATATTGAGCTTTTCCATACTAATGTACCACCCTGTATAAAGATCTGCTTTGGTCAATTTTTTCTAAAAAAAATTATTAACTCAAAAAAGTATGCATTTTTGAAAAAAGTGTTTTAGTAAAAAGTGCCCTAAAATTTTACGTAGATTTCGAAAATATATTAATATACAGTGTGTCCACGGATGGGGTTGCCTATAGGAGAAAAATATTAATTATTAATTTTACGACAAAAAGTCATTGTTTATAAAAATTTTTGATTCTTTTAAAAATGAGAATAACACTGAAAAATCTTAGATTGGATCTACAGGGTGTTGCCAAATTAAGAAAACATGAAAATACCTCAAGAGAGAACCTTGATTTTACATTTACATTTTACCTTGAGAGTACCATTGATTTTTATTTTACACAAAATTTTTATAAAAGAAAGTTGTTTATAATCTAAAATAAAGCTTGAATACAAATTTTCAAATTAAAATTCCAATTTTGTGTGTCCCTGTAGATTTGACATGTAAATTGTTTGTAATTAATTGATTATTAATGTTGGTACTTTTACGATAATACATGGCCAACTTGTAAAACCGAGTTATTTAAGAATAAGACAGAAAAGTAAGTTTTAAGTAAAATTTTTAATATTTTCAAAACTATTAGGTTTAGGTATAGGGAAGTAAACATGAACTTCCCTAATTTTTTACCGCTGATTTCAATAAAATAGAAAAAAAATGGGTGGTTCTATTTAAAAAAATTAAATAATTTGGTATTTTTGAAGTTCAACTTTTCACATGTTTTGTATACACCTTGTATAAAATAAAAAGTTTTTTAACACAGATTCAAATACCTTTGACCTTGCTAGTGGTCACCCTACAGAGACCATATCCATATCTTTAAAGGGATCCCCGTAAAAAAATAATTTATAAGGGTCTGCATCGGTCAAATTTTTCAAAAAAAAATTAGTAACTTAAAAAGTATGCATTTTTGAAAAAAGTTTTTTAGACAAAAACACTCTAAAATTTTGCGTACATTTTGAAAATATATTAATAAATGGGCTGTCCCATTTAAAATAACAAAGTTGCTGTCCACTTCCGGTATAACCGGAAGTAAAGAAAAGTTGAAAATATTTTCATTGAATAGAGAGCATCGACTAATACTTGTACACAAATTTTCAAATTTTAATTACAACTACTTTTCCAGATACTTCAAAAATGGGCCCTCGTCGTGACACACACTGTATACTAATATACTTTTTTACTGATTTCTTGTTATAAAAAATTAAAAAAAAGTTAAACTTTTACTATAAAAATGGGTCCTGAAATGCACAGTTTCAAGATACAGAATGTTCCATTAAAACAAAAAATTAAATACATACCTTAAAAAAATATTTATTTGAATGAGTTGAAATTACGCGGAAATGCTATTTGTTACATTAAGAGTCTAATTAAGCACTAAAATTATTAAAGTTATTAAGTCCAGTCCTTGTGATTTTTTTTAACAAAAATTTGATAAACCAATATTTTTCCAGTGATTGCAATAAAATGATTGAGATACGAAAAAAATGCAAGAGGTAAAGAAGTTATATTTTTAGATGCTTAAAATGAATCAAATAATATTAAAGTTAGAAAAAAAAGGCAGTGGCGTACATTTTTAGCCAATAATTTTCGCTAAGGTGCCCCACAGGGACGCCACTAATATAATAATTTTAATCTATTTAGAGCTAAAATAGCCATTTCATACAACAAATAATATTGCTAAATTTCAACAGAATCAACAAAAAATTTTTAATTTACGATATTAATATTTTTTGTCTTAATTTAACATCCTGTATTTAAAGAACTGTGCATTTCCGGACCCATCATGTATATAGGAACTTTTTTTTAATATTTTTTAATAAGGTTCAATCCTTTCAAATATCTCTATCTATTTTTTGAATACAAAACTTCGTTAATTGAAATGGAAAGTACCAATTTTGACTTCATTTTAGAATTCTGTGGGCCTTTTTAACTAGACTTTGATAATAGATATAATTATAATAATAAAATGCTCAATTTTTAAGTTATTTAATTTTTTTCGAAATTTTTTGGAAACAGTTACAAATAAAAATCAACTGAATGTTCATGGTGCATTTACAGGGCGTTTAAAATTGTCTGACAAACTTGGCTAACTTAAATTGGCTATAACTCTGTTATTTCAAATGGATCATTCAGTATTTTTAGGCATTAAACAATGGGTATTTTTAAGCCCTTTCGATCCATATGAGTATTCCCTATTCTAAAATCCAGTCGTTTTTGAAATAATCGAACTTTAATTAATTATTCTATAATATTTCTTTTCTTGTGTTATCTAGATGGCTATTCAATTGGATGCCTTTAATACACCATAATGACGTTAAAACTTTGATATTAAAATAGCAATTCAATAATCTAACTAGTTTATGGTTAATTTTTAAGTCTAAGTCCTCATTCCTTCTTCACATTTTTCTTTAATCGTTCTTCATTTAGTTGCAATTTTTAAACTATTAGAACTACCATGTTTGGTAAAGACTTGCCCTCATTGATACCCTTTTTGGTATCTTCAAAAAGGTTTTTATAGATTAAAATATTGTTGTAGAAACTGGAAATTCCTTTTAGATTCTTCATCAATCTTTTATTCATGAAGAAATTCGAATTTCCCTCTCCAAATTGCGCCCCTTGACCCCCGAAGAAGATTGTCGAATAAATTTTTATTTTCCCCGACGGCGCCGCCGCTTTCTTCGCCGCCTCCTACGATTTTGACGGGCCTAATGGTTTGAAATGGGGATGAAATAAATTTCAAAAGGAAGAATTAAGGGTATTTACCCTTATGGGGTGGTTTATTAAACCACGCCATTCGAAGAGGATCGAAATTGTAATTTCGATACGATTCGTAAAAGAAATAACGAAATAACTCGAAATTTAAGCGATTTTTGGAAAATTTTGAGTCTATAAAAGTTGTAGAGGAATGTTTGTTATTTAAAATGGCATAAATTAGGTGGTTTCATCCCAATTGGTTTTTGAGATAACTGCTAATTTTTATCTAGTTGCGCCAAATTTGTAATTTCGATGCAATCTTTTAAAAAACTCAAAATATCTCCAAATTTAAGCGATTTTTGAAAAATGTTTATTCTATAAAAGTTGTAAAGGAATGTTTGTTATTTAAAATGGCATAAATTAGGTGGTTTCATCCCAATTGGTTTTTGAGATAACTGCTAATTTCTGTCTAGTTGCGCCAAATTTGTAATTTCGATGCAATCTTTTAAAAAACTCAAAATATCTCCAAATTTAAGCGATTTTTGAAAAAATTTTATTCTATAAAAGTTGTAAAGGAATGTTTGTTATTTAAAATGGCATAAATTAGGTGGTTTTATCCCAATTGGTTTTTGAGATAACTGCTAATTTCTGCCTAGTTGCGCCAAATTTGTAATTTCGATGCAATCTTTTAAAAAACTCAAAATATCTCCAAATTTAAGCGATTTTTAAAAATTTTTTAATCTATAAAAGTTGTAGAGAAATATTTTTCTTTAAAATGAGATAAATTAGGTGATTTTATGTCAATTATTTTTTGAAATCAATGGTAATTTCTACCTAATTGCGCAAAATTTGTATTTTCAAAAGAATCTAATAAAAAATTCGAAATATCTCGAAATTTAAGCGATTTTGGAAAATTTTTCATTCAATAAAAGTTGCAGAGAAATGTTTTTTCTTTAAAATGAGATAAATTAAGAGTTTTTATGTCAATTATTTTTTGAAATAATTGATAATTTCTATCTAAGTGTGCAAAATTTCTCGAAATTAAGCAATTTATGATAATTTTCAATTCAATAAAATTTGTAGAGAATTATTTTTCTGCAAAATGAAATAATTTACGTGTTTTATGTCAATTATTTTTTGAAATAATTGATAATTTCTATCTAGTTACGCAAAATTTGTAATTTCGATGCAATCATTTAAAAAACTTAAAATATCACGAAATTTAAGCGATTTTTAAAAATTATCAATTCTATAAAAGTTTTAAAGAAATGGTTATTCTTCAAAATAAAATAAATTACGTGTTTTTATCTCAATTTTTTTTAAATAATTGCTAATTTCTCACAAATGACCCAAAATTAGTCATTTTCTATAAAATATCTGAAAAAGACTCAAATTATCTCGAAAGTTGAGCAATTTTTGAACATTTTTGATTTTTCAATATCGTATAAAAATATTTTCCGTGGCCGTTTTCACGGAGATTAATTTAATAGAAAATTAACGGAACCTTCACGGTCGATTAATCGAACGTTTTAATTCGATTAATCGATTTATTCGCGATGATATCGAAAGAGGAAATGAACTAATCGGTGTGTAATTGTGATTTGTTTAATGGTTAAAATCGAATTTACCATTATCTATTAATTATCTATTATTTACTAATTTTTCTTATGCCATTAAAATAACCATCAATTACAAAATTTCCCTCAAGATTTTAGTAAATATGCATTATTGGTTGAATTTATGCAATGTTGTCATAGAACTAGGCAATTTAGTAAAATCAATTTTTTTGTTTTAAAATTTTTTCTTTTCTCTTTTTAGTTTTAACCATCAGGAAATTCACCGTTCCCAAGCAATATCAGCAGAGCTTTTTTTTGGTCTAAATAAACTTGGAACGTTATATAAATGGTTCTAAATAGTTCTAAATGGTTTTGGAGCGTTCTAAATGGTTCTAAACAGTTTGAAATGGTTCTGGAGGGTTCTAGAGAGGTTTAAATAATTCTGGAGCATTCTAAATAATACTCACGTGTCTAAATCATTCTAACGTTTCTAAATGGTTCTAAACAGTTAAAAATGGTTCGGGAGCGTTCTAGAGAGTTTTAAATGTTTCTGGAGCTTTCTAAATGGTTCTAAACATTTCGAAATGGTTCTGGAGGTCTCTAAATGGTTTTGGAGCGTTCTAAACAGTTTTAAATGTTTCTGGAGCTTTCTAAATGGTTTTCACGTTTCTAAATGGTTCTAAACAGTTCGAAATGGTTCTGGAGCGTTCTAGACAGTTTTAAATGATTCTGAAACTTTCTAATTGGTTCTATGGTTTCTAAACAGTACTAAATGATAATGAGCTCTCTAAATGGTTCTGGACCGTTTCAAATGGGTTTAAACAGTTCGAAATGGTTCTGGAGAGCTCTAGACAGCTTTAAATAATTCTGGAGCTTTCTAAATGGTTGTAACGTTTCTAAATGTTTCTGGACTAAATGGTTCTAAACAGTTGGAAATAGTTCTGGAGGGTTCTAGATAGTTTTAAATGATTTTAGAGCTGTCTAAATGGTTCTAGTCAGTATTTTCAGAGTACGTTAATAGTAGAATCAGAATAGATTTAGAGTAGTTTTTAAGTAGACCCAGAGTAGGCTCGAGTACATACAGAATACATTCAGAGTACAATCAGAATAAATTTGGACTAGTTTTAGAATAGTTTCAGAGTAGTTTTACTGTAGATTTAGAATTGATTTAGAGTATTTTCAGAGTGGGTTCGAGTACCACACAGAATACATTCAGTGTACATTCGAAGTAGATTCGGAGTAGTTTTCGAATAGTTTCAGAGTAGATTCGAATACGTAAATACTAATACTTTTAGAGTGTATTCTTCATATTCATATTATCTTAATACGAGATAACTCGTAGTGCGGCGTCCTGGACAAGAACGCAATCTACTCTCGTTTGCAGTCAAAACTTTTGATAACAAAAGGTCTAAAGGTCTAAATAATTAATTGATAATAAACTGTTTTCCTCTCGGCAGATGTTGAAAAACATCATAAAACTTTTATTGATAAAAATAATGGGATTCACATTAGATTATTTATAACGGATTTATAAATAAATTTGTTGGTGATTTTGTTAATTAGAATGCACTGAATACTGAGCACGGGCATTCGGTGTTTTTCTAAAAGATGTTGTTTAAATTGTTGTTAATATTTGTTGTCGTAGGAGTTTGTTGTTTACCTGAAGGTACGTTTCTACATACATACATACATACAAGAATGATAAATATAAATTAAAATGGGAGGTCGTACAATTTGCGATAAATTCGATACGATCATTGTAATATTTTGTAATTTTTAAAAATTAATTTTTGTGTTAATGATTACGAAAATTTTCGTAATTAAAAAAAATTAAAAAAATTGAATAATTAATAGTTAATTATTAAATGAATTTGAATCATTTCAATTTTCTTAAGGACGAAATTGTAATCATGATTTTTATTGATTTTTGTGAAGGTTAATTCAAATTCATTGGCTTTATTAAAGGAATTTTCATGAAAAAGTTAAGTTAACTTAACATTAAATGTCCGCCATTTTGTAGCAGGTGCAGATATTGACTTTATATTCCAATGTTGTACAGTATTTGTCAGGAGCTTCAAAATGATGTATCACAAGACGCCCCTTTCCAATTAAATTTATTTCTCAAGATGGCGCCCAGTCGCCATCTTGAAATTTTCATCTGTCAATTTTACTTCAAAATATAGTAATCATGCATTAGTTTCATTATCCCAAATTTCAATTTTCTAAGTTGATCCGCTCAAAAAATAAAACGGTGGGGACATTAAAGAAATTGCACTGTATACGGGTATTTTGTGATCCCCTGGGTGACCTTTATATAGGGTTAAAATCATTCCGTTTCGCAATGAATCACCCTGTATAAGTCATGGGTGCGATAAAGACAACTTCCATTAGACACTTGTAAGGGAAAAAGAAAGGCTGACATTATGTCATTGCAACTTTTTACTTATTTTAATAATCTTTCTTTGTTCCACTCATAGAAATTACCATATTGCAATCCGAAATGGAGCAAGCTATATAACTAAAATATATAAAACTGTTTACCAAATTTTAGGGTAGCAACAATAAGTCACAGTCTAACAGAAAATAGAGGTAAAACATTGCATGTTGCCAAGCTATTTTTTACAATTTCCTTCTGAAGTTTAAGAAATATAGTTTCAAAATGTAACGAATTGTAGAGGGTGGCCCAGAACTCACGCCCCACCGGGAAATGCCTCATGGAAACGACAATGGAGATGCCAAAAATGTAACCGAAAACATGAAAAAGTTATTCCTTTGGTAAATAAAGAGGTTTAAAATCGACCAATCCCAGTAGGAATTCACATACGCGAAAATGACGTGAATTAGCTATACATCAATTTGAGATTATTGAAAGATTCTGTATCCTTTTCATTTTCAAGGTTAACAAAATCTGCCAAAATCAGCTGCGACTATTGACCAATGATTGACCAAATTGATCATTCAGGAGCTCCGTCATGCTATTACCAAACCTACAGATTTTTTTATTGCTTCAAAAGTGGTTTCCAATCGATTGATCGATTTTTTGATCAATAGCAAATCTTTGATCAATAGTCGCAACTGATTTTGGCAGCTTTTGTTAACCTTGAAATTGAAAAGGACTTAGAATTTTTCAATAATCTTAAATTGGTATAAAGCTTATTCACGTCATTTTCAAGTATGTGAACTGCTACCGGGATTGGTCGATTTTAAACCTCTATATTTACCAAAGGAAAAACTTTTTCTGCAGTTTTTGCATCTCCGTTGTTGTTTCTATAAGGCATTTCCCGGTGGGGCGTGAGTTCATTCCTGTAATAGATAAACTCTTACAAATTTGGCAACGGTGTACTACCACTACATCATTTTCAGTTGTATTTCGGAAGCTATCAAATTAATTTCAGAATCAATCAAATGCATTTCAGACTAGTCAGATTAATTTTAGAAAGTGTTAAATGTGTTTTAGAATAGTCAAATGTAGTTCAGACTAGTCAAACGTATTTCAGATAGCATCAAATACATTTCAGAGCAGTCATATTTTTTTCAGAAAGCGTCAAATGTATTTCAGAATAGTCAAATGTAGTTGTGAAAGTGTTAAATGTATTTCAGACTACATAGTGGAATGCAGAAAATCATATCCAAAGGGTAAGGGGGAGGAAGAAAAAATCTGACTATCCTGAACTCCATGTGACTATTCTGAATGGTTTTTAACCTTTTCTAAACGACATTTGATATATTCCGAACTACATATGACTAATCTAAAAAACATTTGACGCTTTCTGAAATAAATCTGACTATTCTGAAATACATTTGACGTTGTCTGAAATACATTTGGCTATTCTGAAATACATTTAATGCTTTCTAATATACAATTGGAAAAGGTGTAGTAGTAAAATTTGTAGACGATTTCGACTAAAGAGAGATCAGAGAACAGTATCTATCTGATTTTTCCAGCAAATAGCGGGAAACCGGGAAACAGTTGTCACTGTTTTAATACAGTACATACGTAATATTAAATAATGTTATATTTTTACCATAACAATTCTTAATATAATTAAATTCTTAATTAAAATATATTTGCCTACGCTCAAGGCGCCTGATTGGATCCGCCATGTTACCTCTATTTTTCTATCTTACTTTTTCTGCCTCGTGACAGATAATTTTCAATGTTAGCGAAAAAAAAATTGAATTTATGAATGACTGGTTGGGGATGTAGGACAAAGGCTAGTTTTTGTCCCAAAAATAAAACTTAAAAATTGGAGCCTCCATCGAAATAGGACAGTTCTATTCGAAGTGACCATTTTTTCATGTTTTTTTCCGTTTTACCACTTTTCCATGTTTTTTCATTTTTTCCGTTTTTCACTTTTTTCTACGATTTTCCCGGTTTACATTTACATGTACATTACATTTTTACATTATTCTATTATTATATTTTTCATTTTTCTATTATTCTAATCGATATTAGTGGTGAAACATTTGTTACATAATAAGAAAAAAGTATTGTCAACTGCATAAATTGACTAAATTAAATTAAACTATACAGGGTGGCCTGTTGAAAAGGATACAGAGGTGTTTTTGGGTAGAAAAAAGTTATCCTTCTTAAAAACATTGAACTATAGCATAGTTGGCTGTTTTTTTAATGGTATAAATTCCATTACTTGTTGACGACCTTAGTAAGAATTGGTTTAAAAAATATTTAAAACTTGCTTTTTTTGTAGATTTTATTTTATAAAAGTTGTAGAGAAATATTTTTTCTTTAAAATGAGATAAATTAAGAGTTTTTATGTCAATTATTTTTTGAAATAATTGATAATTTCTATCTAATTGTGCAAAATTTCTCGAAATTAAGCAATTTATGAAAATTTTCAATTCTATAAAATTTGTAGAGAAATTTTTTTTCTGCAAAATGAAATAAATTAGGTGTTTTATGTCAATTATTTTTTGAAATAATTGGTAATTTCTATCTAGTTACGCAAAATTTGTAATTTCGATGCAATCATTTAAAAAACTCAAAATATCTCGAAATTTAAGCGATTTTTAAATAAATTTCGATACTATAAAAGTGGCAAAGAAATGGTTTTTCTTAAAAATAAAATAAATTAAGTGTTTTTATCTCAATTATTTTTGAGATTGCTAATTTCTCTTAAACGAGCCAAAATTAGTAATTTTCTATAAAATATCTTAAAAAACTCAAATTATCTCGAAATTTAAGCAATATAAAATAAATTATACAGGGTGGCCCGTTGAAAAGGATACAGAGGTGTTTTTGGGTAGAAAAAAGTTATCCTTCCTAAAAACATTGAACTATAGCATAGTTGGCTGTATTTTATAATGCTATAAATTCCATTCTTTGTTGACCTAAGTAAGAATTGGTTTAGAAAATATTTAAAACTTGCTTTTTTTTGTAGGTGTCAGCCCGACGATAATAAGATCTGAATGGGGCGCCAAATCGCCCGTTAAAACAGAAAAACTAAACGAAAACCCACCGCCCTTTGTTGTTATTCACCATTCTGAAACGCCTGAATGCAACAATGTAAACGCCTGCAAAAAACGCGTAAAGAATATCCAAGAGTACCATATGAATGCCAAAGGATGGGATGATATAGGATACAATTTTCTGGTAAATTTTCATCTTTACTGTAACTTTTATAAGTAGTGGATTATTTCATTTCGCTTTTTCCATTTTTTTGCTAATTTTTCCTATTTTTTATGTTTTTGTGTTTTTGTATGTTTTTGAACTTTTCCTTTTTTTTGCATGTTTTTCACTTTTTTTCCAACGTTTACCATTTTTTGCATGCTTTTCCACTATTTTCGTCTTTATTATTCGTGGTTTTTTAACTTTTTTCATGTTTCTCCATTTTTGCACGTTTTTCTCTCTTTGTTTTCAATGGTATTTCGCTTTTTAATGTTTTGTCACTTTTTTCCATGTTTTTCCATGTTTTCCAGTTTTTGCCGGTTTTCCAGTTTTTGCAGGTTTTTCTATTTTACTCATGTTTTGCCTCTTTTTTTATATATTTACATACAGTGTGTGTCACGACGAGGGCCCATTAGAAGTATCTGAAAAAGTAGTTGTAATTAAAATTTGAAATTTTTTGTACAAGTATTAGTCGATGCGCTCTATTCAATGAAAATATTTTAAACTTTTACGATGATCCCTTTAAAGTTATAGATACGGTTTCTGTAGGGTGGCCACTAGCAAGGTCAAAGGTATTTGAATCTGTGTTAAAAAAACTTTTTATTTTATACAGGGTGTATACAAAACATGTGAAAAGTTGAACTTTAAAAATACCAAATTATTTCATTTTTTTTTAAATAGGACCACCCATTTTTCTCTATTTTATTAAAATCAGCGATAAAAAATAAGGAAAGTCCATGTTTACTTCCCTATACCTAAACCTAATAGGTTTGATGATATTAAAAATTTTACTTAAATCTTACTTTTCTGCCTTATTCTTAAATAACTCTGTTTTACAAGTTGGCCATGTAATATCTCACAAGTACCAAAATTAATAATCAATTAATTACAAACAATTTACATTACAGTTCAACTTTTCACATGTTTTGTATACACCCTGTATAAAATAAAAAGCTTTTTAACACAGATTCAAATACCTTTGACCTTTCTAGTGGCCATCCTACAGAAACCGTATCCATATCTTTAAAGGGATCACCGTAAAAAAATAATTCATAAAGGTCTGCATCGGTCAAATTTGTCAAAAAAATAGTAACTCAAAAAGTATGCATTTTTGGAAAAAGTTTTTTAGACAAAGCACTCTAAAATTTTGCGTACATTTCGAAAATATATTAATATATGGGATGTTCCATTTAAAATAACAAAGTTGCTGTCCATTTTCGGTATAACCGGAAGTAAAGAAAAGTTGAAAATATTATCATTGAATAGAGCTCATCGACTAATACTTGTACAAAAATTTTCAAATTTTAATTACAACTACTTTTCCAGATACTTCTAATGGACCCTCGTCGTGACACACACTGTTTGTCTCTTTATTTATATGTTTTGTCACTTTTTTTTCAATTTTTCCATGTTTTCCTTATTTTTATATTTTTCTACGTTTTCCATTTTTTGGCAACTTTTTCCATGCTTATCCATTTTTTCAATTTGTTATTTCGCTTTTTTCCATGTCTTTTCACTATTTGACGTTTTTAATATTTTAAATATTGCTTTTTCATTTTTTCCATGTTCTCAAACAATTAGGTTTAGGATTAGGAATTTCCAATTTTAAGAAATAGCAAAGAAAATAACTCGATTTTACAAGAATGCGGGATATTTTCGTTCAAATTGCAAGTGCAAAATTGCACTTAAAGAACGTCAAAAAAGTGAAAAAAATGAAAAAATTATGGAAAATAAGCAATAAATGCAGTTTAATTATTTGCCCTTCTTCAGTTTCTAAGAGAAGATTGAAAAAAAATTAAAAAAATGAACAAATATGGAAAAAATTAAAAAGCATGGGAGAAAATGAAAAAAAAAACATGGAAAACATGGCAAAAAGAAATGGAACAACATGAAAAAAGTTGAAAGTAAAAACGAAAAAAAAGTATGGAAAAATAATCAAAAACTGCAGTTTCCATATGTGTCCTTCCTTTCTTATAAGGATCACCCAGGAGGGGATCTTGGAATGTAGTACTATAAGGATACTGGTCTACTAGTACCTAGTAGAAGGGTTATTAATTTATTTTAAGGAATAAAGTGTAAGGGGTAGGTAATAGCATATAGGATACATACAGGGTGGCACATTAGTATGGAAAAGCTCAAATTATCTGTTATTATAGAATATATCAAAAAAACTTCATTACAAAAGTTGTAGATCTTTTTAAACTGCATGTTTTAGAATTAGTAACATTTATACAGAGTGTCCCGTTTTTCCGTAGTATATTAAACTTTCTTATCAAACGTTATACTGAGTGGTTTAAAAGTTATGACCACTTTTCCACGAAAATCCTACTAAGTTTACCACTATGTAGAAACTAAATGGATTGAATTGAAAATAAATTTCAGGCTTTACAACATTGAAATATCCTGAAAATGTACAAAATGAATATTTTTTTGTTAATTTTAATCATACTGCTTACAGGGTGGATCCAAACGCAAAAGTAACATTTTCTCTGTTTATTTAAATGGATCACCCTATATTTTATATAGTTAACAGGAAGTATTTTTGAAGTACTTTCATTCTTACTAACCATTCCCTATACCTAAAATTAACAATTTTCGAAATATTTCAATTAAAAAAAATTAGAACTTAAAATTGAAGAAAAAAAATTAAGGTATAAGGTATAAATTAAGGTTTGTTTTTTATAATAACCGAAGTTCTGGTAAAAATTGTCTATACCTAATAAACCTTCCCTGTACCTAAATTTGATATTTTTCGAAATATTACAATATTCTTTAATTGGACTTACCTAGCACCAGATACTAATCGCTAATCGTGTAGGTACTAATAACTTTATTGTTACTATTACTAATACCAATTATTAATAATAATTTGGTCCATTTTGTTCATTTAGAATAGTTTTTCACATTCTGGCTTTTTGTATCCCGCGGAAGCCGTACGATTGAGACAATCTAGACATTTTTCAGAAGATTTTTTGTTAAGTTGTATTCCTCCAGGATATCTCTCATGACAAATCCTTTTGGCAAGCCAACAAATTCTCTAAACTTTCTTCCAATACCCAAATCATAACCATCAATAATTGTTCAATAGAAGAAATCATTTTGTATTCTAATTTTTACAACTTGTGGAGGCAATACCGACAAATAATACCAGATAGTATTTGATTGACGTTTCTTACTTCTTTCATTAATGTGAACTTCGGTCATTATAAAAAAGAAAGCTTAATTTTTTTTCTTCAATTTTAAGTTCTATTTTTTTTAATTGAAATATCTCGAAAAGTATTAACTTTAGGTATAGGGAATGGTTATTAAGAATGAAAGTACTTCAAAAATTCTTCCTGTAAACGATATAATATAAAATATAGGGAGTGTCATTTAAAATAACGTAGAAAATGTTACTTTTGAGTACGATTTTCGTGGAAAAGTGGTCATTACTTTTAAACCACTCAATATAACATAATACAATATTATATTTTTGGTAAGCTGAAAACGAGCTAAATTTAATTTTTAAATAAAAAACAGGTTGTTCCATTTAAAAAAGTATAAGTTTGATCTACCACGGAAAAACGAGACACTCTGTGTAATTATAACTAATTTTAAAATATGCAGCTTTAAAGGATCTACAACTTTTGTAATGAAGTTTTTTTTGATATCTTCTACAATAACAGATATATTGAGCTTTTCCATACTAATGTGCCACCCTGTATAAAGGGTACTGGTATAAGTATCAAATTTGGTATTGAAAAGTTTTCTAAAACAAAAATCAAATCAATAAAAATTTAACAAATTTTAATTAGTAAATAATTTTAATTGATCATTTTTACAGATCGGAGGGTGCGGGTGCGTTTACGAGGGCAGAGGGTGGGGCATAAGGGGGGCCCATTTCCCCCGATACAACGCTCGCAGCATCGGAATCTGCATGATAGGAAACTTTCAAAGTAAATATCGCATTTCTTTGGCTTTATAATAAGTAGACACCCTGTATAAGTTGCATAAATATAGATAAATATACTTCTTCCTACTCCTTACTACTCTTTCCTACTTCTTCCTACTCCCTCCTACTCCCTCCTACTCCCTCCTACTCCCTCCTACTCCTTCCTACACTTTTCTACTCCTTCCTCCTCCTTCCTACTTCTTTCTAGTCCTCCACGGTGCCGGACTAACCCAATTTTGTTATGATTCTTTAGATGTACCACCATCGAATGTGCAAATGGAGGCTTTGAAGAATTTGATAGGAGAAGGAGTTGCAAATAACGTAATTAGCGCTAATTACTCATTAATTGGACACAGGCAAGGAAGAGCTACAACTTGTCCCGGTGATGCTTTGTTTAATTTAGTCAAGCAAATGCCACATTGGTCATCGAATCCGCATTAAGAAGATACTGATGAAGAAACTGATCGAAGAAGATTTTGGAGAGGTTGCTGATTTTAATTATAGTGCACTTTTATAGTCTCCACATAGCAGATAAAATGTAGGTTTTTTATACAATAAATTTAGTTTCTCATATATCTACTACCCTAAACTACTCTATACCATCCTACACTACATGTAGATCATAGAGCTATTAATCAGTTAGTAGGTCTATGATGTAGATGCAGGCATCGTTCCTTTTTGTAAAAAAAGTTCTATGTTTGTTGTTTGTTTAGTCATTATAATATAAAAGATAACCGAATTTAGAAGAGAATACAGATAATAACCCAGATCAACAACCGGTCGAATTGAACGTCGACGAACAGGTTAATACAGTCAAAGTGTTAAAATTGCCGCAACCATTTTAGAAGAACAACCCCGACAGGTACTTTAATGTGATCGAAACCGCATTCACACTCCATGGAATTAAATCAGACAACAGGAAGTACCAACATAAGGCTCAAGTTCGTCCAGCATTAAAATATTGCTCCCATGCTTGGAGTTCAGCTCCTAAGCATTCTCTACACCTACTGGACTCAATTCAAAAAGAGCAGTACGCCTAGTTGACGATCCCTCATTAACATCTAAACTGCATACACTAGACCATCGAAGACAAGTTAGTGACTTAATTCTCTTCTGCAGATATTACCACGGAAGGTCCTCTGCAGCCATTACATCCATTATCCCATCTGGAGAACAATTTGGACGCTGTTCAAGGCTAGCCGATAAGACACATCAATTTGCCGTACAAATTACAACAGCAAGGATCTCCATGTATCAGAAATATTTTCTGTACCGAACCGCAACACTATGAAACAAGCTACCAGCAGAAGTGTTCCCAGTTGGATACAACCTGCAGATGTTTAAGACCAACATCTATCAATATTTACTAAAAACGCTTTGAGGCGTCTGAACAGCCGTTATAAGCTTTGTCTTTTCCCGAGTCGCCTGCATAAAAAAAACACCTACTAATTCACTTGGACCCAGACATTCTCGACCTCGTTGGCGATGTTATCGACAATCCTTCGACTGTAGACAGGTATCAGACCTTGAAAGCCCGTGTATTATCTATTCTGTGTGACTCAAACGAAACAAAGTTAAGGAAGCTGCTTCGGAGACAACACCCATGCGAGATGAAAAGCCCTCCGTATATTTACAAAACATGCGAAATTTGGCAGGTGAGGTAACTGGTGAGTCATTACTCAAACGATTATTTTTAGAACAACTCCTTGAGAACGTACAAGGAATAGTAGCTGTAAAGAGGGCGGACGCAAACTTTGGCAGACGAATTGGCAGACATGGCTGATTGTATAATCAAATCATTCCGACCCCAAATTGCTATGGTAAGGAAGGAAGTAAGCACTCCAAGTCTACCCATTACTACCCAGCCCCTCCTCATCGGTAGCTGACATTGCCGAATTAAGAGTCACCAATCGCAACACTGACAAAAAGCATAGAGTTACTAAGCGCATCGAGGGACAACTCTACTAATTTTAGATGAAGATTGCGGAGCAAAAGTCCTCCAAACAAAGGCAATGACGAAACACGCATCTGTTATTACTACAGAAAATTCGGTGCCGATTCGATGCCCATGGGAGAATTCGGGAAACGAGACACGCCAGTGTGCTCCGAGGTCGCCGCTGGCGAAAGGCAACTCCGAACGTCTCACAGTAAGAGATCGAAGAAGCAGTACAACCTTTCTAGTAGACGCAGGAGCTGATGTTTCTTATCTCGACATTTTGTACAACATACTCGGGAAACGGTCAAATTACTCGTACATCAAGCCATCCTGGGTAACGAGTTCCTCCACGATACTTCTAGACATTCTAAACCACCCACTAGTTGACAATATTACGAAACTACACATCGAAGATCGACAGATACTTGCCAACTTGCCGGTGGATTGATTATACATTACTCCTAAATTTCCAGATTCGTAACTCTTCGGGAACTTCGAAAAGTATTAATGCACCGCTACCGTGGAAAACCCTGTATAGACGACATCCTGGTAGCTTATTAATTCCCAGAGTAACATCAACATCACTTCGAACAGGTATTTCGGTATTTGATCTTTTGCATGAATATTGCCTCTCCGTTAAACCAGGAAAATACTCACTTGGACAAACACGTATCGCTTACTTGGGTTACGATGTTTCCGAACGGGGCACAAGACCCAGAAATGAGCGCGTACAAGCTATATTAGATTTTCCAAAATGACAACTACTAGACCAATTACGCCAATTCCTAGGCATGATCAATTTCTATAGGAGGTTCATTAAGCAAGCACTGGCCTCACTACACAAACTGACGATAGGCGCAAAGAAAAGAGATAAGTGACCGGTTAACTGGGACGACAACTCAACAGCTGACTTCGAAAAATTCAAACAACTAGCGCAAGCAATTTTGCTAATACACCCAGCTGAACATGCTAAATTGTTCTTAATTACAGATGCTTTAGACACTGCTGCGGAAGCTGTAGATAAATAATTAACTGGGAGAGAGAGAGACAACCACTCCTTCTCCACCGATTCCTTCTCCAAGAAAATTTTCGTAACTTAAACAAGGTACAGTGCCTATGACAGAGAGTTAACGGCTATATACTTGGCAGTGAAGTTCTTCAGCCACGCCATTGAGGTATGAGACTTAGTAATTTTAACAGATCGCAAACCGTTGGTCTACGCATTCAGCAACAGACCTTCTAAAGCTTCTCCAAGGCAGCAAAGGTATCTGGAACTCATCGCACAATACGCTACAAACATCATGCATACACCAGAAAAGGACAACTGCGTTGCGGATGCCCTGTTCAGGATAGAAGAAATATTAATGCCACGGATGAGATCAACGGATGAGATAGCCAAGGCTAAGATGATAGGAAGTAAAACGACAAAAACCACCTCATACCACCCCAGAGCATCGGCATGGTGGAACGTGACACAGGACTTCAAAAGCAGCAATCAAATGCCAAGAAACGAAAGACTGGGTTAAGGTGCTTCCAGCTATCCTTTTAGGACTTCGAAACTGCTATAAAACAAGATATAAAAACGTCTGCAGCAGAGCTAACATTTGGAACCACATTGCATTGGTGAATTTTTCGCCTAAGAGGAACCTCCAGATACAGAAATTTTCCATACTTCACTCTGAGAAACCAATCGAAACATAAAACCCCAGCCTACTGCCTACTACCATAAACCAAACATTTTCTTCCACAAATCACCTTACAAAGGTCCTTTGCCAATCCTTCAAAGGTTAACCGATTTATGTTACAGAATCGAAACTGAAATGGATATAACAGTTGATATCACATATTTTTATATTATAGCCTTAATTATACTCTTAATAAATGATTCCAGAAGTTCGTGCCACAAGTTAGCACGAGAACATATTACTGTGAAAAAGCACAAAGACAGAATTTGTCTTTAGCAGCTCAGCTGTTGTCTCATACAAAAGCTACAGCTTTAAAGAGACCAAACGTCTCCTGGGCCAAACAAAACAGTTGGCCAAAATGTGGGATAATTCATTGAGCTTATTTGTAGTATGATCGTATAATTAATATTGTTGCTATTACTATAATTACTATTACTATTATGTATAGATACTATTATTCATAATGAACTTTATAGCCACATTCCCGGCAGTGGCTACCGAACCTCAGTGGCTATGTTACCACATTCCTTCCCCACTAAATGGAAACTAGTCCCTATAACGGGCTGGATGTTTCCGATCCCGTAGTGGATTTCTTCTCGGCAGCTAATCAACTTCGGCTCGCGAAGAAGAAATTTTATCTTCCGGAAATGGCTCGTGATCTTCTGTACTTGGACAAGACCCTACCTCGGGTTGCCTGGGTTTGTCGGCGTCCTCTTCTTCGATAAATTCACTATTAAACCATATTTCATCTCGTTAGGCAATGACGTCATTTTTAGTAATTTCCACGCAGTTCAAAATTTCCCTAGTGCCAATGTTGTTTCTCCCATTTGGCTAGGGGAATTTAACGACGCGTAGTTGAAAATCCAAGGCCATGTTGTCATACATTATGACCGTATTCGTCGTTTTCTGTCTTAAGCGAAGCTTCCTTAAGCCCGCTTAAACATAAAGCCAAGCTTAAATGTTTGCGTTATGTACCGCAGAATAATGAGCGGTGCTCAGACATGCGTTAAATTAACTTGGCAACGTTGTATTTCAAGGGAAATATTTTATGTGACCAGTGAAAAGTGTCAATGTTTTGAATTTGAAATTAGTTGTTACATTATTGTGAAAAGAATTGTTTGATCTTTTTTAGTACTCATCGTAGCAAGTATAGTATACTAATGTTATCTACGTCAGAATTTTTAATTTTCATATTCATAGAGAAATGAGTGGAAAAGTAAGAGGTCAAAACTTGACTACTTCGGAGAAGATCCACTTATTACGAATTATAGTGCATAAATATTCATCAACAATATAGGAAAAAAAACAGATAGGGCTTCTGTAGAGAAAAAGGACTTTCAGAAAAATAACTTTCTAGGCAATTGTCGAAAGCAATCAATCCATGGCTGAAAAGAAAGATGATGCAAATTGGAGAAAGTACAATGCAGCTAAACTACAAGTTCCCACTTGCTCAGCTTTATTGAAAAATTTTACCACCTTGAAAAAAGACGAAACCAAAGAAAATGTAACAATATTTGAATACAAGTTGCTAAGAGCTATTCTATAATACTTAATATGAAATTATCAAGTTGCAATCCAAGCACTAAGAAGTTCGTAATTACTTGTACATGATAGATTTTTACAGGTGCCTGACAATTCAATATCTACACCAATAAGCCGTAGAAGTCCAACAACTGTAGTAAAAAGTTTAAAATCCTCGGAGATAGGCAAAAAATATTAACCTGCTCTTAGATAAGAGATTGATGATACTTGAGAAGCAGTTGAATATTATGGGGCAAGAAAATGCTCTTTTAATGAGAAAAAGAAAATTAGAAATAGAGGTATTAGAAACAGAGTTACTATTAAAGAAGAAACATTCAAAATTGAGAATTCATATTATTTAGTATGTATGTTTATCTATTATAATAAAGGGTGTTTCAGAACTATGGGATCAAACTTCTACTGGTTATTCAGTGCAATAGTAGAAAACATTTAGGTACCCATGTCCCAAAAAATGTCATTACGGCAGTACAGCCCTAAAACGCGTTAAAATTTAGAAAGACGATCAATTGCCTAAATAGGATTTAATCCATTTAATTTTTGCCTTTTGTACATGATATCATTACAACAATTGTTCAAAATGTCTTCCTCCAACCTGAATTGCCAGAGGTGGAGCAGTTTCTTGGCCTCCTAGGTCACCCGATTTAAGCTCGGTAGCTTTTTTCCTGTGGGAACATGTAATGTCTTTGATCTACGAAACTCCAGTAGACATAGAGCAAGACTTAATTGGACGAATTACAGCAACATTTGAAATCATTCAAAACGGGTATGAAATTTTTAGTCAAGTCCGCCGAAATCATGTGGGACGTTTAAATCGGTGTATTCCGGTTAATTGACAGTGGAGAGGAGAGTAATGAGGATGATGTTGATGATATTAACTTTCTTGAAATGATTAAAAATTGGGCAATCTCCTTCAATATTTCATATGCAGCATTTAAAGAGTTATCTCTTATTTACAACGAATGTCTAGAGAAAAAAAATGTGTAAATTACCAATGAATCCACGAACATTGCTCAGTACAGCGCCGAATATAAAGAACATTGTTCAATTAGATAATGGTTCCTATTGGCATCAAGAAATTAAATATTGTTTGGAAAGATATTTCAAACACCTAGATAGATTAATTTCAATAAATTTAAATATCAACATAGACGGAATCCCAATATGCAGAAGCTCTAAAGCTCAGTTTTGGCCTATTCTTTTCACAATTAATGAAATTGAAGACTTTGACCCAATGGTAATACTCTGGTGAAGCTAAGCCAAGTTCAGTTGAACAATATCTAAATGAATTTGTAAACGAGCTGAATCAAGTTGTAAGAAATGAACTTATTATCAATAATCATAAAGTAGACATAAAAATTCGATGTTTTATTTGTGATGCTCCAGCTCGAGCTATGATAAAAGGTAATTTCGTTGCTTAATAAATTTCTAAAACTGTAAATGTTATTTTGTTTTTTTGGCACTGTAAATTTCAATGCTTATCACGCCGGTTTAAAATGTGAAGTAATAGGTGAATATGATAAAGACGAACGAAATATGGGCTTTCCCCGTACTGATGCGCTCCGAAGAACTGATTAAGGTTTTCGTCTGATCTGATGTTGTCGTTTGTGATATTCTTCATCAACTTCATGTATGAGTTATGTCTTAAGAAATTACTTCAATGTTTTACTGACCAAGAAAGAAATATGGCTGGGTTTAAATAATAACTAAATAAAAAAATATCTTTTAAGTTAATGTAAAGACAATAAAGAATCTAGAAAAAAATATTTGAGACAAATTTCAATTTTATGCATATTCCCTATTCATGAAATGTGCATGAGTAATCAATAATTGTTAAAATAAAGGTAAAACACATTTGTTTTAATTTCAGTTATTTAATTTTATTTAAATTATCCAATTTTCTTGTTCAATGGTTTTCGTACAAATTATTACGCATTCAATTATTGCAAAATTTTGTTATATCAAATGTTATACTATATTAAATTAAGTTATACTGCATCAGTGGTAACTCTTCATACACGAAGCTTTCCGTTCTATTTAGTCTACTTATCTAGTTACCCATGATTGGAATGACACATTGTTACAAAGTTGACGTGAGAATTTTTCCGTAATCAACATGGCGTCAGTAAAAGCATTTTGTGTGTTTTGCAGTAAAAAAGTGAAAAACTTATAATGTTCACTGCTGATATAATGCAGAAGTGTCAGCGCATTTTAGAAATTTGCAAATTAATAACTTAACAATAAATGATGCATAAGTGCCTTCTGAATTGAACGATTTTCATCAGTATCATTCGAAGTGCTACAGATCATTTTCTGCGTTACCACTGAAATATCGCAAACGTATGAAATCTTCCTTTTGACAGGAGCAATGTGAATACTTTATATTAATAATAATTAATTATTACATTTAGGCCTGGTTGCTTGTACGCGGATCAACTTTGATCCGGGATTAAGCCGAGTTTAAATCGGGATCAAATATGGCCACCGTATTCCAGTACTATCTTTAATCCAAGATTAGTTGATCCCGAATTTAGTTTGCCCGTTTAATCAACCGGGCCTAAAAAAAATATTAATTATTTTTAATCCAGAGTCTAATAATTCTAATAACGTCTAATAACGATTATATTCCCACTATAAATGTAGCTGATTAGTATTTTTTTACTTCTATGTATATACTTCAACAGTCATAAAAAAAATCAATCGGTATAAAATAATTTTACTTCTTTCATTTTTCTTACATGTTTAAACGCCTAGCTGACGTGCAACCCTCCCTCTACGGCGCAGCTGACTATTTTTTTTATTCAACCCGACGTCCTTAATGTTTGACAAAAAAATCAGGTGGTATAAAATACTTTTAAAACCTTTTTTTTTTACATGTTCGCGCGACTCCTGGTCACTCCCCCCAGCGAGTGCGTCAGCTGACTTTCACTTTCGTTGTCTATCAACCTTCATTTATGACTAGAGTTAAAATTCTAGCGAGATAAAAACACTACTCAAAAAAAGAACCCTGGCTCCCGGGATATATCGCCCATAATGAAAATTAGATATATCTTTAATAAAGTTAAGAAATCTGAACAACTACAAAAATTTTTAAAAACTCTTTGTGATGCTGCTATCGTACTACACTATGTGGAGAAACATATGCAACGTTACCAATATGGTTATAGCGGGTTTCAATATATTGTTAGACAAACTGGAGTCTTTCTTAATGACCCTAAATACGGAATCCAAAGAAAATATTATAGAAGTGACATTAATAGAAGCATTCCAAGCTGGCCGAGACAAAATACTTAAACATTATTATAAAACAAATTGGATTTATTGTGCCGCCTTAATGTTAGATCCGAGACACAAAATCGAAACTTTTAATTTAACTCCATGGAGGAAATATTTTACGATATGTAAAACAAACTACTAATGTACTAAGAGAACCAGAGCAATAGAATGATTCATCAAGCGATAATGAATTTATAGCTGGCTTGTACAAAAAAACGACCAGTAACAATATAGAAATAGCAAGGGCCGAATATGAAATATATATTAAAGGAGAAAGAGCTACTCGTGACACCAATAACTTAAAGTGGTGGAGGAAGCATGAAGAAAATTTTCCAAAACTTGCTGAAATAGCCCGAGATATACTGGCAATACCTGCCACCAGTGTTCCTCTGAAAGGTTTTTTTCGAAAGCTCGTCTTCTAATTAGAAAACACAGAAACTGCCTTAATGCAGAATCCGCAAAGACACTCTTATGTCTAAATTCGTGGTATTCCGGCAGCCTGAATATTTCTATAATAAGACCGATAAACCCCAAATCCAAGGAATTTCTATCCTCCACTTCTTCCTGGTTCAACCGATGCCCCCTCTCTTTTATTTCTGTAGTGTTACTGTCTTCTGCTTCTTCTGGTTTGACACTATGCACCTCGCTTCCTTGTCCCCTACATATAGACGCAGTGTGTCCCTTTTTCCCACAGGAATAACATCTCCAGTTGATAGCCGGACTAAATTTCCTTCCACACCGGAAAAAAACTTTTCCCTCCGTTATTGCGGCTTGGATTAGGATCCCTTGATTTGAAATGCCCATATTGCTTCTTTATCTATGCAACTGCTCCGGAACCATCTGGCTGCATTACTTTCGTTCCTGCCAGAGCTAATTCTATACTAGAGGCTAATCCATTTGCTTCTTCAAAATCTAATTCCTTTTCTGATAATAGCCTGCGTTGAATACTAGAGGATGCCAATGGACACACAAATCTATCTCTTAAAGCTTCTTCTAAGAAGGCTCCGAAATCACATGATTTTGCTGCTTCTTTTTATTTCACTGCGTACTCAGCTATACTTTCGGTTGGATCTTGACAACATTTAGAAAACTTGAATCTCTCAGCTATTAACACTTTCGTTGGACAATAATATTCGGTTAACGCTCTTTTCTGATCTTCGAAACTTTTACTCGCAGGTAAGTCAGGGGCTAACAATTTTTATAAAACTTTGTATGTTTCCGGTCCCATAAGAGTTGTAAACAAAGATACCTTTCTATCATCTGGTACCTCATTGCAGAATGTTGGATTTAGGAAGAGTAATTCGGGTAAATGATACGATGATGCCTCTGTGAAACCATACAATAGACTAACTTTATTAGTGCAAAGAATAGAAATGAAACAAGTTGCATGCGCATAAACGAAACAATAGATGGCGTGACATGTATTGTTATTTAGGTATACATTTAATTTCAACAATCCCACTTATCTAAATAACAATTTTACACAAACCTAATTCCTCACTAAATTTTGAATGTTTTGGTAAGCAAAGTGCCTTGGTCAAGACGTCCGCTGGCATTTCATTCGTAGACAAATATTTGATTTCAACCAGCCTATTCGAAATAGCTTCTCGAACAAAATGATATCGAACATCTATATGCTTCGATCTTTTATGACATACAGGATTTACAGCTAACTTTTGGGCACTTTGGTTATCATTGAAAATAGTAACACATTTAGACGTTCCTAACAAATCCGATAACAAGTTTCTTAAATGAATTGCCTCCTTCGAAGCTTCAGTAACCGCCATATACTCCGCCTCAGTGCTACTAAGAGCAACAGTCGTCTGTTTCTTACATTCCCAAGAAACAGCACCGCCTGCCAATTTGAAAATGAAACCTGTATATGACCTCCTATCACAAACGTTGCTTGCAAAGTCCGCGTCAACAAAACCGGTCAATTCTAAATCATCATTCTCATACCTCAAACACAATGATTTGGTTCCCTTGAGATATCGGAGAATTCTTTTAGCACATTTCCAGTGTGATTCTGTGTAATTATTGTTAAATTGACTAAGAAAATTTACCGCAAAAGTAATATCCGGTCTCGTTAGCACTGACAAATACATTAAACTGCCTAATAACTGTTGGTAAGGCAAATCTTTGCTACATACCTTAGTATTCAACTTATCAAAACATAGATTTTTGTCCATGGGCGTGCCAACAGGCTTACAATCGCTCATGTTAAATTTTTTTAATACATTATTTATATATTGTTCCTGATCCAGCAAAATATTATTTTTATCCTTGTCAATTCTAACTCTCATGCCTAAACATTGTTTGAGTTGCCCCAAATCCTTGATTTTGAACCTTGCAGCCAGCTGCTGCTTTAAATAAACTGATTCCTGCATAGAGTTTGAAAAAACAAAGAAATCGTCAACATACAATGCAATTATAGTCATAAAACCGTCTCCACGCTTGATAAAAATGCAAGGCTCATAATCGCTTTTTCTATAATTTAAATTAACTAGTACATTTTCAACTTCCTTGTACCACACACGAGAAGACTGTTTCAAACCATACACAGCCTTGTTTAACTTCAAGACTTTATTTTTGCCATCAAGAGCACTAGCGCCGAAACCTTCCGGTATTTCCATGAACACAGTTTCCTCCAGTTTACCATTCAGAAAAGCTGTAACAACATCCAAGTGATAAATGTTTAATTTAAGCTTGACAGACAATGCCAACAGTAATCTTAGCGTTGAATGCTTGACCACCGGGGAAAAAGTTTCATCAAAATCTATACCTGGTCTCTGGCTAAAACCCTTAGCAACCAATCTAGCTCTATAAGTAATTCCACCATCACTACTGACTTTTTCCTTAAAAACCCACTTGCACTTCACTGGTGACTGACCCTCTGGTAGGTCCACTAATTCCCAAGCGCGATTTTCACTAAAACTTTTCATCTCATCAGTCATGGCACTTATCCACTTCTCTCTATTCGGTCCCGCGAGAGCTTCTGCAATTGAAGTCGTGTCTCCCACTGAACATGGATATTCCTTATAATCTGCTTCCTGTGGAGTAAAATACAAGACGAAATCCTCGAAATTTTTTGCCTTCCTTTCTCTCTGAGACTTTCTCACATTTTCAGGTAGGTCGATGCTTGCTTCTTCATTCTCAGGAACATAGGTTTCGTCATTCTGTTCCTCTTCGGAGAACTCTCGATCATCTAAACTCTGCTCCGGAGTCAAACACTCACCTTCGGAGTTATTTTCCTGACTCCTCTCTGGATCATTTTCATTTTCTTCTACGTAGAAATGTACGTTGTCGACCTTTTTTTCTTTTTCTATAATGTGCACATCTCTACTCGTAGATATTCGTCCAGTTTTTGTGTCGTAGAGTCTGTAGCCCTTTGTAGTCTCAGAAAAACCAACTAGGATTAGTTTTTCGGATTTCTTGTCCCATTTTCTTCGCTTTTCTTTCGGAATGTAGGTCATTGTCGTGCTGCCGAAGATTCGTACATGACTCAAATCGGGTTTTTGATTAAAAAACATTTCATATGGTGTCTTCGGAATCTTGGACACTGCAGATCGGTTTCGAAGATAGCAGGCCGTGTTTACAGCTTCAGCCCAGAAGCGTTTTTCTAATCCTGCTTCGTACAGTAGACACCTGGCTCTCTCCTCCCAAAGACCTATTCAATCTTTCTGAACGACCATTCTGTTGAGGAGTGTACGGGTTAGAGGTTTGATGAATTATGCCTTGTTTTCTCAGATAATTCTCGAATTCCTCATTGATGTATTCGCCCCCATTATCTGAGCGAAGCACTTTGATTTTCCGCCCAACTTGGTTTTCAACTAAGCTTTGGAACTCCTTGAATTTTTCAAACGTTTCAGTTTTCGATTTAACGAAATATACGAAGGACATTCGACTGTAGTCATCTTGAAATTCCACGTAATATTTTGAGCCTCCAATGGAAGTGGTTTCCATTGGTCCCGCCAAATCTGTATGCACTACATCGAGTAATCCAGCTGCTCTCGTGTTCGAAGATCCGAAGGGTTGTCGAACTTGTTTTCCTTCGCAACACACTTCACAATTTTTTGTATTAACCTTTAATTGGCCACTATAACTAATTCCATCCACTAGACCATCTCGCATCTTATTCAGGTAGCAGGAATTTATATGGCCCAATCTTCTGTGCCATGTCTCTCCAGTAGTCACAGCTTGACCAACTAGTAAACACCTTTTCGACGTATCAACTTTGTAAACACCATTACTTAGGAAAGCCTTAGCTACTAACACCTTGTTACTGTTGAAAATCTTGCAACTTTCTTTGTCAAATTCAACAGAATTTCCCTTTTTCAAAAGCTCACTCACTGACAGTAGATTCGTAGCTAATTCAGGAACATACTGAGCGTCTTTGATTTCTACTTCAAAGTTTTCTTCACCTACTTTAGTAAGAATATCAACTTCACCGCTCGATTGCACAGTTATCTTACTATTATTTGCGACCATAATGTCTTTTACGATTGGTTTTCTTTGATTTAACAGCCAATCCTGTCTGCAAGTTAGGTGAATACTCGCCCCTGAATCCAAATACCAGTCGTCGCCATTAAAATCGGCACTTAAAAAAACGACGTTGAAAGCACTTTTGAACTGATTATCGCTTCCTTTGTTTCTATTTAATTGAGGGCATTTCGACATAAAGTGACCCGGCTGTCTGCATTTAAAACTAATTATGTCTTCTTTGTTTTTGTTTCGGCTGTCATCTTTATTTCTGTTGTTTTGGTAATTTTGACTTTGACGTTGACTTTGACGTTTGTGAAATCCAGATTTACCAACGAACGCACCGCCTAGTTATGTAGGAGAAAATCGCACCTTCAACACTTTTAATCAATAACGATCAATAACCTTTGTACTTTTGCAAAACTGCACATTCGATAGTTTATATATTTTATTGCAATTATAATCAGAATGATTTTGTCTTTCAAGTTGTAAAGTCGAATAAATTTATCGTGAATTAAATCGTGTTCTGATTTTTAATTCGTAAATAAAATTTTTTAAAAATAAAGTTTTGGAAACGAAATTCATAAAGTGGCGCAGTCAGTAGGATTCCGAAGAGAAATTCATCGCGAATAAACTCTCAGTGTCAACTGTTAATTCGGTAAAGAACCTCTACATAAGAAAGTTCCCGAACAGCCCAGCAGAACCCAAGAAAACGCAGAACACACAGAGGATTGCTTATGGAGATCATCGTGATAATACTGTAAGTTGACTCCGTTTATTTTTCCTTTTATGTCATTCTCCTCACCTGAGAATTCCATTTGCGATACCGACGGTGAGCTAAATTCCGGTACAAGTAGCATAAATTCAATAAATAGTTTTGATATCGAAAAAGAAGAAAATAATAATAGAGATTTAGATATTAGTTCATTACTTAGTAATCTATCATTTGAAGACTCTATTCCAACAATGGCAAGACCAAATTTCGATTCAAAATTGTTAGACATAATTCCTAGATTTGACGGTAACCCTTTAGAGTTATCAGCATTTTTAGAGACTTCAAATACCTTAATTGGTCATTATTGGGATAGAGCTAACCCCAATTGCGTTCAAAACGTTACTTTAATATATGGAATTTATTCCAAATTGATTGGTAATGCAAGAGAAGTGTACAGTATTTGTACCAGTAAGGATTGGGAAACAGTCAAAAATGCTTTGATTGCTCATTTTGGTGACCAGCGAAACGAAAACGGGTTACTTTTTGATTTGGATCAACTTAGGCAAAATAATAACGAACCAGCGATTCAATTCTATACTAGAGTCATGTCAAATTTAAGCGCTTTGCACAACTTTCTTGACTGTCACGAAGTCGAGGAAGCAACAAAATTGGTGAAAAAAGAATTTTATAATAAACACGCTTTAACAATATTTCTTGCGGGTCTTAAGGAACCTCTTGGTTCGACTATTAGAGCAATGAAACCTCCAACACTTGCAGAGGCCAGACAAAATATTATATCTGAAAACAATATTTTACATCTTCAAAAACCAAACGAAAATCAAAAACCACGACCTATGCAAAGAACATATCAAAATTATAATAACTCAAATTTCCAACGTTCACAACCTCGCCCCTTTTACCCACAACAATTTCAATTTAATAGACAACCGTTTAACGCTCAACAGCCTGTCAGACAACCTACAAACGTCTGGAACACAAACTTGAACAATAACAGACCTAAACCGACTCCTATGAGTGGTATTTCTCATAATACTTTTAGAACTGCAAATCGAAGATTTCCAAATAATGTTCAAAATCGTTTTCAACTCCAACCTCAAAATTTCGCTCAGCCTCAATTTCAAAATCAAAATCAAAATCAATTAGGTCAATCAATTTAATCAAAGACCTCAACCTAAATTTACTTTCGAAGAACTGCATAACGTAGACGAATTTCAAAATTATTCACCAGACGAATTGAGTTACGAACAAGACAACGCTTTTTACACTGAGAATTATCTAGAACAAGATTGTTCGACTAATGATGAAACGTCATTCGAATCCTCCAATAACAGACAACAAGACATCCCAGAAAATTTTCATCAAACGGCCAAACCCCCCAACAAAACGTAGAGATATTTTCGATTTACGAAAAGAAAGACCTCCCATACGTTATGATATCAAACCCTCCGTTAAAATTACTTATTGATACAGGCGCGTCAAAATCATTTATCAACCCCGAAATAGCTGAAAATTATTTCCCAGATCATATCTTTAAGGAACCCATTACAATTAGTTCCGTTTTCCAAACGACAACAAGAGATTATTGCATAAAAATACCCACGTTTCAAGAATTTAAATGCAATAAAAGTATTAAATTTCATCTCTTCAAATTTCATAATTTCTTTGACGGACTCATAGGCTACGAAACATTAAAAGATTTACAAGTAGAAATTGATTTAAAAAATTCTTTGTTAAAAACTGAAAACACTATCTTACCACTGTCACACTATGAAACAAATAACCAACTTTTGTTCTTTGCTCGGATTGAACCTCATTCGATCGAGACCGTGAAAATTCCCGTAAATAAAAATAACGCTATTATTAAAATACCAAATATTAACATTTCAAACTGTTTAATTTGCGAAGGAATCGCAACTGCTAGAAATGGCTACGCTTCCACAGAAATACAAAACAATACCGATAAAATACAAGATATACACCTCTTTGCACCCATCCAAGTAGAAAATCTTCACGAAAATTTTGAGATTTTCCAAATGAATGTTCACAATTCTTTCGATAATCTAAACAACCACGATAACGACACAGATATTTGCCAACAAATTAGAACTTCACACCTCAACCCTGAAGAAAAGTTTCATTTAGAAAACCTCTGCAGACAATTTCGCGACATTTTTCATAAAGAAAACTCAACATTAACATTTACAAATCAAGTGAAACATCAAATTAAAACAATAGATGAAATTCCCGTTCATACAAAATCATACCGATACCCCTACATTCATAAGCAAGAAGTTGAACGTCAAATAAATGACATGCTTGAAAAAAATATAATTCGACCTAGTGAGTCACCATGGTCAAGTCCTATCTGGATAGTTCCGAAAAAGCTAGACGCCTCCGGGAAAAGAAAATGGCGTATAGTAGTGGACTATAGAAAGATTAACGAAAAGACAATTGACGACCGCTACCCTATTTCTAACATCTCTGACATTCTCGACAAATTAGGACGATGCTGCTATTTTTCGACACTGGACTTGGCTAGCGGCTTTCATCAGATCGAAATGCACCCTGATGATATACAGAAGACCGCTTTCAATGTCGAAAACGGACACTACGAGTATCTCAGAATGCCTTTTGGTTTGAAAAACGCACCGGCGACTTTCCAACGCGTCATGGATAATGTTTTGAAGGGCCTAAGAAACAAAATTTGCCTCGTCTATATGGACGACATCATAGTTTTCTCAAATTCACTTCAGGAGCACATAGTTAATTTAAAGCAAGTTTTTCAGAAACTCAGAGAGAGTAACCTAAAAGTACAGTTAGATAAATCGGAATTTTTGAAAAAAGAAGTTGCTTTCTTAGGACACGTGATAACCCCAGAAGGAGTTAAGCCGAATCCTGATAAAGTAAAAGCCATAGTTGATTATCCACTTCCGAAAACCACGAAAGAAATTAAAAGCTTTTTAGGACTTTTAGGATACTACAGGAAATTTATAAACAACTTTGCAAAAATAACAAAACCTTTCACCGTATGTTTAAAGAAAGGCTCGAAAATAAATATTCATGATCCATTATATTTAAAGACATTTGAAGATTGTAAATCGATATTGACAAACGACCCCATTTTAATTCACCCAGACTTTATGAAAGAATTTATATTGACAACCGATGCGAGCAATTACGCCATCGGCGCTGTTTTATCCCAAGGAACAGTAGGAACAGACAAACCAATAGCATACGCCTCAAGGACACTTAACGACTCAGAACAGAACTATTCAACTATAGAAAAAGAACTGCTTGCCATAGTATGGGCAACCAAACACTTTAGACCCTATCTTTTCGGAAATCGATTCAAAATCATTACAGATCACAAGCCATTACAATGGTTGATGTCTCTAAAGGAACCAAATTCGCGTTTGGTCCGGTGGAGATTAAAACTAGAAGAATTTGATTACGAGATAATTTATAAAAAAGGATCACAAAATACGAATGCAGACGCCTTATCTAGAGTGGAAATTCATCCAATTGACGATGACGATGACAATTTACCTATTTTTCGGTACATGAAAAATTTTAATGACAATCTCAGCAAACCTTCTACATCTACGACTCAAGGGGAAACTAGACAAAACAACGACACATACTCTATTGACCCAGACATTCAATCTCTCCAGGTAGAACATGGTCAAACTGAAAGTGATGAAGGAGAAACAGTACATACGAGTAAAGAAAACCCAATTTTAAGCATACACATATCAGAACAACCGCTAAATACATTTTTAAATCAAATAATTATAATAAGAGTTGATAAAAATCCTAGACACGAAATAAAAAGATTTTTGAATCACCTAATAGAACTAGATGGATATTATACATAACAAACAACACTTTTCAACAACAAATCATTAAATTTTTAAAAGAATACGGTATTCCCAAAAAACGATATGCTTTCTATTTTCAAAATGATACCAATCAAGAACTCTTCAAAGAAATGTGCAGATTCATCCCTCAAATTTTCAAAAATACAGCTTTTAAACTTCTCAAAACAAATATATTGCTTAGCGACGTGAAAAGCGAAACAAGGCAATTAGAACTCTTAAAAGATCAACACGAAGGTATTACAAATCATCGAGGTATCCTCGAAACATTAAATCAACTGAAACAAAAATATTATTGGCCTAGATTAAAACAAGACATACAAGATTTCATAAATAATTGTTCCATTTGTCAGCAAGCTAAATATGAAAGACATCCTCCCTTAATTAAATTGGAATTAACTCCAACTCCTACAAAACCTTTAGAAACAATCCATGTAGATACATTTAAATTCGATAATTTGATTGCTTTGACAATTTGTGATAGTTTCAGCAGATTTGGACAGGCATATGTAATACCCAGTGTAACCCCCACTTATGTTTATCAAAGTTTACTACAATTTATTTCGACATACAAAGTACCAGAAAACATTGTATCCGATTGCGGGATAGAATTCACCCAATTTCTCATAAAAGATTTTGCAAAATTATACAAAATTAATTGGCATTACACTCTACCCTTAAATCCAAACAGCAACGCAATAGTAGAGCGATTTCATTCTACTTTATTGGAACACATGAGAACAATTATATTGACAAAGCCAAAAATAAGCCCACTCGAAAAATTACAACTAGCAATAATAGGATATAATAATTCAATTCATTCTTCTACGAAATTTAAACCTATTGACCTTTTATTAGGACATCTTGAATTAAAAACCTCACTTGATACTAGCGACAGTCAACCTTCAAATATTCAAATCAATAACCATAAAGAAAATATGAAAGAATATATAGCATATAAGAAACAAGGTGAAAGACAATCCAAGACAAAACCTCCATTCAAACCCGAACACGTACTAAAATCAAATCGTCTAACAGTAACAACACCCCAAAATAATTATCACAAACGACTATTCAAACCCCAGAGAAAAATAAACAATACCACACTTTTTCAGGACACTAATCTACACGACGAGATGTCAGCGGATTCAGATAGAATCGCTGAATGACAACCCCGGAGTTCTTCCGTTCAGATTGGGTACCGCCAGAGTAAAAATCGCTTCACACACATTCCTACATTATATTCCCATTACACCTATCAGAAATCAAGTAAACAGTTTAACCTCAAAATATTACGATTTAAAACATCTTATAAATTTAACATCGGATATTCATTATACACTTTTAAGCCAAACCCACAAACATTTACAATACGAAGTCACAGATATTACGAATAAAATGAAATCAATATTTCCTTCTCAGAAAGACAAAAGAAGTCTAATTCGACCCCTAGGTTCTCTTATAAAATTTATTAGTGGAAACATGGACCAAGAAGATCCAGAAAAAATTTATGCAAGTATTTCCAAACTAGAAAATGACGAAAACAAAATAATAAAAAACGTAAATTCTCAAATTTCGCTAAATAAACAGCTCATGAACATGGTTAATGACTCCATAACTATAATATCGAATAATCAAAATTTAATTTCTAAAAAGGTCGATGAATTAAGGAAAGTGCTTAATACGACATTCTTTAACTATACCCATTATATCGAATTTCAAGAAATTTTTAATCAAATAAAAATAAATTTAGATTCAATGCTTAGTTTTCTAACCGATATTGAAAATATTATTATTTTACAATTAGTTTCGCTAGTCTCAAAATTTTACATCAGAGCATCATTGCCCCGAACGATTTAGAAAAAGTAATTGCCGAACTATACAATATTTATCCGCATAACCAATTATTATTCGTGGATGACGAAATGATTGATTATTATAAATTAATCGAAACTAATGTCTATTACAGTAAGGATAAAATAATATTTTCATTAGATTTTCCATTAGTTCACCCGAACGTCTTTAATTATTATCACCTCTACTCAATCCCTAACAATAATCAGTTCACCCTTATCCCACCTTCAACTTACCTTATCCTCGGCAACGATCAGTATCAATATCAAGAAGAAGAATGTTTGCAATTCCAAAAACAATTTCTTTGTAAAACCAATCAGTTGCAAGCAACTCAAAAAAATCCAGATTGTATAGCGTCGTTCCTGCTAGTCAATTCGCCAAAAGCCGAATGCCAACAAATACCAGTCAAAATCAACAGTCAAATCATCCAGGAAATCAACGAAGGACATTACATCGGCATCTTTCCCACACCAGAGAAGATAGAATTAAATTGTCAAGAACCGGATATTAAAGTCCTTAAGGGAAGCTACTTGCTCGTAATACCTCCAGGATGTTCAATCACCACGAAAACCTATTACTTCAAAAACCAGAAAAGCGTAATCGAGGGCCATCCCATCACGTTACAAAAAATCAGCGAAATTACATTTCCAACAACGAAATGTCCAAAAAGTAAACCTGCACAAAATCAAACTCGACGAACTACACAAACTGGTGCAGTTACAGGAAAACCAACCGATGTTAGACTTCCAAAACTACAAAACAACCTCTCAATGGACGACTGGATTAACAATCTTCATCTTAGTTTCAATTTTTATATTCGCATGTTTTAGATATCGACAAGATATAATTTCCAGACTCCTCAGTCTTAGAAGAAACCATGGCTCTCCCGTTCCAGCAACTCAAGTGGGTCCACCGCAGTTTCACCCTTGAGTTCCATTTAGGGGTGGAGGAGTTATGTAGGAGAAAATCGCACCTTCAACACTTTTAATCAATAACGATCAATAACCTTTGTACTTTTGCAAAACTGCACATTCGATAGTTTATATATTTTATTGCAATTATAATCAGAATGATTTTGTCTTTCAAGTTGTAAAGTCGAATAAATTTATCGTGAATTAAATCGTGTTCTGATTTTTAATTCGTAAATAAAATTTTTTAAAAATAAAGTTTTGGAAACGAAATTCATAAAGGCCTGTCGCACCATTGCCGCCATCTAGTTGCATGTCCAGCAACTTCGATTTAATGGAATCTGTGGTAATGTCAATTCCACTATGTCCCAAACTTCTTTCGCCGTTGTAGCCTCTTTAACGTGTACGTACAAAGAGGGATCGAGTGACAACACGATTTTTGCCTTAGCTTTTGCCACTAACACACTATCTTCTTCCGTTCCAAGTATGGAATTACTCAAACCTTCCAATACGAGAAAGTTTTCCATCGCGAATGACCATTCCTCATAATTGTCGCGCCCTTGCAACTTTGGAACACTGGCTAGATAATTGTTGGCCGCCATTTCTTAATTGTCCGCACAGAAGAGCAATCTTTACTATGCGATAGTAAAACGGAGTCTATTACAGTCACTACTCAGAACTCACGCACACTTTACCTTTTACTGAACTCGCTCTGGGCCCATATTTATTTCTGTAGTGTTACTGTCTTCTGCTTCTTCTGGTTTGACACTATGCACCTCGCTTCCTTGTCCCCTACATATAGACGCAGTGTGTCCCTTTTTCCCACAGGAATAACATCTCCAGTTGATAGCCGGACTAAATTTCCTTCCACACCGGAAAAAAACTTTTCCCTCCGTTATTGCGGCTTGGATTAGGATCCCTTGATTTGAAATGCCCATATTGCTTCTTTATCTATGCAACTGCTCCGGAACCATCTGGCTGCATTACTTTCGTTCCTGCCAGAGCTAATTCTATACTAGAGGCTAATCCATTTGCTTCTTCAAAATCTAATTCCTTTTCTGATAATAGCCTGCGTTGAATACTAGAGGATGCCAATGGACACACAAATCTATCTCTTAAAGCTTCTTCTAAGAAGGCTCCGAAATCACATGATTTTGCTGCTTCTTTTTATTTCACTGCGTACTCAGCTATACTTTCGGTTGGATCTTGACAACATTTAAAAAACTTGAATCTCTCAGCTATTAACACTTTCGTTGGACAATAATATTCGGTCAACGCTCTTTTCTGATCTTCGAAACTTTTACTCGCAGGTAAGTCAGGGGCTAACAATTTTTATAAAACTTTGTATGTTTCCGGTCCCATAAGAGTTGTAAACAAAGATACCTTTCTATCATCTGGTACCTCATTGCAGAATGTTGGATTTAGGAAGAGTAATTCGGGTAAATGATACGATGATGCCTCTGTGAAACCATACAATAGACTAACTTTATTAGTGCAAAGAATAGAAATGAAACAAGTTGCATGCGCATAAACGAAACAATAGATGGCGTGACATGTATTGTTATTTAGGTATACATTTAATTTCAACACAGAAAAACATCGAATCCAACCGTTCCATCCAACTACTGTAATTCCCAACCTTGGGGTAAAAATGCTCAACACAACCAACTAAAGGTATCATTTTTATGTGGATTACTTCAGCCTCGTCGCCAATTTGTAGTGTATTAACTAAATAGTAGAATAATATCAAAGTCTTTATTTTAACTGGTGTGCACATATGCTTACATCTCCTAACCATAGAGCCTTATAGCCTATGGAGAGAGTGTAGTGGCGGAGAATTGATGACAGGATTAAAAAAGAGAGAGGTAGACAATATAAGGGAAATGTAAGGTTATGTCTATTCGTTTAAATTTTTACTGGCGGTAATATTCTGTAAAATATTGTTCAACGTTTTTTTATTGTTCTAATAGTTTTTTATACTCGTTTCTCGTTTTACGTTTTTCGTGTTTTGTTGGTGTGTCCACTGTGCAGTTACGCAAAATTTCTTTAAAAAACTTTAGCTCTTTTGAATTTAAATTTTTATTTTTTTTTAAATGGTTCAGTCGTGTTCAGCCTATAATTTGTACCTTAAGGTACACGAAAGGCATTAAATTTCATAGGAAAGAATAGTGTTTCAAATTATAATCAAAATGAGTAATTTGTAGAACTTATAATTGTAGATTTCGAACTGATCCAACGCTTAAGAGGAAATGGATTGTAGCTATGCGCCGAGATAAATTTGCTCCTACGAAATATTCAGCTATATGTGAGAATCATTTTCAAGAGAGCGATTATTCCTTTAATCCGTATGGAAATTTAGTACTGAATAAAGACGCAGTACCGTCTATGTTTCAGTTTCCGCCAGGGGTCAATAAAATGATTAGCAAGCCTCGAAGACTATTAAATAGGCATTTTAATTCCATTGGTATGTGTTTACAAACATCAATATATTAAAAATTATGTCTCTATTTATCATTTTGCGTTTGACCACTTACAGATACTTCTTCGACATATACTGCGGGATTGGACGTTTTTGATGAACACTATAAAAAAGAAACTGAATTGCCCACAATAGAACAGTCCACCAAACAGTCCTTTAATACAGAAAAGTGTACAATGGAGCAGAAAGAGCCGAGAAAGGTTAAAAAAAGGTATTTTTGGTATCTAAAAATATTCGACAAAAGATAGGCAAGGCTACGAGTTAAAATTTTTATATTATGAATTTATTTTTTTTAGGAAATTCAGATATATAGGGGATTTTGAAGTATCCGATCTTGAGTGTCTAAAAAAGAGACGTCTTTATTTTATTTTACGGAACTACAGGAAAAATGCAATATTTCTTTGGAGTCTTCATTGGTTCTAAAGGTTCGATTTCTTTTAAGTTTATTGTAGATATTAAAATCATAAACTTAGTAAATTTGCTTCCTTTAGTTGCATGTTAAATAGAACGCACTAACAATATTGAGTATGTCTTAAAAAAATTTAACTTTTAATAGCATGCCAAACAAATTAATATCGACGTTATTTTTATTAAGGAATCAATTACAAAGGACTCCACAGAAGTGTTAAAAAGTATTCATTTATATAATATTTATAATATTTATTTAATAATTATAATATTTATTTTAATAACTGTCCCCAACGGAACGTAACTACAGTACTTACGATAGGGAACTTTTGGCGATCTACTACGGTATCCAGCATTTCAGACATTTTCTTGAGGGTCGCACTTTCACCATATTCACGGATCATAAACCCCTTGTGTATGCATTCCAACAGAAGCACGAGAAATGCTCACCCCGACAAATAAGGCAGCTAGGATTCATCAGTCAATTCTCCACAGATATTCGACATATACAGGGATCGAGGAATTTAGTGGCAGATTACCTATCCAGGCCTCAAATAAATGCTATAGGACAGCTTGCAATTGATTACAATACGGTAGCAAATGACCAAAGCCAAGATTCCGAATTGCAACGTCTCCTGAACAGCAATGAAACTTCATTATCATTACAGAAGATTCAACTTCCAGAATGCGATGTCCCACTCTACTGCGATGTGAACAAAGGTAGAATCCGACCCTTTGTACCAGAAACTCTGCAACGAATAGTTTTCGAGAAATTACATAATGCGGCACACCCTGGCATGAAAGCAACGGTAAAAATGATAGCTGACCGATTTGTCTGGAATGGTCTGAAGAAAGATGTTGCAAGATGGGCGAAGGAATGTTTGGACTGCCAAAGAAGCAAAGTAGGCAGACACACTCGTTCGCCGATTTCTCAAATCATTATGCCTAACGAGCGGTTTTCACATATTCATATGGATATAGTAGGGCCATTACCGCCATCTAGGGATCACAGATATATCCTGACGATTATAGACAGGTTCAGCAGGTGGCCGGAGGCCGTCCCACTAAAAGAAATTACAGCGGAAACGGTCGCAGAGAAACTGATCGAGGTGTGGATAGCTAGGTTTGGAGTACCCGCCAAAATAACAACCGACAGAGGCAGACAGTTTGAATCCTGTCTATTTAAAGAACTATCGCAAATGCTTGGAGTGCTCCATATTCGGACAACTGCTTGTCATACGCAAAGCAACGGGTGTATCGAACGTTTTCACCGAACACTGAAAGGAGCTCTACTAGCTACCAACAATCACTCCTGGACAACAGTTTTACCGCTGATTATGCTAAGCGTCAGAAATGCATTTAAAGAAAATTTCAGCTGTACAAGCTCAGAACTGGTGTATGGAGGTACCGTCAACTTGCCAGGGGAGTTTATCAACCCCACCAACAACAACTCAACCGACGTGCACCAGTTTGTGAAAGAACTCAAACAGGTAATGCATGAACTCTTGCACTCTGTGGCAAAAGCATACATTCACCCTGATTTGTCTGTTACCTCGCATGTATATGTAAGAAGAGATTTGGTCAAATCAGCCCTAACACCACCCTATTAGGGACCCTTCAGAGTAGTTCTTTGCTCAGAGAAGTACTATGAAGTCGAAGTGAAAGGAGTTCGGCAGAAAATCTCAGTCGACAGACTTAAACCAGCGTATATCCCGGCAGGCAGACAAGTCCAGGAAGAACATTCGTACTCACAATCGCTGGAGCAAAGAAGCACGACCACTCGTTAGAGTCCCAAGAAAATCGTGCGATTCCAGGACCAGCGACCTTCATCCAGCAGGCAATCGCACTCGGCGGGGAGTCATGTGGCTGTTTGACAGCGCTAACCGGAGTAACCTGATGCCACAAGGTACAAGACACCGACAAAAATGACAAGTGATGCTTCTTCTGACTTGAGGGAAAGAAGATCGACAGCGCGTTATTCGTCAATTAACTCACGTGTATTTTTTCCGTATTAGGGAGTTTTCGTTGCTCACAAAATGAGTTCTCGGTTAACGCTAATTGACAACTTTGACATTTGAATCTCATTTGTCGTATATCGTAACCGCTAAGTTCCGGTATTCTGCGGACGGTAGGCATAGCCGTTAACAAAGCGAAACGCATGCGTAATGGAAAATAAAAATAGAACCCACCGTTTGTCCGTTTCTAACCTAATTTTATTTTATTTTTTAGTCAATGTTTCATGTTATGTTTCTGTTAACGATTCTGCAAAAATGGAAATTACACCCAAAACAAACAAGAGCGTATTAAAGATTATAAAAAGAAACAGAGTTCGTTTTACAGAGGAAGATGACCAAATTTTATTAACCGAGATACTGGCTAATAATCCTTATGGGGACAATTCCAAATAGAGCGTAGTGGTTGCCAATTTTTCAGAGACAACTGGGAAAGAAGTGTCTGTTAGAGGAGTTAAGGAGCACATTCAATATGTTTTAAAAAAGTTTGAGGAAAAGGAGAGGGAAAACATTTTCCGGTAAGTTACAGATTTATTTGTATCTATCTATCTTATCTTACAAACATTTTCAGCTCAGGGGTTGAGGAACCGTATAATCACTTAGATCACTTGTTACAAGAAGTTCTGGACCTTATTAATAGTATTTTAGCTGACAAGGAGAAGATCAAGTGCCAACAAAAGTCAGCTGAAAAAGCAAAACTCATACGGGATGATGTTACCAAGAGTCTTCTCGAACCTGCTGAGCCTAATTCTAAATCAACAGAAATTAATCAAGAACTCCGGCAAGAATCTGGTGAAGAAAATATAGTTATTGAGTTTGTAGGTGGGTAATAGTTTTTCATTGGCACGAATAACCGAGTATAATTTTTGATATAAATTAGAGAACTTTTTTATAGGTGATTACGTTGAAAATCAGGAAGTTCCACATTTTCACCAGGAAATACACCAGCAAAGTCTCGAGCAAAACCAAACACAAGATAAAACACAAGGAGAAGCTCAGACAAACATTGCAGGTATGTAAAAATTGTGATCGCATAACGTGATTTTAGTACTAAACTACTTACTTTCTGCATTAGGGCCTAGTAGAAAAAGGAAATCTCGAGCAATAAAGAGTAATATGAAAAAAACAACCATGCAGTATTTAGAGGAAAAAAATGCTGCTAAAATGGCGATTAGAAGGATGGAATTGGAGCAGGAAAGTAATAGGCAAAAACTAGAAAAAGAAAAACTTGAATTTGAAAGAGAAAAATTTATTCAAGAGAAAGAAGAAAGAAGGGCATTGATGCAATTGCTGGAAAAGCAGCACCTATTACTAAGTTCCATGATAAAAAAAAATACTTTTTAAATCTTGCATTCCCTGGAATACTGTGCAATAATTACCACCTAGCTTAAAATAAATGTGGTCCAAACAACTTAAAATCAACTTAAAATGGTTTAAAGTTTGTCCTCTCCTTTCTCTCAAATTGAAAATAAAAAACATTTCTGCAAAAAACAGTGTGTCTGAAAAGTTGGCAATTATTACTATCCATTTAAATTTGTCTATATGAGTTTTTTTTAAGTATTATTACCAGTTCACAGTTTATTTTATTTTTCATGTTTCAACTTATTTATTTGTATATTTATAAGGCGCTGATATTAACTTTGAGTTCCTGATGTTTTGTAAATTTATTTTTAGTTTATGATTAGGATTTTGTTACAAAATCGTAGGACAAATTTGTAGGACAAAATAATTCCCACCATATACATTTTGGCAACCTCTTGCAATAATAGTTTTTGATTTTTTTTAAAGTCTAAAAATGCAAATTCAGATACCACTTTTCCAAATCCCCACTCTACAGCGATTCGCACCTGACTCATTCGTGCATTAAATTCTTGCTGTTGCACTGTAATCCCGTTTCGATATGGATATGGACACATAAGTAATTCCCTAATCCCATAAGCTTTGTCACCATAAATGACGAAATGTTCACCATTTGGAAACCGTGCAGATTCCTCTAGTTGGTTGTACAGCTGAGATTCCCTTAAAATGCCAGCATCATGTTTCCGTCCTTCATATCCTCCCTTTAAACTTACAATGATGCCATCGGGGCAGGTTACTGCTTGGTATTTGACACAATGGTGTCTTTTATGACCCGAATAATATGCTTCTTGGTTTTCTGAAGGCCTGCATATTCCACGGGTAGTGCCATCAATAAAGGCCCAACAGTTAGGAATGGGGGATCCTTTTTGATGCACTGCATCAGCGTATATCCTGAATCTTTGCAAGTTTAGCCATGGCAAGTTCCGCAAATTTGAAAGAAGATGCCCAAAGTTCTCATATATATGATTTATCATGTAATCAATTATCTTTGACAAGGCTGTCATCGACCGTCCAAAGAAAGGTTCCAAGTCACTAAGTCTGTTGGGGTAACTTAACCGCCTTAGCAAAATACAAAGTCCCTCTTGCCCTGAAACTTTATGTTGACTCTCCGTGCTAAACTCATTGGGAATTCTGAATGCTTCAACTAACCTCGCGATATCATTTTTTTCGAAACGGAAATTAAGTTTGCACTCGTTTTCTGATAAAATATCTAAATTAAATCTGCCGTAAAGGTCTGCTCGGTATTGGATGTTGTTGTCCATCATTTCCAACAAAACAGCATCTTCAATATCTGATTCTTCACTTTCCAACAAAATTAATTCGTCCATCATAAATAAATTTTAGCTTTGATTTTTTATGGTTAAGGTTAAGTTTACGGTAAGCGGGTAGCGGGTACGTATCTTGTTCTTGTTACGAAAACTGTTTTTTTATCTGTCAAATAGCGGCTACGGCTACGTATTCGTTAACCGTAGCGTTAAAAATATAAGTGCAACGAAAACTCCCTATTATCTCGTTTTTTATTGTTAAAGAAAACCAAAGTTATTAATAAACACTAGGATTAATAAGTGTTATATTTCGTGGAAGCAATTTACTTCTAAAAACAAAGTGAAAAAGCAACAATACCCACAAAGTCATTTAAAAAGAAATCGGTTTCATAACCTCAAATAAAACGATTTTATTTGTTATGATTCACCGATTCCCGGCTTTTTCGGCTGAAATTAACGACTTTTTGGCATTCTTCGTAAAACATTCGTGCAGTGAACGTGACCGTTGGAAGAACAATGGCGAAGCGAGCGATGAATTTTTCCTTCACGGATAAAAACCAACTGTTGGATCTAATGAAAAAGTAAGTACATACAAATTTCTTACAAAAACTTTAGTATTTAGTTGTTTAAATTCATTAATTCATAACCAGATAACTTTCCTACGGTCCTATCTAGATAAATACCTTCCTAATTATCACATCTTTTCCCTCCTGCTTAGATATAAACATATTATCGAGGATAAGGCCACATCGGCAACGGCTCTCCAGAAAAAAAAAGAATATTTAGGAGGTCATAACGGAAGAATTTATTGCCGGAAGCATTTGTGACCTCCCAAGGAACTCCAGGCAGTTGAAATTGCTCTACAAAAATCTTAAGCACAGAGCCAGAAAAGACGTCGCCGAAGTAAACGTAATAATATCAATACCTACATAGCATTCACTATGTCTACATAGTAATAAATAAATACATCTTTTTAATAGAAAGATCGATACCTGCGCGCTTTAATAGCGAGGGAAGAGGACGACAAAGGTATCCGAGCGACTGGAGGAAGTACATACAAGCCAATTCTCGATGAGTCAGGGGCACAGATTTTGTCAATTTTAGATGACAAAGTTAGGCCACTTTCTAACGATTTTGATGATGCCGCAATCTATTTTGGCAACGGTATTTTGGATATAATTACTCGATTTATCTTTATTAACCCCCTTTGCTTTAGATCTGTGTCCACCTGAATCCGAGACCGTTGTCCTCGATGTGCCCTTTCAACTACCCGCCCTAGAACCCCAAGAACCTGTCGAACCTATTCCAGGCCCCTCCTGGAGAAGGTCTCCTGTTGGTCCTCCTGCCCCTTCGTCTGGCCCTGTCGAACCTATTCCAGGCCCCTCCTGGAGAAAGTCTCCTGTTGGTCCTCCTGCCCCTTCGTCTGGCCCTGTCGAACCTATTCCAGGCCCCTCCTGGAGAAAGTCTCCTGTTGGTCCTCCTGCCCCTTCGTCTGGCCCTGTCGAACCTATTCCAGGCCCCTCCTGGAGAAAGTCTCCTGTTGGTCCTCCTGCCCCTTCGTCCTGCCCCCTGTAATCGTCCCTGAATCTTCTCCACCGTCCATTCGAAGAAGATTGAAAAAAAATATAAAAAAAACTATAGACAAATGTATTTAAAAAAAAATATGAAGCCGCCTGTGTTGAGCTCAAAACAAAAAATTTTGAGTTGCAGGCAAAAAAAGAGCTACATAAACTCGATGTTGCCATTAAAAAAAAAACAATTATCAAGTACAATTTAATTTTAATTTTTTATTTTTTACTATCTACATTTTTTTAATAAACTAGTTTTTCCATTTTACAAATTGTCTTATCATTTTAATCACAATATTGATATACAGTGCATTTCTTTAATGTCCCCCCCCCTTTTATTTTTTGAACGGACCAACTTAGAAAATTGAAATTTGGGATAATGAAACTAATGCATGATTACTACATTTTGGAGTAAAATTGACAGACGAAAATTTCAAGATGGCGACTGGGCGCCATCTTGGGAAATAAATTTAAATGGAAAGGGGGGTCTTGTGATACATCATTTTGAAGCTCCTGACAAATACTCTACAACCCTGGAATATAAAGTCAATATCTGCACCTGCTACAAAATGGCGGAACATTTAATAATTACCTGAATACAAACAAAATAATATCAATTTTTCTAGAAATATTTGTTTTTCTATGGCAAACAGCAATCCCAGCAAACCGATAAGGTTTGACAGGTTATTTTTGTTTAAAAAATTCCAAAAAATTTAAGTACGACAACGAACATTAATTGTTTAGTCAAAATATGCTCATTTAGTTTTTGGTTTTCCTAGTGTTCAAAATATTCTCTTTAGTTTTCGATTTTCCTAGTGTTCAAAGTATTTTCATTTAGTTTTCGGTTGTTTAGTTCTCATTGCAGTTAGGTAGCACGTCAACTAACTCTAAAATGGCCAATTCTCGTCCATTGGAAGATGGAGCACCACCACATTACTCCAGACAAGTAATGAACTATTTGGATGCTATTTTCCCTGGTCGTTGGATCGTTGGATTGGTCGTCGAGGTCCTACGGAATGGATTTGACCAGAATTTGACCAGATTTGACACCTTTAGACTTTTTTTTTATGGGGCTATTTGAAGCAAAATGTGTACGAAACTAAACCTGCTTCAATATTGGATATACGAGAAATAATTAGATATTTGTAAAAATATCGACGTTACTATGTTCGAAAATGTTCGGATAGGCTGTTCTTGTATCAAGAAGTTCAAAGCAACTATTTCGAGCTTTTTTTGAACTGAACTCAGCTTATTTCCTCAAATTATGACGTTAAACGTCGATATGTTCAGGTAATTATTAAATGTTCGCCATTTTGTAGCAGGTGCAGATATTGATTTTATATTCCAGGGTTGTAGAGTATTTGTCAGGAGCTTTAAAATGATGTATCACAAGACCCCCCTTTCCATTTAAATTTATATCCCAAGATGGCGCCCAGTCGCCATCTTGAAATATTCGTCTGTCAATTTTACTCCAAAATATAGTAATCATGCATTAGTTTCATTATCCCAAATTTCAATTTTCTAAGTTGGTCCGTTCAAAAATAAAAGGGGGGGGGACATTAAAGAAATGCACTGTATAATATTCTAAATTAAAATGTTTGCTCTAGGAATTTTGTAAATATTAAATATTTTACATTCTACAAGATCATGAGAAATGGGCATCTAGGATAATTCATTGGAGACCCCGAGAAACGAAGCGTCTACTGTTGGAAGTCGACAGGGAAGATAGATCGATGACATCAAACGACAAGCTGAAAATAAGTTCTACGTCTAGAGGAAGAAATTGATTTTTTCGTTCATGGTATGTTTTTTAATTATTTTTTTAAGCTAATTGATCTTTTTCCTCCTGCAGTGCTCCAATCCTGAACTCCTTTAAACCAAACTCCTTTGTAGAATACAATCTCCAATTAAAATTTTAAAAATTGTACCACGAAAAAGTGGTCTGAAATTGAAATAAATATCTTTTAAATTAATTATTCGTTTTTAATTGTTCTATTTAATGAAAACTTTGGTGGTTCTAATAAGAGCCGATTTTTCATTATTAAAAAAAATTAAATTAAATTGGAAAAAACGTTATTAATTAACGCTGTCCGAACAGAAAAATTTTCCTCGGCGTTTTGTGCTAAGTCGAAATTCACATTGACAAGCTCCTCTTCATTATTGACATCATCATTTATAGCTTCATCATTTTGCAGAACGCAAGTGTTATGCAAAACCGCACAAGCAACGATGACAGCCATAGAAGTGTCGAGGCGAATTTCCAATCCCTTTGACAGACAAGGAAAACGGCGCTTTAGGACTCCAAAGCAACGTTCTTCGATGCAATTGCGGGTGGTACGATGTGCAGCATTATATTTCCTTTCCCCTCGTGTAATTGGATTTAACAAAGGAGTCAGAAGAAAAGTTTTGCATGGGTATCCATTGTCGCCTAACAGAAAATCGGTGCCAAATCGCCCAGCTTGAAGTTCGGCAGCCAATGGTGAATCATTAAAGATGATTAATCGTAATTCGAATGATTAATCGAAAAGTACCCCTTTCGATTCCGAAAATGTTCTGCGTTGTCGCCTCCGGGCGATCGAATCTTGATGTGGGTACAATCCACAGCTCCAATGACTTTCGGAAAGCGATTAATCCGGCAAAAGTCCCTTTTAACTAATCTTCTTTCCTCCTCTGTTCGAGGCATGCCGACGTACTGCCCCCTCAGAAGCGCTAGTTCACGAGAAACCTTGCGAATGGCTCGACAAGCCGAAGATTTGTGAACCCCAACGTCATCTGCGAGAACTTGTTGGAAGGAACCGGTAGCAAAAAACCGAAGAGCAAGTAGCAGTTGAAGTCGACCGTTAATGGACTGGTTTCTCCCTGTCCTGGGCTCCAACCGATCGGATATTAAACGAAGAACTTCTTCGAAGGTGTTTTTGTTAACGCGATACCTCTGCTTAAATTCATCGTTATCGTAAATAATAAAAGGATCGCGACGAGGGCGAAAGCGGCGAGGGCGAAGAATACGACGTCTCACTCGATTTGCAGGCTCTTCGAGGTCGCTCAAAGACGATAAATTTGATAAATCGGACATGTTCTAAAATAATTTCGTGTGTAACAATAAACTCTGTCAACGCTAGTTCGCTAGCTTAATCCCACCTTGGCCACGGATTAATTGATCCCGAGTTGATCCTGCGATTTTTGTTTCGAGCAACGCAAAATGTGATTTGATCCAGGTTTAAGCCCGGATCAACGAAGTCGGATTAAATACCGAATTTTTGACGTTTGAGAAACACTTGATACGGCGGCCATTTTTAAACGATAATTTATTGAAAAAATATCACTAATAATAAAATAGAATTATGTAGATATGTCTTTTTGCCACAATGGCTTGAAAAAGAAAGTAAATTCTAAGAAAATAATAAAAAGAATACTCCAAAAATAAACTTAAAGATTATTTTAAAATAGAAAATAAAAGAACTCTAAAAAATAGTCCACCGCTTTCTGCTAAACAATAGCCAAACCTGTCATACATATGTCATCTCATATTACTGAGCTGAGGTGTAATTTTAAGAAAATTGAATTATTTTTTCCTTATTTTTCCTTATTTTAACAAGATTTGTTGCTATTTCAAAACTGTACCTACCGATACACACATTTTTTTGAAATATCCCCAAAAAACCTATTAATTGTAGTTTCTAAATAATTTTGTACCTCATACCTAACACAAATAACTTTGTACCTCTACAAATCGCGGCGTGCGGTCCAGTAGAACAATTAAATTTATTAGAATTGATCGCGACGTTCTATTGAAATGTACACTGGTAGATTGGATTTCAGCTGGCTAAGAATTTAACATTGATTTCCCTATTATGCGCGAAAAATTTTCTAACACTGTATAATTATATTATGTACGTAATTTTATACTAAATTGAATGATATTTCTAGCAAAGTACGAGATGCCGTTTACGAGTTGCGAGTATTCTCCCATAGGAAAAGTGATAACGCCACGAAAAACATACAGCAGAACTACATCAGGTACTATTATATGGTGTTAGATGTTTTGTACATCTATATGATGCATATCTATTATTTTTATAAATTAAATTTATTTATTATTTGCAGTTTTCGAGAAACAGCAGACAGCCACGTCTGCCACAGATTTGGGAGTCGCTTCATACAATGGGATGAACAACAGCCTTCCACTTCACGTATTGATGACCCAAGGAGTTCCGTTATCCGTACTACGTTTATTATTTTATCATACCTAATTTTAATGGATAAAAACCTATGCATATATTCTTTTTATAAAATATTCGAATGCTTATCTAAAATGTGTAGGTATCTCACAAATTCAATTTTATCCAAAATTTCCGTTCCGAAAAATTTTATTCTTAAATTGTTAAATGAGAGGATTTTATTGTTACAGGAAGTTATAAAAATAAAGAAATGCTACAAAGTTCACTCATAAATGTTTTGTTTTTATTCATAGGACCAAGAGAACCAATTGAACATCAAAGCGCTGCACTGCGAGAAAGAACAATGCAAACACAGCAGTTTGATAAACCTAGCACTGGAACATCAAACCTTGTAGCATTAATAGAAGAAAACAAAGATTTTTTAGATACAATTAACAACGCTAATGGTGTATCTTTGAACTTCTTTGCTTCTAATATGAAAAATCCACAGTGCAAGCCTCAGGGACGAAGGTTTAAGTTAAAGGATAACGTATTTGCGTTGTCCTTGTATAAACATAGTCTCCGGACGTACAGGTTTTTGTCTAAATTTTTTTGTTTACCTTCGCGCAAAACATTAACAAACATTTTAAATAATGTGCCTTTTTTAACTGGTATTAACCCATCCATTTTTAATCACCTCAAAAACTCTGTTAATAAACTTGTTAGCGAAAATAAAAAATGTATACTAATGTTCGACGAGATTGCCCTGAAACCTGCCCTCGCATACATTAGACGGTATGATTGTGTCGAGGGCTTTGTGGATTTAGGTGGCGGTAATCGAAAGGTGCAATTCGCAGACCATGCTCTTGTCTTTATGGCAGAGGGCATACGTAAGGCGTGGAAGCAGCCAGTATTTTTCGGATTTTGTGAAGGCACTACGGCAATGGATGACTTGGTGTATTGCATAAAAACTGTAATCAGCGAGTTACAACTGGCCGGGCTTACCGTACTGGCCATCGTATTTGACCAAGTAGCCACGAACCGTGCGGCCATCAATAAACTGTGTAAAAATAAACACAATGGTCCACGGTTATATTAAGTTGCAACGGATAATAGTATTTTGGAAATTGTTCATTTGTACGATCCTCCTCATCTACTAAAAGGTGTCAGGAACGGCCTTTTAACAAAGGACCTTCACTTTAAAGTAGATGGGGTTGAAAAGGTGGCTTCTTGGGACCATATTTTAGAATATTACGTGTTAGACCGGCAACAAGGAGCTTATGTGCAGTGTACCAAGTTAACCAACGAACATGTGTTGCCTGGAAAAATCCGGAAAATGAAAGTGAAGATGGCTTCACAAATATTTAGCCGTTAGGCTCTGATATGCACCATAGAGCAAGGATCAGCAAGAGACTGAATTTGCCACTGTCCGATCCCGACTACCTCAGTCCCAAAGCAATCGACACTGCGGACCTGCTCCTATTTTTCGACCAACTGTTTGACAGTGTTATTGGTACCAGAAGAGAACCTCCTCCTGGCAAACCTCTACACGCTGTGGTGACAAAAACGTCTAATCATCTCTCCTTTTGGACATCCGCAATTCATATTCTACAATCCATGATCTATTTCGCCAAGTCTACTTCTTCCACTGCCGTTTCGACTCCTAGAATCCCAACTTTCCCATCTATTAGAAATTGGATTTCAACCGTGCATGGCTTCATTAATCTACAGAAAAAATGCTTCCACCATTGGATTTTTTTTCTACAAGATCTTTTAACCAAGATCCTTTGGAAATTTTTTTTCTCAGATACGAAGTCTTGCAGTGGCTAATACAAATTGTTCTTCGTTTATTAATGCCTTTAAATCACTACTGGTAAGTTGTTTTTCGTCAACACACAGTGTGGGGTCTAATTGTGAGAAGGATCTGTCAGACGGATCATTAAGCAGCTTAAACGGTTTGTACTACAACAGGAGACTGTCCAGCTTCCAGAAGAGGCTTCTAGAAGGGGCAATTAAAATCACGAACGGACAAAAGGCATTAGTCAGTGATTTTGCAACAGATTACGTCGCTGGGGCAATTATAAAAAATTTTTGTCGATTTTCTTGTGACACCTGTTACCAGTATTTATTCTCCACTGAGCCATTACCGGGACATTCAAAGTCAAGGGATTATGAGGGATGCGGCCTTATTCACCCCGATTTTCTTTTGTCCTATAATATACATAAAACCACTAATTTTATTTTGGGAATATTACCTTCGGTAATTAATAAATATGGGTTGACAAAAAACATTTTGGAGGAATTAAAAAATCAAAATTTTCAGTTTCTTCTATGTAACGTGCATTCTACAAAAAACATTATGAATTATTAAATATAATTATAAACATTGTAGTTTTCGACTACGTAAAGTTAATTAACAGAGTTTTAAATGGTACAGATTTAAGATTAATTGGTAGTAACGAATTATTTAAAAGGGCTCATGACAAATATCAAAAAAGAATACCAAAAATAAAGAGAAATTAGACCATTTTAAAATATACCTATTTATACTTATATTTATATTATATTTATTTATTTATTTACCTACTTATACTTAAATTTATATTATATTTATATTATATTTATTTATTTATTTACCTAGTTATACATATATAATTATATAAAATATACCTATTTAGCTATTGAAAGTTGTTTCTTTTATTTTTTCTACTCCAAATCTACAATTTCATAATAAATTTGGAGGAAATCTTTTTAACTGACCTTTTCTCATTTTACACTAACTACATTTATAAAGTAAAATGTTTATTCAGGTAAAAAGGTTTCCTATAAATGTATTATGAAATCCTTATTTAAAAAGTATAAATTGTCTACACAAGATTTTTAAATTTTGGCGTCAATTGTAGAACAGTGTAAGTACAATTAGTATTCTGCATTTAATGTATAGACGCGCGTCACAGGTGGCGTTAGTAAAAAAATTGTGTGGCGTTACTGGCAACAGCGAGGTCGAGGCCAGTGGACGGAGGCTAGCGGACGAGGCCACAAGAGCGACGGATGACAGGAGGAAAAAAAAAGATCAGAGAGATTTTACGTTAACTCATGCCGCTGGTATGGCAAATAATAAAAATCGAAATTAAAACTTTTTATCCCGTTTTACGCGTATTATTATAGTGGCAACGAAGCCACAAATGGTGACCCCGACGTGATACGTGAGACAAACGTGGGTAACGTGGGTAAACAGATTTCTTATTTTCGCGGACTATTTACATAAAATTCCTTCGATCTCGAACTTTCGTGCACGTGTCGAACTCATAGGTTATTTTTCCGGTACGCCGCGTTTTCTAAACCGTTTAAAAAACAGACTAGCGCTCATTCGCGTGTGATTGTACATTATTCGAATACGTTCATTCGTTACAAGTGCATTTTTCCTGCAAACATGGAGGGAGAAGGAGAACAACGGGACCTAGGGTTATCAACCATACCTAACGAGCCCCCCGTCGAACAAGTACGCGCCGTAAGCGTAGTAAAACTTCCGTTACCTTTTTGGCGGCACAATCCCACCAGGTACTTTATGGTTGTGGAAAATACATTCGAACTCCACCGAATTACAGCCGACCTGACGAAGTACAGGCACCTAATTACCCACTTGGAAGCGGACCTAATCGACCTAGTGGGCGACATTATCGACGATCCACCAGCACGAGGCAAGTATGACGCGTTAAAAGCACGACTAATTAACATACTTGCAGATTCTGCTGAGACTCGTATGCGAAAACTTCTGCACGGACAACGGATAGGTGACACAAAGCCAAGTGTACAACTCCAGCGGATGCGTAATCTCTCTGGAGGACAATGTAGCGACGCTGTTCTTCGACCGATTTTTCTAGAGCAGCTAAAAGCAACCGGCTCTCGCGCCAACCACATCGCGTACAAACTCACCGCGTTCAAATGAACGGAACCTAGAACTGAACGAAATTATGCAGGCTATCCAGCAACTCAGACGGGACTTCGAAGACGACAAGAATAACCGAAGGCCATATCCTTCACGATCAAGGCGAAGCCGCAGCAAATCCCGCGACAGTGGACAGCAACGGAATGACTCCGAATCGTCCATGTGCTACTACCATCAAAAGTTCGGGGCAGAAGCATATAGATGTAAGAAGCCTTGCAGTTGGGAACAACAGTGAAACTGACTCCTTCGGCGAGCGTCGAGGCAGCCACCGGAGGGATCGCCAATAAGCGCCTCCTCGTCAGCGACCGAAAAACGGGTATCCAATTCCTGATCGATACAGGTGCGGATATTTCCGTTTTGCCCAGGTCTTACGCAAAGCACTCGAGGCATACCGACAAAATATTATACGCTGCAAACAGAACGCAAATTCGAACGTATAGAGACAAAAGATTAACACTTAATTTTGATCTCCGAAGATCATTTTCTTGGGACTTCCTAATTGCCGACGTCACGTAACCGATTACAGGTAGCGACTTTCTGCATGAATTTAACCTTTTGCCAGACCTTCGAAATAAGCGACTCATTGATGGAGCTACCAGCCTCAGGACCAAGGGACAGGTTACCACGTCTACAGTACCCACTTTGACAACTATCAACACCGACGCTGATTTCTTCCAAATACTGCAGAAACACGTAGAGGTGACCCGACCAGCCAAGTACCGACAACCCAAACATCTGGTACGACACCATATATTAACCAAAGGACCACCATGTACGGAAAAGGCTCGTCGCCTTTCGCCAGGTCGATATAAAGAAGCCAAACGGGAGATTGACCGATGGATCGATGACGGCATCGTCAGCTCGTCAAAAAGCCCTTATTCCAGCGCAATCCTACTACGTAGAAAGAAGGACGGCACTTGGAGAATCTGCGGGGATTATCGAGGTTTAAACAAGGCTACTATACCAGACAAATACCCAGTACCGAATATCCAAGACTTCGCCCATAAACTACATGGTTGTACAGTTTTTTCAACATTGGATTTAGAAAGGGCTTACTTCAATATCCCGATGGCCGAGGAAGATCGTAAAAAACAGCTATCATCACGCCGTTTGGATTGTTTGAATTTAATGTAATGCCTTTCGGATTGTCGAATGCGGGACAAACGTTTCAAAGGTTCATGGATAACATCTTGAGAGGACTCGACTTTGTATTTTGCTACATCGACGATATTTTAATAGCCTCGAAAGATGGAGAAGAACACCTTCGACACCTGGACGAACTTTTGGATCGCCTCGAACAACACGGGTTAAAATTCAAAACAACCAAGTGCGTTCTGGGTCAACAATGAGTCGAATATCTAGGGCACAAAGTGGATGCGAACGGTATTAGTCCCCTCGAGGATAGAGTAAAAGCTATTCAAGAATTCCCGAAACCGAATAATATTTCCGAACTGCGAAGATTCCTCGGAATGATTAATTTTTATCGAAGATTTATTCCGCACGCTGCGAAACCACAAGCATGCCTTCACGCACTGACACCTGGAGCGAAAATGAAGGATAAGCGACCAGTGGCATGGACAGATTTCACGGAACAAGCGTTCGAACAGTGCAAACTACAACTAGCACAAGCGACATTACTAGCGCACCCAGTCGAAGGAGCAGAGCTCATTTTAGTCACGGACGCCTCCGACACATCCATGGAAGCGTCGCTCGAGAAGGTAGTAAATGGACAACGACAACCCTTACGTTTTTTTTCCAGAAAGCTAACGGAGCCTCAGACTAGATACAGCGCTTACGACAGGGAATTATTAGCCATATACGAAGCTACAACTACAAAGTGTTTTAAACACATGATTGAAGGCAGGAAAACGATAATACTGACCGATCACAAGCCCCTAACATTCGCATTCAACCAGAGACCAGAAAAGGCTTCCCCGAGGCAAAGGAGACACTTTGATTTCATCGGACAACATACAACGGACATACGACATATAGCTGGACAAGATAACGACGTCGCGGACGCCCTATCCAGAATTAACGACATATCCATGCCCGTCATCACAACGACCGAAGAAATAGCCAGGGAACAGGAAGCAGATGAGGAACTTCAAACCATATTGCGAGAACCGGGTTCATTAGACCTGAAACAGTTGCGACTAGAAGGAACCGATACCAAAGTTTTCTGCGACATCTCTACAAATACAATCCGGCAATACATCCCACAGACAATTAGAAAGAGGATCTACGACATGGTTCACAACCCTACACACCCTAGTTCCAGGGCAACGAAGACCACGATTTCACAAAAATTCGTCTGGCCAAACATGAATCGAGATGTCACCGAATGGGCACGCACGTGTGTTCCATGCCAGAAAGCAAAAATCGGCAGACATGTGAAACACAAACCACCGCACATACTGGTACCCGACGAGCGTTTTCACCATGTACATATAGACATTGTGGGACCACTACCACCATCGCAGAATTTCAGATACTGCCTCACGATGATTGATAGATTTACCCGATGGCCAGAAGCTACCCCTATAAAGGACATCACCGCCGAAACGGTCGTAGATGCTTTTTTCAGTACATGGGTGTCCAGGTTCGGCACCCAGCGCGAATTACCACGGATAGAGGCACACAGTTTGACTCACAATTATTTGACGCAATGGCCAAGATTATCGGAACAAAAACAACACGAACAACAGCGTACCATCCTCAAAGCAACGGACTAGTAGAACGTTGGCACAGGACCTTGATAGCCGCCATTAGATGCCAAGAAACCAACGATTGGGTGAGGGTACTGCCGGTCATCTTACTAGGATTAAGGAATTATTTTTTTACAGGACGAGGAACCAGAAAAATTCACATGACCAATGAGATGAAAAATTTACAGAAATAATTGACAACAACAAAAATTAAAAACGCAACTTTACAGTCCAAAGTAAAGTTTCTAAACAAAAATCTTGTATCGTATGAAAGGGCATTACCGGGCCTAAATGTAACTACAAGGCTTTTTATAAGAAGCCAAATTAGAAATCAATTTAAGAAAAAAAACGCACTACGTTTTACTGCTGGGGATAAAGCACTAGCTTTATCTCTCTACAAACGCACTGGTAAAGGGTACCGGTATTTATCCAAATTATTCAGTTTACCATCAAAAAGAACTTTAAATAAGACTTTAAGCCACATCCCATTCGGTTGTGGCATCAATAAAGCCGTATTTGAACATTTACATACGGAAGTTAATAAACTGAATGAATTGGACAAATATTGCGTGTTAATGTTTGACGAAATGTCTATTAGCATGGGGTTGCACTACAACAGTAGCAAGGACTATGTGGATGGTTTCGTGGATTTTGGGGGCTCTGATAGACGTGCTCAATTTGCAGACCACGCGTTAGTTTTTTTGATCAAAGGGGTTAGGCGAAAATGGAAACAAGTTGTTTGCGTAGTGTTTTTACTCAAAGTATTTATTGTAACGTAATGAAGTCAGAAACATAAACAAAATACAAAATAATGCAAAATTTGACGGCGAAAAGAAAATTGTGTGTGTATGCCGGTCTCTGTAAATTCAATTCTCTCTCGTGACTCGTCCCTCCGCTTAACCGAAAGGAATTCCTGCGCACATTATTGGCACTGTTGCCGGGTCGTGTAGTATTTACGGGAAGCCTCGACACGTAGCCTTCAGCCGAAGTTCCACGCCTGCCCCTGTTTTATGTAATTTAATTAAACAGATCGTTAGACGATTGAGAGATTTAGGGCTGACGGTTTTAGCCACTATATGTGACCAGGGAAGCACTAATCAATCAGCTATAAAATCATTAATTAGAGATACCAATGAGTATTGTTTAAGGAACAATTTCGATAATAAATATCACGGATATTTAATAGATGACGAACAAGTATTCCATATATACGATTGTCCGCATTTGTTAAAAAATATCCGTAACAATTTGTTATCGAAAGATTTGCATTTTGAAATTAATAATGTTAAAAGGGAGGGGGAATTTAGTCAGTTTCAAAAATTAACAGACGAGCACGTCCTTCCGGATAGGATAAAAAAATGAAGGTGAAGAATTGCACTCAGGTGTTTAGTGCTACGGTAGCCACTGCTTTGCACTCATGTGCAAAGACGGCATCTGAGTTGCATTCTTCATCTCAATTTTTTATCGATCCCAGAGCCACGAAAACAGCAGATCTTCTTCTATTTTTCGATAAATTATTCGACAGTATCAATGCAACCCTTCTGTCCCCTCATCCCAGGAAGCCATTACAAGGTGTGGTAAGAAACAATTCCTCTCACGTATCCTTCTGGCAATCGTCAATTCCTATCCTTCGATCCCTTTATTACACCGTACCCCCTTCTCCCAATCCTATTGTAGTCCCGTCCATTAAAAACTGGATTTACACGGTCCACAGCTTCTTATACATCTGGGAATTTTTACAAACCAAGGGATTTAGGTTTATTTCTACAAGGGTATTTAACCAAGATCCCTTGGAAAATTTTTTCAGTTGTATAAGAAGTTGTGGAGCGAGAAATGTAAATCCATCCTGTTCGTCCTTCCTTACCTCTGTTAAGACCTTAATGCTTAATAACCTTTCTTCACCACACTTCGTAGGGGCTAACTGCGAGGAGGATGAGTCAGAAGGTCCATTAGATAACTTAATATTATTTATTACCAGGAAAATGGCGGAAGATTTACATCCAGTTGTAGCCCAACCTGTGTACCCTTTACACAGTGCTCATAACAATTACAGCAAGTGGGACTTTGCTAGTCCATATGTGGCCGGAGCAGTGATTAGAAAACTGCGGAGTAAATTGAAATGTAGAAATTGTATAAACAAGATGTGTGCATCAACATCTGTGAAAGAAAACTTATTAATAAGAACAAGAGAATATAATACAGAGAAGTTGATGCACCATTCAACGAAACGTGCAACAAAATAACTTCGTTGCTGCCCCGATATATATTGGGCTACAATGTCAAGAAAACCATACTAGGTTTATTTGAGAAGGACCACTTGCTGGCATTGTTTTGTAGCAAACGGGGTTCTTCCTAAATTGTACATTTAATTTGGTAAATTTAATAAAATTCTAAATGGTAAGGATTTACGCCATAAAGATCGGGATGCCCTTCATACGATGGCATATGAATGCTACAAAAAAATATTTTAAGCGTAGGTAGTTAAACTTAGGTTTAAGTCTAAGTAGTTAAATTGTTCTTAAGTTAAAATGTTTGTCATGTATGTATTATACACCGTTGGGAAATTTAATTTCGCATAATAGGAAAAATTAATGTTAAATTCTTAGCCGTCTAAATCCAGTCTACCAGTGTACATTTCAATAGAACGTCTCGATCAATTCTAATAAATTTAATTGTTCTACTGGACCGCACTTCGCGCTTTGGTTCGTTTATATTGATTTCCCTATTATGCGTTAATTTATTTCCAACCCCGTATATTATTATCCTTTATTTATTTTATTATTATTATATATGTGTGTGTATTATTTAGTGGCAGTTTAATAAAAGTATACAGCATATACACTGTGTTATTTATATGATGCGACAAAGGGATTCCTGTACAAATGTGTCAAAAGCAAGCTAACTTTTTTACCAAATAACGTTCATAAAAAATAATAACAGATTTGAAAAGATCGTAAAAAAAATAAGTCGAAATGGACATTAAATTTTCTTAAATTCGTTCTGGTTTATTAAAAAAATGTATAATTAAGTTGAAAAAGTCATACGCCATAAATAATTCCTTTTTATAACACTATCTAATTTGTTGTAAAAGAGGCGGAGCTAACAGAGATGACGCTCTGCAATTTGAAAAATTAAACTTGAAGTAATGTGGTTCAAACCGCGCTTGGGCCAAAGTTTTTTTTTTTGTTTTTTTGGTTTTTTTTAATGTTTTTGTCTAAAAAAATGTTAAATAAAAGTATTTAAAATAAGACAAGCTTATTTGAGACTTAATTTTATTTTTATTTAAATAAAAGCTCCGACAATTAATAGTCGGATTAATAGTATTTTGATAACGCAAAATCTCGTTAGTAGGTAGAGCCTTTAAATTAATGCCATATTTTTATTAATGACAAAAAAAACATTAAAAAAACAAAAAATACCAAAAAAAAAAACAGAAAAATAAATTCCGCACTCGCGGTTTGAACCACAATCCTTCACCTCGAAATTTTCAAATTTCATAGCGTCAACCAACCCTGTTACCCCCATTTTTATCATATTAACTGCTTATTTTTTTGTTACAGAAAATGGAGATAGTTCTATTGGGTTCGGCGAGCCATCGACCACCGATATAAAAAGACTGGATTTCTCAGAAAAAGGTTTGTGAACTAATTATTATTGTATTGTTAATAGACAAAAGTACTTTAAAGTCTAAATTATTATTCATAATATGTAGTAGGTTTACATTTAAAATTATGATGAACTATTTTAATATTGTACTATTTAAGTGTATTGTATTTATTTTTATATATGTAGGTATTAAATTATATTGAATTAGTTAATATCTAATTTTAAATCCGCAAATTTGTATGTTTTTTAAATATACTTAAATATACTTAAATATCTACTTAAGTTGGCAACATATGGGAAACTTTTTTATTATTAATTTTAGGAAAAAAAGTTATTCCTTATAAAAAGTTCTGCATGATCTGAAACCGTAGAAACAATCATCAAATATAAAATTTTTTTATTCGTATACGAGGTTGGTGAAAAAATCTTATTGTAAACATAAATGTTTCATTCTGTCCAGAATGTAATAAGCAAATTTTTACAAGACAAAATTTATTACACATCTAATGAATACACAATTAAAATAAAAATAATTTCAAGAACAAGTTTTACAAGTTTTACAAGAAATTGGATAATATGAACAAGAAAAAGAAAAAAGTCGAATAGAAAACCAGTATTACACGACTGCGTATATACTATCCCCTTTTTATTATGCAACAACCATTACTAGTTACATTACTAGTTACTAGTACATTACTAGTTCCATTACCGTTTAGTACCAATCAATGCTCTCAGGATGCGCTCTACATCGTCTACGAAATTCTCACGGCGATGTCTCTTCTTGTTTATGTATGTTCTGTGAAATTGAGCAGGGCCTAGACAGCCTTATGAGAAATTTTAGACGTTCATTTAGTTTCGGCACTATTGATAGAGGGCGCAACAATAGTTTATTTCAAGCCAGCGCAAGCAACCCGCGCAACATGCCGTATTTCAAAAACAATAATGGCGCCTTGTATTGATTTGCATCGATTCTGCATATTTTCTCTTGTGAGTTTAATGAGTTTAAAGGGCATTGTTATTGTTACTGGCAAGTAAGTTGTATAAGTTTTGTGTATTGTTAGTGAAGAATTGTGTAAAGCTAAAGTTAAATCTTTCGTTCTATTGCTTGTTTTTATAGCGCGTAGTGAATTTTTCTGGTTCCGCCATAATATTTCAGTATATTTAGCGATTTTGTTTAAATTTAATGAATTTTGTCATTTTTTTCAATATATTTTTAAGTAGAAGTGTTTGTGTTTAATTATTTTATGAGAGTAGTTACTTTTTATATTATCCAATTTCTTGTAAAACTTGTACAATTTATTTGACTATCTATATCAAAATTCTATACATTTTATAATAATGTAACAAATTGTACAAGTTCTACAAGAAATTGGATAATATTAACAGTCAGAAAATAATCGAATAAAAAACCTATATTACTAATTTTAGTGTAGAGATCTACATGATGTCCCCTTTTACTAGGTAACACCCATTAATTTAGTACAGCTACCATTCTCAGAGTGGAGAAGTCCCTTCTTGTTTATGTATGTTCTGTGAAATTGAGTTTCCCATCTATAGTGTAGGTTATCTGTGTGTATATCTTTAATGGAAATGACATTACTATCCTTTTAGTTGTTTCCAGGGGGTGAGCACTTATACTTGAATTAATCGGTGCCCGATTGTGAGCGCCATCTAAATTCGTCATACAGTACTGTTCTTCTTTTTCTTTTGTTTATGTTTAAGATGAGCTATTCGATTTAAACGGAAAAAATCACGACAACGAATTCGGATGAACTAGAAGAAGTCCAGTATGTTTTTGTCAAGGTGACGCGGTCGTTTATTTCAAATTTCAAAATAAATTGAATAAATTTACGTATGTTACCTTTTTGCCATTCGGCATTTTGGTTGTTTTCGGTTTTTTTCTAATTCGTTTGACTGTTACTGTTTGTTCAACTGTATACTGTGTTTTAATTAAAAAAATTAAGATGGTACGTAGTTGTTGTGTGCCTCAATGCACTAGATGCTAAAGATGCTACAATTAAGGTAAGATACTTTATATTCTAATATTTAAATTGCTTTTGTATGGATTCGACAAGCTTTACGTTGTATATACCTATTTACTAAATTCGTTCTTATTTTTGTAACAAACCAGTAAACCCGCAAAAGGTTCAAGACAATTAAGAAAACTTCTCCTAAAACGGCTCCTAAAACGGCTCCTAAAAGTACCTATAAGGGCAAAGAATAAGAGCCTATCGTCCAAAGTTAAAATGCTACAGAAAAACATAAATACTTTCGAAAAAATGTTTAGCAATTTAAACGAGCAACCAAAGGATTCATCGCCAGTCAATGCCATAATTTTATATTTTATTTTATATTTTATTATATATTTTATACATTTATATTGTTTTCAAACGTTTTTTTTCACTCCATTACCTGCTATGAAGTGAAACAATTTATTGGAACAATATATTACAGGTGAATTATATTTAATTAGATAATTTATTGTACCAGCCAAACAGAGAATGCTTATGAAATAGCAGAGAAAAATATGGATATTCAGACTGGTGGTTTAAATGGTTCAATTGGTGGTTTATCCCCTCCACGTTCTTTAGAATTATTGCCAACGCTTACTAATCCTGCAAAACAAAAATGTTTGAGAAGGCCTCTAAGGTTACTGGCTTATAGTGGCCACAATAAAACATCTGAGCTATCTTCCAAAGCCAAAAAATTCTATTCCATTGCTAGAGATTTAAGAAAAACTGCGAAAAGATTAGATTTCAAATGTTTAAATTTAAAAAAGCAATTGAAAATAACCGAAAAAAATGATAGATGGTGATATTTTTAAGTCAAAGGGTTAATAAAGCCACATATGATTTTATCCAGTCCCAATTAAGATGCCAATCGCTACGCCCAAAAGGACGGCGATATACATTAGACGAAAAAATCCTTTTTTTTATGATTTTTCAAGACTAGTCCCAAGGGATACAAATTATTAAAAAATATTTGCAGCACCATCAAGGAAAACTTTAACCGATTTATTGCACAATATTGAATTTGCACCAGAGATCAACGAAAGGATCACGGATAGCTTAAAGGCACACTCCCTCAAAATGAACACGAAGGAAAAGTATTGCAGCATACTTTTTGATGAAATGTCTATTGCGCCAGGTCTTCAGTATAGTAAAAGTAAAGATATTATAATGGGTTTCGAGGATTTGGGGAATCCACACAATAGTACATCGATTGCTGACAAAGCTATGTTTAAAAGATGGAAACAACCCTTGGCATATTTTTTCGTTGAAGGTGCTATGAAATGTTAAACACTTTTTGTTAAAATTAAAGAAGTTATAAGAGCTTGCCAAAATAGTGGTCTCATACCTGTTTCTTTGGTATGTGACCAGTATTCAGCTAATAAAAAAAGCTATAGGTATACTATATACTGAAACTCCAACATTTTTGCTTTAAAAAAAGAAGAAAATAGACTTTTTGGTGTCTTAATAGGTGGACAGGAAATTGTTCCCTTTTATGACGGTCCTCACCTCTTGAAAGGCATACGAAACAATTTTTTTAACCACGATGTTTAAATGGAGCAAAAATAATTATGAAGTAGCTAGTTGGAAACACATTACCCAAATCTATGAATTGGAAGATAATGATTTTGATTACAAGACCTGTAAAAAATTAACTGAGGCCCATATAAAAATTGTAAAAAAAATGAAAGTGTCAATAGCGGCACTTTGAGCTGTACTGTGGCAAGTATTATCTGCCCATTATGAATTTTGGAATGTTGCCATTAAAGTTTTTAGTAGCATGAAATTTTTAGAAAAGGGTAAAGAGAAAGTTCCACCATCAATAACAACTTCACTATTACAGCTTATCAATATTTATGGAACCGATTTAAAAAGAAAAATATAAAATTTTTATGTCCTAGAAATATAAATCAAGACCCGCTAGAAATTTTTTCGGCCGCATAAGAAGCCATGGGCAATAAATATAAATCCTTCTACTTCAAATTTTTCCTCTTCATTTAAATCTATAATTTTATCAGATGTTTTTTCAAGTCATACTCCTGGATTCTACTGTGAAGAAGATAGTTTAAAATCGTTAGACAATTTAAAATGTTTCCTAACTAACTCTGTTCGAAAGACGAAAGTAGCTACCACATTCCCTGATGTAATTATTATAAATTTTCCAAATAATAATGACATTCAAAAAAGGTGTTTACGTTATATAGCCGGATTTGTAGCTAAAAAAAATTTAAATCAAGTTAAATCATGTAAAAATTGTTATAGAGATTTGAAAGGCGATAGAGATAATGTGGAAAATTTTGTTATTGATGCAAAAGCTTTTTCTAAAAACGCACTTTTGGCCCCTTCAAATAAATTTGCTAAATTATACAATTTTTTAATAAATCTTTTAAGTGAAATATTGCCACAGGTATGCAAAGAAAAAAATATTAAAAAAATATTATTTTCAATTTTAAAAACAGAATGTAAGGTTTTTATTTTTAGTTGCAAAATTCATGACAGTTTAAAATTGACCATTTCCTATGTAATCTCATTTCATTTACTTGTTTGGACAAAAAAATGTTACAAAAATTATAAAAGAAAAACTTAAAGTAAGCAATGATTGCGAAGATTTTATCAAAATACAAGCTCGCAAAAAACACGAAAAGCAGAAGAAATATTTAGAAAAATATAAGAAGTATGAAAAATTTGCAAATTGGATAATTTTATTAATAACTATGTTTCAAAATATTGTTTAAAATCAATTCTACTGTATTTCTAGTCAATATTATTTGTGTTACATTGAAATAAACAGAATACAGAATATAGAAAATTGGTTTAATTCATTACTTTTTTGTAACTTCAAATTAAACTTTTTAACAGAAAAAATTTTATATGGATTCAAATTACCCGCCTTCATTTCTTTAGTTCTTCCCATAGACGCAATTTTTAAACGCCTAATCATAAAAACATGCGGTTTTCTCAAATATGTTTTATTTAATAATAAGTTTTGTTACAGAGAAATTATGCTTTAACAATACAAGGTGTTTTATCAAAACCTCCTCTTTTAAATTCACAGTAACCAAATTAATTTAAATCTGAACATCCCTTTTCAGAAGTATATTATTTGTAGATGTTATTCTACCAAAGAAGAAGTCGTATTTCATAATATTTAGTTGTTGTGAATCTAAAAGAGGGGTTTTTTATGAAACATCCTGTGCAAGCGATACAAAATTTTTCCCTCACTGCAACAAAAAGTTATAACAAAGCAAAATATATCTATCAAAACCGCATGTTTTTATCATTAGGTGATTAAAAAATATTAGCTCACTAAAGGGGCTACTTTTCATTGGGACACCATGTATTACAACAGAACTTTTATAAATTTTTACCACACGAATAGGATATTCTTCATAAGCGATATGACATCTGGTGGTCATGTCTGAAAACTAGCTATGGGCCATTGTCACGTCAGACGGTAGTGTTGTTTATGTACAATTAAAACATTTTATAATTAAATTGGTGCAAATTGATTGCTTTTATAATGAATCATTACTGTTGTGTGCCGCAATGTACATCTTGGGTTAAAAGAAACGCTGAGTTGAGTTTCCACACCTTTCCTAAAAAAGGAAAGTCGAAAGTGATCGTAGAAACTAGGTTAGGGTTGAAGGAACTTGTTGATAAACGTTCGGTGTGGATTAAAAATCTAAAAATTGGAAAAAAAGTGTGGGAAAACATGCGTGTTTGTTCATTACATTTTAGGGAAAATGATTTTTTACAAAAAGGTAAGTTTATAGTTTAGGAAAGGGTATTTAATTGCAAGCATTAAAGATCTTTGTTATAGAGAGGGTCAAGCGAAGAACATTAAAAAGTTTTGCTGTTCCAACACAAAACTTGCCAGTTGCTTCTTGCGATCCCGAACCATCAGCTTCCAGAGCTTGTAGAAGTACTTCTTCAATGGTATCTGAAGAAAAGTTAGAGACTACTGTGGTTCGCCCGGAATGTGAAAACAATCTAGCTTTTGAGGATGAGGATGAAGAAGATCGAGAAGCAGCTAAAGCTTTAATAGCTGTGTTGAACTCTCATAATGTACAAACCACAGAGAATCCTGAAGTGCCAAAGACAAGAGACAGTGCGGTACAAGTGAATATGCCAAAAATTCAAACATTATGTGATATTATTGATACAGATGAAAAACTAAGAAACTTTACAGGTATTAATAATTTCGAAATATTTGTCTGTGTTGTAAATTTAAAACAAGTTTGACATATGTTACACTAGGTTGTTTATTTGGTATTAGTTCAAATTTGGCAAAAACTTATATATGTGAGATGATCTCTGATTTAGCTGCTGTTTTAAAGCCATTAATTTATTTTCCATTACAAGATGAAATTGTAAAAAACATACCAGTAGCTTTTAATGCCTTCCAGGATGTAAGGGTAGTTTTAGACTGCATCGAAATATTTACCCAAAGTCCGAAATGTTTGTGTTGTAGAATTAGATTTTACTCACACTACAAATCCCATGTTACCGTTAAATTCATGACTGGAGTTTCTCCAGGTGGATTAATTACATTTGTCAGCAAGCCATATGGTGGGAGAGCATCTGATAAAACTATTTTTCAGGAAAGCGGTATTGTGTGTCTATTAGATCCTTATAGGGATGCAATTATGGTTGACAAAGGCTTTCTCATAGAGGATATATGTAATATAGATAAAATAAAATTAATTCGACCACCTTTTTTAAGAAAAAAAGCACAACTAACAAAAGAGGAATTGCTGTTAGAGGTTCTTTATTATGTATGTACCTACTTAATAATTATAAGTTTATAAAATTGTAAATAGGTTTTGCATGAATAAAATATATTACCTTCATAAATGCATTTTATTTCTAAAAGATATTGTGGTCGATCGTGATAAAAAATTATTCCATCTGGTGAATAACCAAGCCATTTATTTGCCTCTGAAATTACAAAACCACACTCTATAACATTCATTTTTGATATCTGCATAAAAATGTCTCTTGCTTTGCTCTCATATTCTAAACCGTGTTTAATATATTTATTAGAAAACCCAATCGGATTAAAATATTTTACAGATTTTGCTCTCCAATTATCTTTTGGTATAGGTATAGATCTCATAGCAACGACTTCCAGTAATCCTGTGCCTTCTAATTTTTTTCCAATCATTACAATTTTGGAGATAGTTGATTGCAACGTCTGCTTTATCCATATCTATTTTTTGTATCAATTGCATACAACAACTTTTTGGAGTAGAAACTTGAACAGATGCCAAATACATCATAATAACCGACTGGCAAGAGTTTATCAAAATTTCTGCAAAAAAATTGTTGCAGCAATTGCTAGAATTAATAGCAAAAGGTACACTTTCATTTAGTGTCAGTTCACCATACCGACGTCCCTTTCTGCAAAAAATAAATATACTTTTAGTATACATATTATATAGAGTGTCTATGTTCGAGCGCTGCAAACAGTAGAAAGAGAGAATCAGTCGAACAGTGGAGAGGCGCGGCTTCGACGCGATGAATCGGGGGACAAATGTAGCGCTCCACTTTAGACACAGTGTATAGATACATGTACAAAACAAATGGATTTAGAACAGACAAAAAGGTGGAACAGGATATTACACTTGTAATATTACAATACAAACCTGTGTTTAGCAAATGCAGAATTTGGTAATTTTTTTAAAAAGTGGTTCAAAACCTCATTACTATTGACTACTATATTGCTATGTGGTATTTTATCTGAAAAACATGGCATTTGTTCAATTGGAACGGCCCTGTACTTCTCCTTTGTGAGGTTTTTTTGAGAGGACCAAACACATTTTTTGTCAGTGGACGAAAAATGCTCCAGGTTCTCCACATCTTCCCTAAAACGAAAAAGAAAAAGCAGAAACAAAGAAAAACTAGATTAGATTTTACTCATATATTGCTCAAAATCGATTTTGCATGTTAGTGCTTTTTTATTTGGTTCTTAAATATACCTTATACATTTTAGTAGGAAAGCTGATATATGTTTGCATCTACCACCATTTCCAGCTTTACAACTGCAAAGCATGTGATTTATTTTAACAACGTTAGTAACACATAATTTTCCAGTAATTTCATGGGGATTGGACTCTATTGAACTGGACAGCAGATATATTTTCTTGAATTTTCCCAACCAAAATAAGATGGCCTGCATTAAGGACATTTTCTCCCTCAGTGACACATTTAGAATTCTTTGAACGTTCCAAATATGTCATAAACTCCACAATGCTCAATTTCATTTCTAAAATTAAAAACAGGTAAGTATACAATCTTTTTTCATGATTTAACAAGTGCCAACTCTTACCGATCACTGTAAATAAAATCAGGTACTACTAAATTTCTAAAAACAAATAGTTTTTTTTAAACACATAAAATACACGAATTACACCAAATAAATTAACTAAAAACTGCTGCCGACCACCTATTCACAATGTAAACAAAAGAAGTAATAGAATCAATTATAGTAACAAACCTAATAAGTAAGAATTTGGAAATTCTCCCTGTTCAAATCGTGCTTTGAGAGCACTATTATTGAATATGGTCGAATCATGAGCTGTCCCAGGCTACCTTGCCACGATATCAACAAATTTTAAATTTGCATTACAAGTTACTTGAGTATTGATAGAAAAATATGATTTTCTATTTCGATATACATATTTCTCCATTATCACCACCTTAAAAAATAACCTATAATACCTACCGATGTATCTATTTTAAGCAGAGAAACGATATTTGTAAGAGCATTTTTAACAAAATATAAAAAAATTCACCTGGAGATTGTATACGAATATTGTTGCGTTATATATTTTTTTTGTTTGTTGTATACGCACCACCAGAGGAAACGTTAATAATTTTCGCCGTAAATATTTATTATACGTTTTCTACTTTTAACGATAAAAACTTGTCCTGGTTTAAGGACGACCGATTGAATTGAAACGGACGGGATTCGGGTTTTAGATTTCGAATAGTAAAGAACGATTTTAAAATATATTTTATTTAAAGTGTAAAATACATTTTTCCTAATGTCGAGCTAAAAACTTTGTTAAGCCGCTAAGGCACGGCTCCGGCTTTTAAAATGTCCCGACGTGTTCTGGGGCCGACAAATTGTGGACCTGCTGAGATCAGTTTCTTTTCTTCGTCTTGATTTCCTGGACATTTTCCTGCCAACCTCGTGGTACCGGTAAACGAGGCTGAATTTTCACCTTTCTTCTGGTGGTGTGGTACATCCGTCTTTGTTCTTCTGCCAAAGGTAAAATTTATTCTTAATTTTCTATTTAAAGAAAAGAAATGAAACCATAATTTGTCTAATTTATTTTTTTTTGTTTTCCGACTTTAACTCAATGAGTATTTTCTTTTCTTTAATATTGAACTTATTGAAGTTTTGCTTTCGTTTCCTTTTTTTAATTTTTACTTACCTGATATAATTTTACTGATACTTGTACTTGCACTTGTATATTCATTTATTAAATTTGTATAAACTCGCGACATTTAATTTGCCTGCCGGCCTGGCGTGGCTTATTTATGCATTTCTGATTTTGTTGTTGTTTCGATATCGTTATCGCTATCGCTTTGCATTTTTTTATTTGGTATCACCCAAGGACAGAATATTAGCCATCCTCAGTCTCAATTATATAACGTTACAAAATTTGGCGCCCGAGCAGGGACTTGAGCCCTTGGCATTATTTTCTTTCCTTGTTGTCCTGAATTGATTTCTAATTGCTAAATTCGAATAGATTCGTTCTCTCAATATTATAATTTTATATGTTCGTTTTATTATCGATTTACTTACTGATCGTTTTAAATTTTAAATATGTCTGGAAAATCCGCGTATATACGTTCCTTGAAGAAGGAAGACTTACAAGAATTTGTTAAACGACTTGGAATTGACTTTCCTTCGGAGGACACTGTTGACGCTCTCCGAAAGGCGGGTCCCTCCACATCAACGAGAGAAATATCGATTACGACCAATTACCATTCATTAATGAGGCTGATCGAGAAAAGTTTCATCCATCTCGACAAGCGAATGTATCTTCACCGTTATTTCCGCCTACATTCGTTTCAACTGCTGCGACGACTTCTCTCGATTCTGTTGCTAGCGCTATCTTTGCGCTTGTTCAAAATCAAACATTACAACATACTAGTCTTATGCAACATCTTCAATCGATTTCAAATAAGGGCTCTAGCACCCCCGTAGCACCATTGACTTCGACACACCAATTCCTTAATGAATGCCAACAAAGAAAAATTACCTTTGGTGGTAGACCTAACGAGCGTATAGATATATTCTTTCGAGACATAGATGCCGTACTCAGGATTTACCCACTTGCTGATAATGATCTCCTCAATCTGTTTCCGGCTCCACTCAACGAATCGGCGTCGGTTTGGTTTGAAGCCAACCAAAGTCAATTTAAAACTTGGCAACAATGTGTTAATGCCTTACGTCAAGTTTACCTCCCGTCTGATTACGAACACCTTATTCGTCGGGATCTATTTTTGAGAACTCAGGCTCCTGGCGAAAGAATTGATCATTTTATTAGTGTTCTTACCAATGTTAATAAAACGCTTTCTTCTCCATTTTCTGAATCAGAAATGATTGGCATCGCATCACACAATCTTCATCCATCTTATCATGTTACTGTTTCCGGAAAATCCTTCGGAACTTTGGACGAACTTGCTACCTGCTGCCGACAACTGGAGGAAGCCCGAAATCTTTCGAACCAATATGAACCGCCACCTCAACGACTTTTAAAAGACCCTTTATTTGGAGCTACACTTTCTTATCAACGATCTTCGTTTCCGTCTCCCTCACAGACTTATCAACAACGACAACCACAGTCATCTACGAGCGCGACAAATTCAAATATTTGCTTTCGCTGTAAAAAGCCTGGACACTTCTCTAAGAATTGTAATACTCTACTCAAAGTGAATGCCGTTGAGTTAGATGAAGGATCTGGTCATACCACATCGGAAAACACGACCGAGGGTTTGTAAAGTCGGATCACAGGCCCTCCGAAATATGTAAAGTTCCGACAAAATCCGAATTAGAAGACGTTAAAGTCCTCCTTTTGTATTGATGATGAGAACGCAGTTATATGTTGGCCAAATTGTACCATGGCACAAGCTTCGAAACTTATAAATGAAATTCACGCCTCACCTAAAGTAGTATTTCTCCACTTTGGCACCTACGATTTAAAAAGGGATAGCGAAGCGGTTGATTATCTCGTACCAGTTCAGCAAATTTTAACTTCCGCAAAATCGAAATTCCCGATGGCAGAAATTTATTTGAATTCCATGCTCTATCGACAAGACTTAGAACACGACTTCATTGACTCGGTAAATAATATTTTTAACGAAACTGCTCAATCTGCAGGATGTCAATTTTTGCCAATGTCTTCCTCTATCGAATCAGCCCACCTCTGCCCCGATGGGATTAACTTGAAAACTACTGGAAGCGAACGCCTATCTGAGTGCTTATTAAATTACGTTAACCTGGCACCTAGCGATGACTGCTTATCATGGAACTGCTCACAGTCTTCAGCAGAACATGTTCCTGTCGCCGCTTCGTGGATTGTTCCTGAACTAATAAAATCCATATGGTCATTCGAATCGTCAGCCAGATTGTTTGTCCCACTTACTGTAGGTGGTATTAAGGTTGAAGCTCTGTTAGATACTGGAGCCTCTCACTATCTGCTCCGCAGCAAATTAATACCAATACTCGAGAAACGGAAGATTGCAATCCAACCAATTCATCGTTACATTCGCCTGGCAGATGAAACTGAAATCCAGACCGATGGAAAAGCCGTAATACCTGTAAATTTAGGTCCTAGAACTTAGACTTGCGATTTCTTTTTCATGTCGACGTTACCTTATGAAGCTGTTATTGGCGTCGAAGGTATGCGGAGTCTTCAGATGACGATCGATTTCTCAACCCCGTCAGTGTCCGTTAAGGGAACAAACGTACCGTTGATTCATCTTTGCTCCACAGATTTTATTTCCGAAGAACTACGCGAAGACCCACGTGTAGAAAGAAACCACCCAAAGATATCTGAAGAACAATATATATTTTTCGAAGAGTACTTGACCCAATGGAAAGATAAATTTGAAACAAGTAAAGGCGTAACCGACATAGTAAAACATACGATTTATCTCGAGAAAGAACATCATCCTCCCGTGAAGCAAAGATACTATGCTGTATCTCCAGCTATTCAAGAAATAATCAATAAAGAAGTTGATGACCTTCTTGAAAAAGGATTGATAGAACCAACAACGAGCCCCCAAGAAGTCCTGGATTCACTTAAGGATAGTCACTTCGTTAGTTCCATCGATTTGAAAAGTGGGTTTCTTCAAATTCCACTTGATGAACCTAGCAAACCAATTACGGCATTTACAGTTCCGGGGAAGGGCTTGTACCAATACCGAGTTATGCCTTTCGGTCTATGTAATGCGCCAGCCACTTTCCAATATCTCGTCGATGTCGTTTTGCAGCCGCTCGTCGCTCAAAAAACCGTTCGAGTCTATATGGATGATATTATTATTACCACTGATACGTTCGATCGACATTTGGAAGCGTTAGATAAAGTTTTTCACTTACTTCATGACGCAAATCTTGTTATCAATTGGAAAAAATCATTCTTTCTACAACCAGAACTTGAATTTTTGGGACACATCGTAGGTCAAGGAACCATTCGTGCTTCTCCTACGAAAATACCCGCTGTCGTAGATTATCCTAAACCAGTATCTGTCACGCAAATAAAATCCTTTCTTGGGGCATGTGCCTGGTTTAAGCTATTTATACCGAGTTTCTCCGATACTGCTGAACCTCTTACACGTCTCTTACATTTTATGTATCAACCTTGGGTTTGGGGAACTGAACAAGATGCAGCCTTCGAAACCCTAAAGAAACGTCTTACTACTACACCAATTCTTCGCTGCCCCAATTTTAAATTGCCGTTTACGATAGAATGTGATGCAAGTAATGTTGGTCTAGGAGCAGTTTTAAGGCAAGAAGTAAAAGGAACACCCGTCGTCATAGCGTATGCCTTACGAACTCTCAATCGATCAGAACGGAACTTATCTACAACCCATAAGGAATTACTCGCTATTTTGTTTGCTGTTGAAAAATTCCAAGCTTACGTTAAAGGAACTCGCTTTCGAGTAATTACCGACCACAGTGCTCTTCAATGGTTACGAAGTCTCAAGAAACCAACCGGTAAATTCGCCAGATGGATACTGCGACTTGATCAATTTCATTTTGATGTTATCCATAAAAAAGGCTCGATGCTCGCAGTTAGTGATTGTCTGTCACGTGCACCCTACAATTATGAGGAACCTGAAAATTCGTCTGATCATGACGTCGTACATATACAGTGCTTTCATTTCAAAACTAGCCACCCAAGATAACTTTTAAAATATCTTTAAAATAAAAGAACAAAAAAACACGTCAATTTTTATTTACGGGGGGACAAATTTTACAGGTATCTGTCACCCTGCAGTTTCAACCCCTAAGCGGGGGTGAATATCACTTCTAAAAGTTTAAATAGGAAGGGGTATCATGTGATAGCTCTTTTTAAAGGTCTCTTTTTTTCCAATCTTTTGACACATTATTTTTTTAAATCGGATTATTTTTTAACGAGTTATGAGCTAGAAACCGTTAAAAATTTTAAATTTTGAATTGGAATTGGAAAAATACATGAGTATAAATACCGAGATAAGCAAGTGAGAAAAAACTTTAATTGTTTTTACAAAAGATATTTTTGATTAATAATTTAAACAATTTACTATTAGTATTTTGGTTTCGTTGTGTACTAATCAACAATTTTCGACAATGGTTTATTCTTTACAAGAAAGAATTGAAATAATATTTATTTATGGAGAAGAACAACACTTTGCCATAGATCCTCAAACATCAATACAAAAAGTCTCCAGGTTAACAAATATTTCCGTCGGCTCGGTGCATAACACGTTACGGCTAAATAATTTTTTTCCCTACAAAATACAGCTTTTACAACAGTTTGCTGATGATTATTATGACAGAAGATTAGAATTTTGCGAATTAATGAGTCAAAGAGCAAATGAAGACCCTAATTTAATTAAAAATATTAGTTTTTCTGGCGAGGCAGCATTCTTTTTAAATGGATTTGTCAATAAACATAATTGTAGATACTGGGACAATACCAATCCACTTGTTTTTCGGGAAGAGCACAATCAATATCCTCAGAAAATTAACGTATGGGCCGGAATTCTCGGAAATAAAATTATTGGTCCTTTATTCATGGAAGAAAATTTAACTGGGGAATTGTATTTGGACTTATTAGAAAATTTCATAAATCCCCTTATAACCGAATCTTTAGAAAACCAAATAGATGAAGATGGAAATTTGTTGCTAGACGAAGAAAACCTATTTTTTCAACAAGACGGAGCACCTCCACATTATGCCATGCCTGTACGAAATTGACTTAATGAGACATTTCCAAATAAATGGATCGGAAGAAGGGGCGCTATAGAATGGCCAGCTAGATCACCCGACCTAACGCCCCTTGACTTTTTGTTTATGGGGACATCTAAAAACTGTGGTGTATAAAATTCAACCTCGCGATATTCTTGAACTTAGACGTAGAATAGTGGAGGAGTGTGAGCGAATTACACCAGAGACGCTTCAAAAAGTGCGGGAGGAATTCGAGCTGCGACTTTACTATTGTCTTCTAAACAATGGCGGACATTTTGAACATCTAATTTAATAACAAGGTAATTCTAATACTAATAAAATATTAATAATGCAAATACGATCTAAATAATAATTATTTTAATTTGAAACTTTAAAATGGCATAACTCTGTAAAAAATAATCTGATTTAAAAAAATAATGTGTCAAAATATTGGAAAAAAAGAGACCTTTAAATAGAGCTATCACATGATACCCCTTCCTATTTAAACTTTTAGAAGTGATATTCACCCCCGCTTAGGGGTTGAAACTGCAGGGTGACAGATACCTGTAAAATTTGTCCCCCCGTAAATAAAAATTGACGTGTTTTTTTGTTCTTTTGTTTTAAAGATATTTTAAAAGTTATCTTGGGTGGCTAGTTTTGAAATGAAAGCACTGTATCTGCCGCACTTACTTTAACCGACATAACTGATTCGACGGATCCATGGTGTTCAGAATTACTCCAACGTATAAAATCAAATCCAGAAGCTTATCCTTCTTTTAAAGTTGAAGATGGTTTGATATATAAACGAATCGACGATAAACTTCTCAACCGACCCAAATGGTTCTTAGTTGTTCCTACAGATCTTCGTAATTTGGTTATAAAGAAGTTTCACATCTAGGAGTTAAAAAAACATTCAATAAAATACGTCAAAACTATTACTGGCCTAACATGTTTGTGACTATACGAGCTTCTGTTGTAAGGTGTAAAACATGCCAACAATTTAAAGCATCTAACCTCGCACCACCTGGTTCCATGGCAACGGATACTCCCAGTTTGAAACCTATGGCTCTCGTTTCGATCGATATAATTGGACCGCTTCCCAGGTCCAGTCGTCAGAACAAATTTGCCCTTGTATTGGTGGATGTAGCCACTAAATTCGTGGTAGCCGCACCAATGAAATCCGCGACTACCGCAGCCGTAGCAAAAGTTCTGATCAATGAACTTATACTTCTTCATGGACCACCGGAAGTTCTACTTTGTGATAATGGACCTGCATATACAAGTCAAGATTTTAACGATTTATGTATTGAATATAATATATTATAATATATTACTCTTCACCACGTACCTAAATATTATCCAAGAGGTAACGCTGTCGAAAGGACAAATCGAACACTCAAAACATCACTTTCCATATTTGCCCACGATGATCAGCGAAATTGGGATAATCATCTTAAATACTTAACATTCGCTATTAATACTAGTGTATCCGAAACTACAAATTTCTCTCCTTGTATGTTAATGTATGGACGTGAATTAAGACAATGTTTCAGCCTACATAATGTTACCGCTTCGTCTAATGTCTCGCCGTTCGATGCCCAATATTGTCACGGATCGGGGTTGTGATCAAGAAACTTCACGTTCGTAATAATATTTGCCACACATTAATTAATCTATAATTACAATTGTTAATAATTTTTCGCATGTAAACAGAAACAATATCTGTTTACATTAAGTATATTAATGCTGAATAGGCAAGGTCGGTCGACCGTGAATCGCGAATGCAGGTCGTTACATACGTAATACGCCAAATATCACGTATTGGGTCATCGACAAACTTATAAAATGTGGACACACGAAAATAGCGGGTCTCGCTCGATTTGGGCTCTCTCGTCCAAGGGACCTCTGCGTGAGGCTCTCTCGATTTGATCCGCGCGCGGTAAAGTCCGATAGACGGACTAGGAAGGTACTAAGTGTGAGTACCGACGGAAACGTGAGCCCTAGTGTCTTCGTGTGTTCGGGATAGTGCGAATAGTGCCTTATTAAACGGACATTGTGTTGGTCCTTGAGCATCTACTTCAACCGAGATGACAAGTTGGGTTCTTGGTAAGTAGCTAGCTTATAGTTTTGTTTTTGTTTTGTATCGGTGCCTGTCACGGAATTTGTCAGATCCGAATAAATTTTATGTATATATCCATACGTCCTGTTTTATTACAATAAGCCAAGCGAGTAAGACCCTTGAGTAACCTTTGAGGTACGACCCCCTACGCGAGGAACGCGTGACAATATTATGCGAACACGTTACAGCACGATATCGCTCTGATTTTTGAAAAGACTTTATCTGCCGTAGCTAAAGCGAACGAACAACAATCACACCAATATAACTTTCGCCATAGAAACGTTCCATTCCAAAAAGGTGATTTGGTGTGGCGTCGATTGAACCAATTCTCTGCTGTCTATCTTAGACGCTTCTCGACCTGTCGCTTTTGTTAAAATCTCATCAAACGTAGTTAAATTGGACTGTAGAATGTTCTCCCTTATCCAATCACGTAATCCTCGTATGAATTGGGCTCTTAGAAAAACGTCAGCAATCGATATCGTTTCGCTGCAATTACATGTAATTGTACAGGGTGACCCAGGGTCGCGTTAAAGTCCCATAACTTTTGACCTAATTGAGATATCGACTTTATTTTTTTTTTCAAAAGGTAGGTACAATAATATTGCGTATTATTAAAATAGTTTCGTCTATATACAGGGTGGCTTAGTATTAGAAATTCACTAAAGTTACCTTTTTTTAATGAACCCCCCTGTATATTATAACATTTTTGAATTCTTTAGTGAATTTTAGTGTGACTTTATGTACCAGACTTTGTACCTAAAACCAATCGTTTAGTGGCAATTCGACATTTTCGAAAAAAGTGGAGGTTTGAAAAAAAATGAAAATTGCCGCTTTTGTAAAACTTAGAAGGCCGTGACTCTGCGTTATTAGTAAACATGAAATGTACAGGGTGGTCCTCTAAGAACGGCTCTCGGCCATATCTCGAAAACTAATAGTCGTAAAGACTTGCGGTAAAAATTTTTATAACTAAATTGGCCAAGAGAAAATGCTGGAAATAATTTTGAAGTCTCTGAAAAGGCCACCAGTACGAGTATTCGCCATCTTGATTTTTAAAAGCCGTTTTTTTCAAAAATTTCCATAGTAGAGGTATCAAAAATACATTTTATTTTGAGAGTTGAGATAAATGCGATTCTTTTTTGTTATATATTTTTGACTCTAACTTTTAAAATAAAGTGGTGGCGGTGGTTTGAATATTTTGACTAATAAATGTTAATAACTTTTAAACGGCTGAACCGATTTTCAAAAAAATGAAATTGTTGAAAAGGGCTTTCTTTGGTCTATAATTTACACTATAAATGATATTATTTTAATTGCTTGCTTGGCCGCAAGATGGCGTTTTTTGACATTACTTCAAAAAACACCGATTTTCTCAAAAAATTTAAATGCAACGATATAACTTTTTCTTTGGAAAAAAATAGTCAAATAATTGCCAAACCAGCCTGTGAAAACCGCATCTCGATATCCCCTTCCTAACCTAAAATATATCTAAAAAAAGAAAAAAATCAAGAAAATGGGCAATTTTTGCTGCACTACCAATATAATAACCTCTATTTAGCGTTGTTCCATCCACAAAAATAATCAATTTGTTAATAATCTTTAAGTATGATATTTAGAAACACCAAGCTAAGTAATATTCATTTAATAATTATTGGATTTCCCTTCTATTCGCACTAGTCGAGAACAAAAGACCATAACCATGCCGTGGAAAATAAAACAAACCAAAAAAATCTAATGAACTAGTCTAGAAAAATGAGCTTGGCATCCATCGGGTTGGAAATACATATTTCTTGGAGTTTCCAGAAGAACATCTTCCAATAACCCAGGAAATTCGTTACGAAGAAAATTTAGATATGTTTCTCCGTTGAGTCGCCCATTAATAAACCAGGGAACAACAACTGTCACCTAGTATACCACATCACATGTTGATATCAACGTCCTTTATTATTCTGGACCTGCTGCGTCCAGTTTTTTGGGTTTTTTATTTTCCACGGCATGTTTATTTCGTTTGTTCTCAACTAGTGCGAATAGAAGGGAAATCCAATAATTATTAAATGAATATTACTTAGCTTGGTGTTTCTAAATATCATACTTAAAGATTATTAACAAATTGATTATTTTTGTGGATGGAACAACGCTAAATAGAGGTTATTATATTGGTAGTGCAGCAAAAATTGCCCATTTTCTTGATTTTTTTCTTTTTTTAGATATATTTTAGGTTAGGAAGGGGATATCGAGATGCGGTTTTCACAGGCTGGTTTGGCAATTATTTGACTATTTTTTTCCAAAGAAAAAGTTATATCGTTGCATTTAAATTTTTTGAGAAAATCGGTGTTTTTTGAAGTAATGTCAAAAAACGCCATCTTGCGGCCAAGCAAGCAATTAAAATAATATCATTTATAGTGTAAATTATAGACCAAAGAAAGCCCTTTTCAACAATTTCATTTTTTTGAAAATCGATTCAGCCGTTTAAAAGTTATTAACATTTATTAGTCAAAATATTCAAACCACCGCCACCACTTTATTTTAAAAGATAGAGTCAAAAATATATAACAAAAAATAATCGAAATTATCTTAACTATCAAAATAAAACACATTTTTGATACCTTTATTTAGGAAAATTTTGAAAAAAATGACTTTTAAAAATCAAGATGGCAGATACTCCCCCTAGCGGCCATTTTAGAGACTTAAAAATTATTTCCAGCATTTTATTTTGGCCGATTTAGTCATAAGATTTTTTACCGCAAGTCTCTACGACAATTAGTTTGCGAGATATGGCCGAGAGCCGTTCTTAGAGGACCACCCTGTACTACTGTGTGACAGGGATTCAGAATTGAATACTGTTTGTGTTCTTAGATATCGATACGCGAATTTACAAAATTTCAATTAATGGTAACTTGATTTTTTTAAATGAAACTACCTACTTTTTTGTACACCAACTTGTAGGAAATTTTATTGCCTTTCTAACGATATAACATTGTCAATATTTTTACCTGCTAGTTTTCTCTTAATTTCGGAATTTCTTATAATTCGCGGTAATTTTCAATTTTCAATAGTACTGTTCAAAGAGGCTCAATATTGTAAATTAAATTAAAATAAAACACAAATTTTATAAAAGATAGTGAGTTATAAAAAAAGTATACAGATCAATCAATCAACTACAATTTATTGATAAAAATTGAAAATTACCGCGAATTATAAGAAATTCCGGAATTAAGAGAAAACTAGCAGGTAAAAATATTGACAATGTTATATCGTTAGAAAGGCAATAAAATTTCCTACAAGATGGTGTACAAAAAAGTAGGTAGTTTTATTTAAAAAAATCAAGTTACCTTTAATTGAAATTTTGTAAATTTGCGTATCGATATCTAAGAACATAAACAGTATTCAATTCTGAATCCCTGTCACACAGTAGTACATTTCATGTTTACTAATAACCCAGAGTCACGGCCTTCTAAGTTTTACAAAAGCGGAAATATTCATTTTTTTTCAAACCTCCACTTTTTTCGAAAATGTCGAATTGCCACTAAACGATTGGTTTTAGGTACAAAGTATGGTACATAAAGTCACACTAAAATTCACTAAAGAATTCAAAAATGTTATAATATACAGGGGGTTCCATTAAAAAAAGGTAACTTTAGTGAATTTCTAATACTAAGCCACCCTGTATATAGACGAAACTATTTTAATAATACGCAATATTATTGTACCTACCTTTTGAAAAAAAAATCAAGTCGATATCTCAATTAGGTCAAAAGTTATGGGACTTTAACGCGACCCTGGGTCACCCTGTATATTCACAATAAATTGGTGAGTTCTTTTAAGTTTAGGTTTTTAACAGGTTTTTCAGGTCCTAAAAAAGCAGCTAATTTATTGTTATGTGTTGATCATATGCTTACACATAATAATTGAGCAATCTGGGTTTCATCCGTAATCTTCTTCATTGTGTAATAGTTCTCGAACCTTCCAAAATAACTGGAAAATTTTTCTTTGTGTGCATCGTATGCCTCAAAAGGTGAAACACTGGAGAATGTATCTTGAATATTTTGTTGCGGTTGCGGCACTCGCGACACTGAGTCAAAGTGTTTTGAAACGTGGTTAGAAACGATTGAAATTGTTCTGGATCCATTTTGATGTAACGTAACTGTTTATCCCATCTACTCGTCGCCAATTATTGTAAACTTGGTTATTGAATTAATGTTGAAATTACTTTAGTTAACGTTTATTAGCAACTAAACAACGAACACAAATTATGTTGTAACGTGACATAACCTTATTATCGGTACTTGAAAATCTGAATTGACAACTGACTTGACATTTGTGAGACAACTTGAAATCGTTGACAGTGATGCCAACGTTAAAACACAACATATCAGCAGTTCATTATTATTAAACTTTCAGCGTTTTCCATTGGTATGCACTGTGTTTGCACTCAGTTTTATAATAGACTGCACCAGTGCAATGAAATTCGTACTAAGTGCAGAGCATAGACAAAATATAAGAGACTGTTTAAAGCATAGGAAATATCGGACTACACGATTCATTTTGAAGACCCCGTGAGAGGCGCTGCTATCGATAAATGAAATATATTTCAATTTTTTTGATTGGACAATTTCACATAAATGCTCGAACGCAAACGATAGCGATGTTCGGTTTGTTTCGTTCGGTAGTCTTCCTTGCCGTTCTTGTCGAGTTGTGTTATGCACTTATGCCGGTCTTTTTACGTAAGTTTCGTGAGTAGTGTGCGCCATTTTTGTGTATAACCTAAATTGGTGAGTTTTTATATTTTTTTATTTTTACTTGTGTTTGCTCATTTAAAATGTCAACACCAAAGAACACTTTCTTGCAAAAATCATAAATCAGATGTTTTTTGTCAACTTGTTGGAGCCATTGTACCAATGATAATTAAAAAGTATTATCGGAAAAATGGTAAAAACTAACAACTATTTCTCACTATTCGTTATTTTCCCTGAATTCGATGCTGCTGATATTTTTTGTTTTAGATAACGTACGATATAAGAACTGGAAGGTGTAGACCCTGGGAGCCGAGGAATAAGACCAACTTTATCGTTGTATAGCTTTAGAAATAACCAATTTTACTAAAATGATTCTATTTAAATTTAGTGTATGTATGTAAATATCCTTTCGTAACTTCTGTGATATAAATGTGATTTTATAAATGAAATTTCTATTTTATATAATTTATTTTTAATAGTTTATATGTTTGTTTTTATATGAAAGTACTCTATTTCATTATTTAATTATTATAGTTACCTGAATATAATTGTATTGTATATAATTTTAAATTGATAAATTTCTACATAAATCAATTAATTCTATTATTTTAAATGTTCCAATTTGTAAATTGTGTATGAATTTGATAGTCGTTTTTCTTGCTTGAGAAACGGCTATTGAATGACTACACAATTATCAAATGTAAGAAAATAAAATAGAATTATAGAAATAAAATTTAAATTTGCCGCCATTTTTTGCATTTAAATATAGAAGAAATCTACACTGTCATTCTTGATTAGTTCGCGATAAATTGACGACCGGAGTTAGAGGCAGCACCATCAACATTATGCCAATTTTTAATAAAGGATCGAACTCTCTCATCTTTCTTTCTCTATGGTGCAGAGTCAATGGAACATGAGACATTGACAGTTGTGTTGACACTCATGACAGTCAACATTTTATTGGCGAGAAATTACTGGCGAATAAGTGGTTGAAATTTGAATTTAAATACTACTGAATATAAAATGGAAGAAACAGTAGAATTCATTGTTAACGGCGAAAAAGTAACACTGACTTTTCCGAGCGGAGACTTTACCAGCGAAAAACTAAAAAGTATTTAATAAAAAACGATATGTATAAAATAAAATATAAACCATTTTTAGGAGACGACAACCATGCAAGTCAATATGTACTTGATTAAATAAATAATGGGTACATTTCATTATCCGAACCACTAAACATTATTAGTAGGATGGATAATAACACGTATTTATTCAAGTACAGTGGATACAAAAGATGTAGATAAAGAAAATAATAACGGAAAGGCAGGTTTGTAGTTTTTTTTGTTGTCTATAAAGCTTTACTATAGATTAACCAAAAAAAAAAATTTTTTTAGAATGGTCAGATGCAGAGACTAGATTTTTATTAGATTTGTACGAAGAGAACATAGTTCGGGTTGGTCCATTAAAAAAGTTTAAAAATAAAAAGCAAATGTGGGAGGATATGACAAAAGAAAGTGTACGAATGAGGCTGATAGTTTGCCATCCACTTCTTCCTCTTGTCGTACGACAAAATCTAATTTAAAAGAAAGAAAAAAAGGAAATCTTGTTGAAACCTTACAAAAAATTAATAAGGAAAAAGACGAGGCCAGAGAAAGGCGCTACAAAGAAAAATCAGACCTGATAAGAGAGCTTCTCCAAAAATAATTATATTTTTCCAGATTTTTTTTTTGGTTTTGTTTTAAAAGGATTTTTTTATGTTAAAGTATTTATTTGTATTTTTAAGGGTTTATATTTATTTTATGTTCAAGTATTTATTTGTATTATGTTAAAGGATTTATAAGTTTTTGTTTTACATTAAAGGATTTTTTTGTTCATTTTAAATAATTTGTTTTATTTTAAAGTATTTATTGGTTTTATGTAAAGTTAACAACTACATTTTAGTAAACAAGAAGAAAATATAGAAAAATATGTTAATTATCTAAATAATCTCTGAGCCTATTGCGTTTTATTTCTCCTAAACGCTTTGATTGCAATTCAGAATCAATTTCATTATTTTCAGTGTTATTGACATTGCCATTATTATCCATATGAATGTAATCTTCCAGGATATCATCGTTATCTATGCATATATTATGAAGAATAATAAATTTCGTCATTTTTGTTACGGTGTGCATATCTAATTGCATTAGTTGTCTAAAGCGTCCCTTTAATATACCAAAAGCATTTTCTATTAAAACTCTTGTTGAGGAAAGCTTATTGTTGTATTTGCGCTCCCTTTCTGACAGGGTACCGTAATCCCTGTATGGGACCAATAACCACTTTCTAATTGGATAGGCATTATCCCCTAAGATATGATATTATTTGCCACATATTTGTGGAAGGCTCTTGGATATTTCCGACATCCTCAACACTCTGGAATCGTGAATTTTTCCTGGAATTCCAGTAAAAATGTCGGTAAACCGCCTCTTTGAATCACAAATGGCTTGTAGATTTATAGATGGAATGTCATGCCGGTTTGTATAGGTGGACTTCAACTTGTGGGCTGGTGTGCGAATTCTTAAGGAAGTGCCATCTATGCAACCTAACACTCCAGGGAATCCATGTAGCTGTAATAATTAAGATATACAAGAAATTTTAGCTATTTTTTAAGCTTGTAAACTAAGTTCTTACATTTTCAAAATCAAAAGCCATTTGTTGCTTTTCTTCCTCGGTTTGTGGCATTTTAATTAAAGAAGGGCCCATACTAATTAAAAAATCCATAACTCTTCCAGAAACTCTGGTTAATGATGAAAGAGTCATTCCAAAACGATCTGATGTTTGTCTTAACGAACTTTTGTTACCAGCAAACCTATACATAAAAATAGTATAAATTCCATTTTTTTATTATGAAACATTTACTTACCACAAGAACGAAAGTATATGCTTTTTGGCACTAATTGCAGGCCTGCCTCCACGTGTCCTAATTTGAGGATAGAAATTTGAATTTTCAAATTTTTCTATAAGCATATCCGCTGTTCTTTGTGAAAGTCTAAAGTGACTTTGAAACTAATAAAAAAATAGCTGTAGATTTGACAATATTTCAAAGGTATTGTAATTTCTCACCTGCGTTGGGTTCATTTTATTTACAACATTGGTAATGTAATTATTTATTTTGGGAACGAATTGTCTTTTTAATATTTCCTATAGTTCCTCTAAATCGCTATCATCATCTTAAGAGGATGATAATAACATAAACAAAACTTTTTTTGTTTCACTTGTATCCATTTTTATATAAACAAAACAAATTTAACAAACCAACCATCAAAACCAGCAAGAAATCAAAATCAAAAACCATAGAACAGTAACACTAGACTCGACACCGCTTTCGAATACGGTGCTGATAAAGTCAAATTTAATTTACCCGAATTTAGTCTTCAAATTTATTTACCCGAATAGAAGATACCAAACTGTACATGTGGTCCCATCAAACCGGGTTTCTTCGGAATTTCTACTCTACGAATTTTGGATTCTGCACGCTGCCACGAGCGAAGTCGGTTTTCCGCCGCCATTTTCCGGTATCGATCACAATATCAATTCAAGTAAGGTTTTCAATCCTTTTATTATTCTCTAATTTTCCCGTAGTACATATGTGAAAGTGATAAATATTTAATTTGATTTATTAAAAATTTGATTTTGATCTTTTATTTATTAAAATATCTTGCGGTTTGTGGAATTTTCAGGTTTTTTAATTACCTGGGAATTTTTAGATTGACAAATTCGTTTTTAAGTTACAGTTACAGTTTGTTTTGCTTGGTTTATGCCAACATGCCCGCGACAACCGAAGCGTTGAAAGCCGAAATTAGACGCTGTATCAATAAAATACCGCCACATGTACACAATAATGCCATTGAAAATTTTATCGAAAGAGTACGCTTGTTCCAGCAAAGCCGTGCGGCCATTCACAAGATATTTTGTTTTATATATAATTCCTAAATGTGCACATGATAAATTAATAAATATTTCCATATTTTGCTACAGATCATTATTTTATTGAACCTTAAAATCTTGCGCTACTGTTGAAACACTCTTTAAATACAACAGAAAGAAAAAAAAAAGAAAAACAAAACTCCAGGCAACACCAGTTCAATGTAACAATCAGACATCTGAAGAGTTCATTAAATGGTTTAATAAATTTCTGTTAAAAAACTGAGACTGGTAGAAGACCACATTTTCAGGCAGACTGTTGTACTCAATAAATCCCTTAAACATTAATGTGTTAGCATTATACGCTTTTGTTCGATGATTTATATACAAATTATTTCTTGTTCTAGTGTTATACTGGTGAATTTCATTAGTAAAAATAACAAATTTGTCGAAATAAGTGGGTAAAAGATTGTGTAACATTTTGTAAATATAAATCATCGCCAAATATGCAAGTCTGCCTTGTATAGGTAACCATTCCAGAGTATCCAGCATTAAAGAAATCAGGGTATACTTGCCACATCTCAAAATAATTTTCATTGCGCGATTCTGTAGTTTCTGCAGTGTTCCCATTTTATGTAGATCAGATGTGTACAAAAGAGTAGGACAATATTCGAAATGCGATTTTATGATACTATTATATACTGTTATTCGTGACTGCATAGTTAGATGCTGAGACACTCTTGAAAAAAAAAATGCAATTTCTTTAGAATATCTTCCGCATGTAATTAAAATAGCTGTTTAATGATAAATAATTGTCCAACAAAAATCCCAAATATTTAAATTCAGTAACAGGCTCAATTTTGTCATTATCAATACTCATTTTCAATTTGATTTAAATCTAATTCTCTATATTTTAAAGGTGTAGTAAGTATTATAGCCTTTGTTTTAACCTATGTGAACTTAGCACCCGACTTTGAGATTAAAAAAAAATATATTATTGGAAAGATAATCGTTTGTACCCTCTTGTACCATTTTTTTTTTCGTTCTTACCTCAAGGGTAAAAAATTAGGGGGTATCGAAAAATTGGTCAGCACCCCACTTAATTTTTTTTTATTTTTTTCCAATGGCATTTATAAGAGCATCGTTTGTACTCGTTTGTACCACCTTTATTTTTGTTTGTACCTGAAAGGTAAAGAAATTAGGGGGTGTCGAAAAATTGGTCAGCACCCCACTTAATTTTTTTTTATTTTTCCAATGGCATTTAAAAGAGCATCGTTTGTACCCGTTTGTACTACCTTTATTTTTGTTTGTACCTTAAAGGTAAAATTGGTGGGGTAAAAGGTGGTAAAGGTAAAAGGTGGTAAAAGGGTGGGGAACGGCTCTATCGTTGGACTGGAACTTAGATTATTGCTCCAGTGCACTGCCACTTCTACCGATTTATCGGTAGATCTACCGAAATTGAACATTCTTTACCGACCTACCAAATCAATTTAAAATTTTACGATTTTTTCAAACTTTACATTTATTAAAAATTAATATAACCAAAGTAGTTTTTATTTGGAGCGGCTACTTAAAATTGTTTGACATGCCGCCCTCGACGCGTCTACGGGGCGCCGCCAGCCGCCACTTTTGTCAGTTATGTGGCGCCCCTGCAGAAGCCCGCGCCTAGGCGGCGCAAACAGCTCCTCGTGGCCCGTCAAGTGTTCGCCGTCCGGCTGAGACGCTAAAGGCCACGAGCGAGCTGACAGACGACTGACGCACGGATGCGTCGCACCATATACATATAAATATATATACTGCTCGCTCCCTACCCCAGCCGTGAGCTAGTCGCGTCCCAATCAAAGAGAGAGGTCCGATGAACATTCTGCACTCATCTGGACTTTTGTCAAAAGCGCGCAAGTACAGTTTTTACCGCCAAATGCCAATAATTTTAAATTAACACCATTATTTAAACATAAATTATACTGCTTAAAAGAATGAAAAGCTATTAAAAATGGGTTGGATTTGTTTGAGAATGTTTAAATAAGGGAACTAAAAAAAAAATATTTGACTGACAAAAGTTATTTAGTTAATTGGAAGCAAATAATTAATAATATTAACATATTTTAATTAAAAAAAAATAAAACCATTGATTTAATCATTATTTAATAATGATTTTTATTTAAGGAAAACACTCTTAAAACTATAAACAATCAATCACAATGGCGGAAGCGAAAGTACGAAGCATGTAAACGTAAAACGTAAACAAGATATTCACCCAATAACCCAACTTTTAAGAAACGATAGCCAATCGTTATCACGGCTCAATATCACATGACCGGGGCAAGCGCAGAACCCTATTTGGTCCAGAAGAGCGCCGACCTATATATCTGCACTCTAATAATTGGTACGCTTTCTGAACGATTCCAGCAGTATATATATTTATATGTATATGCGTCGCACTTACTTCGGTCTGAACCATAGAGAAAGAAAGATGAGAGAGTTCGATCCTTTACTAAAAATTGGCATAACGTTGACGGTGCTGCCTCTCATCGGATAGCAACTTTTTCGCGAACTAAGCGTAGATTCCTTCTATATTTAAAACAAAAATTGGCGGAAAATTTAAAATTAATTTTTGTAATTCTACTCTATTTTCTTACATTTGACAATTGTGTAGTCATTTAATAGCCGTTTCTCAAGCATGAAAAACGGCTATCAAATGCATACACAATTAACAAATTGAAATATTTAAAATACAATTAAAAAATAATATTAAAAGTGTTTCATGTAAAATTTTATTAATTAAAAATTATGCACAATACAATACACTAAATTTAAATAAAATTGTTTTAGTAAAATTGTGGCTATTAAAAAAACTAATTGTACAAGACAGTTGGTCGAATCTTCAGCTCTCAGGGCCTACAGCTTCTTATATTGCATGTAGGGAAAGTAGCGAAGAGTGAGAAATGTGTTTCGGGTGCTAAAGGAAAAGCAAATTTATTTAGACGTGATTTCAAAGTGCTCGTGAAACTATTATCATGAAAATGTACTTCACAAAGTCTCAGCTGTTTGGATGTATGGGACAAACCTAAAATATCGAACCACCTTTTTCTCCGCACAATATCAGAAGGAAATTTAAAACAATGCTTTTGAAGATTTTTATCCGAAGAAGTAAAAAAACAAGCTATTGCACCTTGGTGATGCATATTTATGAACCTTTCTTCGCATTGGGGTTGACATTTTAAATAAGCAAACACAATTAGAAATAAAAAATATAAAAACTCACCAACTTAGGTTATACACAATAATGGCGTCTGCACTAGTTACGAGTCACGAAACATTCTAAAAAATACAACTCGACTCGACTGTCGACAAGAACGGCACAGAACGGTAAGTTCCAATCCGTCCATTTTTCGATAGCAGCGCCTCTCGAAGGATAGTAGGGAATTATCACGTGGTCTGATATTTCCTATGCTTTAAACAGTCTCTTTTATTTTGTCTATGGTCTGAACCTTGAGCTCGACAGCACGTGCTCGCAACGGAGTCGCACACCCGTTTTGTAACTTTCTGATTTTTCTGAATCAATAAAATTTCTTCATGTGAGAGGGCGATCGGCTTATTCTTTACGCGCTACCCCGATAACCGTCTTCCAAATTAATATCCTTGACGCGTCGAGCGCCGTTTTTTTAGATACATTCCATCTTTACGGTACGCCGCGCCGTACGCCGCATTGGCTTTAAAACAATTGCCGCCTGATCCCTACTATTTACAAATTCTTAGATGCCCGCCGCACCAATAGAATTTTATTGTGCATGTCGAATGGGCCAATAGCAAAAAGATGCGGCAAAAGTTAAAAGAAAAACTATTTTTAATAATTAAAATTTACCCTTCCCACTAACATTTTTACCAACCCCAAACTACCGGAGAATTTTTTCGATTTCGGTTTTGTCTCTTCTTTTTCATCATTTTATTTCGAACTTTGAAATGCAGTGCTGCATGGACAGACTTGTCAAGTAACTAATACTCAATCGCACAACTTTTAATTTTTGTCGTAAAAATGCCTCGCTCAGAAAAAGTGTCTCATGACGAAATATATGAGAGTATTAAACAATTAAAACTTTTTAACAACAGTGGAAAATTACATGAATTTTCAAGCGAAATATGGAGTAGTGTTGTGGAATGTTTAAAAAACAATTAACAAAAAAGCACATATATTTATACAGTGCATTTCTTTAATGTCCCCCCCCTTTTATTTTTTGAACGGATCAAATTAGAAAATTGAAATTTGGGATAATGAAACTAATGTATGATTACTATATTTTGGAGTAAAATTGACAGATGAAAATTTCAAGATGGCGACTGGGCGCCATCTTGGGAAATAAATTTAAATGGAAAGGGGGGTCTTGTGATACATCATTTTGAAGCTCCTGACAAATACTCTACAACCCTGGAATATAAAGTCAATATCTGCACCCATTTCAAAATGGCGGAACCTTTAATAATTACCTGAATACAAACAAAATAATATCAATTTTTCTAGAAATATTTGTTTTTCTATGGCAAACAGCAATCCCAGCAAACCGATAAGGTTTGACAGGTTATTTTTGGTTAAAAAAATTCCAAAAAATTTAAGTACGACAACGAACATTAATTGTTTAGTCAAAATATGCTCATTTAGTTTTTGGTTTTCCTAGTGTTCAAAATATTCTCTTTAGTTTTCGATTTTCCTAGTGTTCAAATTATTTTCATTTAGTTTTCGGTTGTTTAGTTCTCATTGCAGTTAGGTAGCACGTGAATTAACTCTAAAATGGCCAATTCTCGTCCATTGGAATATGGAGCACCACCCCATTACTCCAGACTGTGATGTTTGACATAACGAAATGTTGGGAACACTGATTGTCATCTGTCAGTCGATTGTCAGGTTTATACGTCGATTATAAATAATAAACGTGTTTATGAAATAATAATAGTAACTGTGCATCATTCGCCTAGTCTCAAGAATGTGCCATTGTAACGAGTTCCAGTAAGAAGTCTTGAGAAAGTCTAAACATAAAAGTGGCGACGAGTCGGTAAAATCCACGCGCGGAAAAGCAAAATGGCTACCGAGAATCCATCAACATCGCAGTCTCAACAAATTGTGATTGTACCGTCAGTGTCTAGAGGTACATTGGAGTCTTTCGATCCAGCAGGAGAGAGTTTTACCGCTTGGATTGAGAGGTTTGAACTTTTTTGCGATTTAAATGGTATAGAAGAAGTTGACGTAAACAAAAAGAAACTATTATTGTCTTATATTGGAAGTAGAACTTACGAATTACTACATCGTGCCTGCCTTCCAAGGAAGCCAATCGACAAAAGTCTAAGGGAATTAATAAGAATAGTGAAAAATAAGTATGAACCGGAAGGACTGATTACCACAAACAGATTTTTATTCAGCCGAAGAAACCAGCAGTCGGACGAAAGTGTAAAAGATTACATTCTTGTAGTCCAGGAGTTAGCCTCTAAATGTGATTTTGGTACAAACATCGATGAACAGTGCAGAGATAGGTTAATATGTGGAATTTTGAACGAACAAGTACGAAGGAAGTTACTATCGGAGGGAGCCTTAACGTATGAGAGGGCAAAGGAGATATTGGCACAAGAGGAAGCCATCCGAGAGTATTCCCAGACGATAGCTCAAGCAAACGCGGTGAACAAAGTTAGCCAAAAAGAAGAGGTGAAATCCAGTCTAGGGGGACGTCATGATTCCAACTTCAGGAAAAGAGGAGAGAGGCTAGAAAAGGGGGTTACACAAGGGTGTTTCAGGTGTGGTCGTGGACATGATCCCAGCACCTGCCCGGCGCGCCAATGGACGTGCTATCAGTGTGGGAAAAGAGGACACATTGCCCCAGTTTGTCGGTCAAAGGTAAATAAAGTCCAGGAGATAGGAGAGTTGTACGAAGAAGACGGAAGTTCAGACAGTTTTGAAGAGGAACAGCGTGAAGATGATGAAGAAGACACGTTAACAGATCTGGTCGGCGAGGGTAGAATATATAATGTCAGAGTTCAAAGTAAGTCGAACATTGTAAGTACAGAGTCAAGTCAAGTAAATGAGTTTTATAAAAATAAGAATAAATCAAATTTTGTAACGAACAGACTTCCTCAGTCGTGTGTGACGGGAAGTTGTTCGCCTCACAATGTAAATAAGTTGATGAAAGATTTAATGAGTCAAGTCAAAACGGAGGTTAGTCGAATTTTGGTAAATACGGTAGAAGGGGAAATCGAAAAAGTGAGAAAATTAATAGAAAATTTGGAATTAGAAAGAAAACAAATTAAGGGGGAGTATAGGGAAGATATACATGTAGTTGAGTTAGAGTCGCGAAGCCCCTTAAACAAGTCAAAAGACAACGCCCTCCTGATTAATCATAACAGTCCTGAATTAACGTCAGTAAGAGTAGATGGAAAAGATATCAGAATGGAAATCGATTGCGGTGCGGCTTATTCAATAATTTCTTTTAAAACTTTTTCATCTTTATTTCCAGATCGTCCTTTGGACAAATTCAATTTTAAATTGTCATCAGTTTCTGGTCCGTTACAGGTTATGGGAAGTTCATTGGTTACAGTACAACAGGGAAGCGGTAATAAGAAAGTTTTACCCTTAGTGGTGTGTAAAGAGGAGAATTTTTTACCCTTACTGGGTAGGAATTGGTTGGATGTGTTGAAATCTGAATGGCGTGTATCGTTGAATGGTGAAGGGAAAATAAACGGAATGCAAGAGTCAAAGGTTGGTGTTGAGGCGGAGCAACTAGTTAATAAGCTGAGGTCAAGTTTTAAAAAGTCGTTTAGGAAAAATCCAGAAGGATTTATTGAGGGGTATTCAGCAAACCTAGTTTTAAAAGATAATGCAATTCCAGTTTTCCACAAGGCTTATCCACTACCATTTGAGGTATCTAAGGTAGTCGAGACGGAGCTGCTTAGGTTAGAAAATCAGGGTAAGTTGACGAGAGTGTCACATTCCGAGTGGGCTTCACCAATTTGGCCGGTTAAGAAAAAGGATGGGAGGTATCGAATTTGTGCGGACGTTAGCCGTACGCTAAACCCAAATTTAAAAATAGATGTGTATCCGATACCAAGATTGGAAGACATTTTTCAGGAAGTGGCTGGAAAGTCGTGTTATGTCGTGATTGATTTGTCAGAAGCATATTTACAATTGAAAGTAAATAAAGAGAGTCAGAGGTTATTAACAGTTAATACGAGTCTGGGGTTGTTTCAATTTAATGCACTAATTTTCGGGGTAGCTAGTGCCCCTTCGATTTTTCAGGCAATCGTGGACCAGCTTCTTTTTGGTCTTAAGTCAGTGAGAGGTTATCTGGATGATATAATAATAGGCGCAAATGATTTGGACGAATGTTTTAGACTTACATCGGGGGTTCTGGGTCGACTGAATGAACATAATATTCGAATAAGAGAGGATAAGTGTGTCTGGTTTAAGCGTTCGGTGGAGTATTTGGGGCATATGCTAGATGTGGAAGGTTATCACCCCACAGATTCAAAAGTAAGGGCTATTTTGACGGCTAGAGAACCTGGGAATGTGTCAGAATTGAAGTCGTACGTGGGTATGTTGAATTTTTATTCGAAGTTTATGCCTCACATGAGTAGGGATTTGAAACCATTATATAGGTTGTTAGAAAAGGGGGTCCCATTTGAGTGGTCGCGAGAATGCAGGGACGTGTTTGAATTAAGTAAGCGGAAATTGGTTCAGCATCAAGTTTTGGTTCCATATGACCCTTCGCAGCCTTTGATAGTTAGTTCGGATAGTAGTCCATATGGAGTGGGATGTGTCTTGAGTCAGTTAATAGAAAGTAAAGTGGAGCGAAGAGCTAAGTTCGTAGAGAGGCCCATAATGTTCGCCTCCTGCACCTTGAACCAGACACAGCAAAGATATTCGCAAATAGAAAGGGAAGGTCTGGGTGTGATTTTTGCCTTCCAGCGATTCTATAAGTATATTTGGGGTCGTAAGTTTAGATTAGTTATCGACAATGCACCATTAAAAGCGATTTTCAATCCAAGTAGGAATTTGTCAGTTCTGGCTTCTGAACGTTTAATAAGATGGTCTTTGTTTATCAGGTCTTTTTCGTTCGAGATAGAACATCGGAAGAGTTCACTCTTGTGTCCTGCAGATGCAATGTCTAGATTACCAATGGAAGGAAGTTTTTTGGAAGCCATATGTAAAGTGGAACTGGCTCCGGGCCTTCCGCTGACTGTCCCGGACATAGCACGGGAGAAGAAAGTGGATCCGGTACTAAGGAAAGTCTGGGAATACACGAGTCCGCGTTAAAGTCATATTTTCAAGTTAGAAGTTATTTGTCAATCGAACAGGGGTGTGTGATGTTTGGGAAGAGAGTTGTAATACCACTTTCTTGTCAGAAATGTGTGTTAGAATTGTTACATGTGGATCACCCGGGTATTGTAAGGAGTAAAATGTTGGCTAGGGAAAATGTTTGGTGGCCTTCGTTGAATGGGGACCTGGAGTTGCTATGTCAGTCTTGTGAGTCATGCAATATTACAAATTTTAAGCCTGTTTCGACAGATTTAGTTACTTGGCCTAGAGCGAAACGCCCTATGCAACGTTGTCACGTTGATTTTTTTCAGTTTGGGAAGGAGCGTTTTCTGATTTTGGTTGATGCCTATAGCAAGTGGGTGGAAGTGTGGAATTTGGCCTGTACAAATGCAAGTGCGGTATTGAATACCTTGAGGATGTTCTTTTCGGTTGCAGGTCTTCCCCAGGAACTGGTTTCGGACAATGGTCCGCCATTTGATTCCCATGAATATTCTAATTTTTGTACCTTGAATAATATATTGGCGAGTTTTGCTCCACCGTATCATCCACAAAGTAATGGATTAGCGGAGCGAAACGTTCAGACCATTAAAAAGGGTCTAAAGAAGTTGGTTTTGCAACAGGAGAAATCGAATGTTACGTATTCCTTGAATCAATTGTTGTCATCATATTTATTAGCCTATAGGACGACTCCATCGACGGCAACGGGTCAGGCTCCCGCATCAATGTGGTTGGGTTTTGCACCTCGAACACATTTGTCGTTAGTAAATCCTAAATTTCATAATAGAAGGGAAATAGGAATACCATTTAATGAAGGAGATTTGGTGGATGTTCGTTTTTCTCCAAAGTCACCAGTGGTTAGGGGTTTAGCGGTACGACCCTTGGGTGCGAATAGATACTTGGTGAATATTTGCGGTACATTGAAATCAGTGAGTTTGAATCAGTTGTCTTTGGCACCGATAGGAACGGGCGGTGGCGTTAAACCTAGTAGTATACCAACATCGTTTCTGTCGGGAGGATGCTTTGACTCCTTGGATCTTACATCAAATTCGTTGAGAGAGAAGGAGAGAGTTTTAAGAGATTGTAAGAGCGCAAAGAAGGTGGGAAAACCATCTTAAGAAAAAAAAAAAAGTTAATCTGTGATTGAATTGTATACGCCATATTCTTGTTTGCGTGAATTTTCGTTATTTTGTTTTTTTGTTTTTTTACTCTCAATGTTTTTATTATAGTTTATAAATAGGTTAGGGATGTTCAAAGGAAGTGACTAGAGGGGGGAAGGATGTGATGTTTGACATAACGAAATGTTGGGAACACTGATTGTCATCTGTCAGTCGATTGTCAGGTGGCGCTAGCCCTCCTCATGTCATGCCTAGTAAGGAACGTTAATGTTTGGTTCATATTAAAATGTACGTCGATTATAAATAATAAACGTGTTTATGAAATAATAATAGTAACTGTGCATCATTCGCCTAGTCTCAAGAATATGCCATTGTAACGAGTTCCAGTAAGAAGTCTTGAGAAAGTCTAAACATAAAACAGACAAGTAATGAACTATTTGGATGCTATTTTCCCTCGTCGTTGGATTGGTCGTCGAGGTCCTACGGAATGGCAAGCTTGATGCTCTCCAGATTTGACACCTTTAGACTTTTTTTTATGGGGCTATTTGAAGCAAAATGTGTACGTAACTAAACCTGCTTCAATATTGGATATACGAGAAATAATTACAGATATTTGTAAAAATATCGTCGTTACTATGTTCGAAAACGTTCGGTTAGGCTGTTCTTACATTAAGAAGTTCAAGGCAACCATTTCGAGCTTTTTTTGAACTGAACTCAGCTTATTTCCTCAAATTATGACGTTAAACGTCGATATGTTCAGGTAATTAATAAATGTTCCGCCATTTTGTAGCAGGTGCAGATATTGACTTTATATTCCAGGGTTGTAGAGTATTTGTCAGGAGCTTCAAAATGATGTATCACAAGACCCCCCTTTCCATTTAAATTTATTTCCCAAGATGGCGCCCAGTCGCCATCTTGAAATTTTCCTCTGTCAATTTTACTCCAAAATATAGTAATCATACATTAGTTTCATTATCCCAAATTTCAATTTTCTAAGTTGATCCGTTCAAAAAATAAAAGGGGGGAGGGGACATTAAAGAAATGCACTGTATAAACTGCTCCACAAAAGTGGGAAAGGAACCGGAAAAGGAACCACAGGGGGCGACACAGGAGCAGACAGAGAAGCGCCCAGCACAGCCCCGAACCCCGACGACAACAGACGGTCGATGGCCGGAACCCGACTTGCTACTACCACCGCAAAACCGAAACGAACACAAACGCCTCGTAATGGAAGATAGGACAACGGGTACGCGATTCCTAATCGACACCGGCGCCGATGTTTCCATGTTGCCAAAAGCACACGCGAACGGATCCAGACGCACCCCAAAGTCACTTTACGCCGCCAACCGCACCAAAATCCATACCTACGGAGAGAAAAAGTTAACCGTAGATTTCAAACTTCGACGCCCTTTCTCCTGGATTTTCTTAGTCGCAGACGTGTGGCAGCCCATCATCGGGAGCGATTTCCTTCACGAATTCAACCTACTCCCCGATCTGAGAAATCGGCGCCTGGTCGACGGCACTACCAAACTCGCCGCGAGAGGATATCTCGGGACCACAAACGCGCCAACCCTGACGACGATCAACGACGCGATCGATTTCCGCGGGGTACTCCGGAAACACACCAAGGTAACCCGACCGGCCCGACACAATGAAGCGAAACATCACACAAGGCACCATATAATAACGAAAGGACCGCCGTGCACGACAAGGGCGCGCCGCCTATCACCTGCGAGGTATATCGCAGCCAAACACGAAATTCACCAATGGTTACAGGACGGCATCGTTCGCCCCTCAAAGAGCCCCTACGCAAGCGCAATACTTCTCCGAAAAAAGAAGGATGGAAACTGGAGGATCTGCGGTGATTACAGGAACCTGAACAAAATAACCGTCCCAGACAAATACCCAATACCCCACATACAGGACTTCGCCCATAGGCTCCGGGGTTGCACGATTTTCTCAACCTTAGACCTGGAACGGGCATATTTCAACATCCCCATGGCCGACGAAGACCGGCAGAAAACCGCCATAATCACCCCTTTCGGACTATACGAGTTCAACGTCATGCCGTTCGGTTTGTCTAACGCAGGACAATCCTTTCAAAGACTCATGGACTCCATCTTAAGAGGGTTCGATTTCACATTCTGCTACATCGACGACATCCTGATAGCATCCAAATCCGAGGAGAAACACCTGGACCAGCTCGATCAAGTACTGACCCGTCTCAAGCTCTACGGCCTCACCTTGAACCCAGACAAATGCGTTCTAGGAAAGACGGAAGTAAAGTACCTCGGACATACGATAAACGCACAGGGGATAAGACCGATCGAAGAACGAATCGAAGCGATCAAGAACTACCCGAAACCGAACACGATCGCAGAGCTCCGGAGATTCCTTGGGATGCTAAACTTTTACAGGCGTTTCATCCCCCACGCAGCCCAACCGCAGGTAACACTACACGAACTGACAAGTGGCGCCCGAAAGAAGGACAAACAACCCGTAAATTGGACGCCCGCAACCGAAAGTGCATTCCAGGAATGTAAACGCCAACTCGCCGAGACGACCCTTCTCGCACACCCGGCAGAGGAGGCGCAACTAATCCTGGTCACAGACGCGTCCGACACCGCAATCGGAGCGGCATTGCAACAAAGGACGAACGGCCAAACGCAACCACTCGGATTTTTTTCCCGGAAGCTGACAGCCACACAGTCCCGCTACGGCACCTAGGATCGGGAACTGCTAGCAATCTACGAGGCAATAAAATTTTTCAGGCATATGGTCGAAGGCAGAGACACCGACCATAAGCCACTCTTGTTCGCGTTCGGTCAAAACCCGGAGAAAGCATCCCCCAGCATTTTTTGGATTTCACACAGCGTCATTTGGATTTCATCGGGCAACACACCACCAAGATTCGCCACATCGCCGGAGACGACAACTGCGTCGCCGACGCCCTGTCAAGAATTAACACCATAGACCTTCCCGTGGTCGTCACGACAGAGAAAATCCGACGAGAACAACAAGAAGACGAAGAACTACAGGAGCTACTACGAAACCCACAGTCACTCGTTCTCAAACAACTAAGGGTAGATGACACGGAGAAATCCATCTACTGCGACGTGTCACACGAAAACATCCGCCCGTACATTCCACAGCCTTTGAGGAAACGTATTTTCGACGTGGTGCACAAAACCGCCCACAGCAGCGGACGAACCACCCGCCGACACATCTCCATCAAATTCGTATGGCCGGGAATGAACAAATCAATCAACCACTGGGTACGCACTTGCGTGCAATGCCAACGCGCAAAAGTGAGTCGACACAACCGGAGGAAGCCGATCCACATCGCCATTCCGGACGAGCGTTTTAGGCACATTAATATCGACATCGTGGGACCACTCCCGCCATCTCAAGGGTACCGCTACTGCCTAACCTGCATCGACAGATTCACGAGATGGCCCGAGGCCGCACCGCTCAGAGACATCACGGTAGCCCGACTCGGACGAGACCACCGAACGGGGTCGCTAAAATACGCCTAAGGGACAACGACAGGCACCGAGCGGGAGAACTACCCGGACTCACGCTCATTCGCTTTTTCACCCTCGGTACTACCAGTTCGACGCCTTACTGGCCAAGCGGCCATACTCTGTATTCGTATTGTTATTTATTAAAGTATCCGTTCACATCGTTTATCTTGTTATATTTTCCGACGAGGAACCCATAACCTCATCGGGCGAGAATTGTCGATGATGCCCTAGAATTTCATGGTATTCCGGATTTGGCATTGCCGCCTCTATCGCCAGACCTCAACCCTATTGAGCATGCTTGGGACCAGCTACAAAGAGCCTTGACTGCTCATCAACCACCACCACGGACACTCCAGGAACTCAGACGGCTTTTACCGCAACTTTGGAGAGAAATTGATCAAGGCTACTTCAACAATCTCATCAAAAGTATGCAAAGGCGTTGTCAGGCTGTAATTGACGTTCGAGGAAGCCATACTCGTTATTGAATTATTTTTTTTTTCAATTTTTAAATATTATTTATTTGTATTAAAAACAAAAAAATTAAAATTTTGTTTCAAAACTGAATGAGTTATAAATCCACTTAGATATGAGAGAAAACATTTAATTTCGAATATTTGAAAATTTGGTGATCAAAAAGTCTGTAACTTTTAAAATAATCGCAAAATTTGCGAATTTCCTTAACTCTTGTGGAGCAGTTTATATATCACAAAATAGAAATAACATTGGCCTACTGAAGAAGGACTAAAATTATACATCTCTACATTTGATACGAAAGAGATGCATATAAAAAAAAGACATTTGCGTGGAATAAGAAGGGAATGCGTCGTAAAAGAGTTACAAGCAAATAGTACCTACGGCTGGATACGAGAAAAAGCAAATGAAAATGCTCCTTCACATATATACAATGAAAATGTCTTGAGAAAAGCAAAACAACAATTTAGTGACAGACAATTTAAACATTTATCAGGTTATTATTTATCAGGATCCAATATTAACTATTAGGAATTTAAAGTACAACAATACAGTGTTTTCACGTGCAATAAAACAAATCGGTGACGACGATGTCTTTATTATTTATTGGATTCCAGAACAATTACACTTATACAAAAAATTTGTGAAGAAGAAACTTTTCGAAAGACAATCGTTGTCAATTGATGCAACTGGTTCTTTAATTCGAAAAATTAAAAAACCTGACGGTTCTAGCAAAACCATTTTGTTATACAAGCAGTGGTTCCATTTAAAAAAAAGTACTACCTGTTTTTCAGATGATTTCTGAGCGTCATGATGCAAACATAATAGCCTTTTGGATCAGAGAATGGTTACGTTTAACTATGATTTCTACACCAGGTAATGTTGTCATTGATTATTCTTTGGCATTATTAAATGCCGTTGTACTTGGATTCAATAACATGGACTTAAAAACTTATTTAGAAAACTGTTTACAATTTTTAATTCAAAATAATCCTGATTACAAACCTAAATGCATTATACAAATTGATATAGCCCACTTTATCAAAATAATATGTAAAACCAAATGCTTCAAAACTAAACATTACCGTATTAAAGATTTTTTCGTAAGGTGTTTAAGCCTATTGACTCAATGCTCTACTATCGAGCAATTTAAAATTATATCTAAAGACATTGTTATCGTCGCAGTAACTGAAGAATTATTTATTAAGGAAACTGAAGATTTTGATAATGTAGGAGCACAACAGAGATTAATAGAATTAATTAAAAACAATAGTAATATTTATAATTTAGAAAAAGATGTAAAAGTTAACGACATAGAATCTTGAACGATCTTGAAGTTGATTATACAAGTAACAAAATGACAGAATTTTTAAAATATTTAGAAATACCGAGTTTGGATGTGTCAAATACGAGTAATATATCAATTTCAAAAAAACCAAACCCTTATTGGTGTCCAGAATTTGCTACTATTTTTATACATTTGTGTAAACATTTTCCATTATGGACGTCAGTTATGACAGAAAATGGCAGAATACCAACGTCAGCTCATATTGAAGAGTATTTTCTCGAATTGAAAAATTTTGTTTTTAAAGGATCACATAATATTAGAATAGATAAATTTTTAAATACACATATAAAGTCTTTAGAAGGAATTGCAAAAATTTTAAAAGCTTTAGGTATTAAATGTTGCGCCGGAAAAAGAAAATATGCTAAAATTAATCTAAATTTTTCAGACGATAAAGAAAATGTATGTACAGATGATGAGGTAATGGTAGGAAGTGAAAAAAGCGTTGAAAATATTTTTTTAAATGAAGTAGAAAATTGGAAAGGTAAAAATAACGATCTGATTGAAAAGCGCGGTAAATATTTAAGAAGTTGTCCAGATATTGAAAATTTACATTTAAAAAAAAGTCATTGAAACCGTTAACCGTATTAGAAAATGCATCTTTATTGGGCCCTCAATTAATCAATGGAAAATATATAACAGTTTTAAATACTTGTGCTTTCGATTCATTTGCTCAAGCGTTATTATGTAGTTACAGGGATTGGATTACTTACAACACATATGTACACAATTCTGATAACATTATGTTTAATTTCGTAAAAAAAATATCCACACTGGGAATAAATAAAAATATATATAAAGAAAGGAATAATGTACTAATCGATATTTTTGAGATAAAGGAAGGTATAATGAATTGCAATTGTAATATAAGTACATTGATAAACAGAAAATGTGGCAATACACGTAAAAAAGTGGAAACCGTTATTGAAATTAACTTAAACCCCTTTTATGATAGAGGCATGGATGCTTTAAAATATATATCAAGAATTGTACTTTCAAAAAAAAAACGGAAATTTGTGAGAAATGTAAAGATGTAATGGAAACTATCTTTGAATTAGGAAACCATTTCATTTTTGATTTGGAGCCGTTACAATGTACGAAAATAGCGAAAAGGTACAATCCTAATATAAATTGGTCAGGAACTTTTACAATATCGCAAATTCCCACTACTCTGGAATTTCAAAATAAGGAATTTAAACTTTCAGCTGTTATCGAATTTGTTGGTGAAACAAATGCAATTGGGCATTATATTGCATATGGACGAAGAATGCAAAATCGTTGGGAGAAATATAATAATTGAACACCTCAAAAAAAGCAATTCCAATTACGTCAAGATGCTTACTAAAAAAAAGAAAAATTTGTCTCGCTTTATATGTTTTAAACTGGATTAATAATTACTTTTATCGCAATTTTATCTGTTCTAATATTTTTTCTGTTCAATTTTTATCTTTGGGATCTTATGATGTATATTTTTCTTTAAAGTTTTAATATTTTAAGGGAATGGAGTATCAAAGATTTTAATATCAAACAATTTTAATTAGCATCTTTCAAATCTTAAGTTTTATAGCTGTTTTTTGGAATGTAATCTAATTGGCGCAGTTGGTAATAGACAAGGGCGCGTATTCAGCGCCTCCAACTGCCATGTTAAAGACGCGACTTTAGAGTCATGCTAAAGTTAAAGTGAGGCGGTGAATACGGGCCATGAATGTAAATAGTACAGTACATACGTACTACACGTACAACGGAAGTTGGTTAGCGCCAACCGAGCTGTATGTAACCTAAAGGAAAGTATACAGAATAACGATACCCTATTGATTATATTTATTTTTAACAATTATTGTGACTGAAATATTTGTTGATTTTTTTTCTTATATTTATGTACTGCTTATGTACAATGTACAATGTACAATTTTCTAACGTGTTTGTTAATTTTGTTAAGAGTTGAAGACTATGTTCATAATAAAAAAAAATAGTTTCAAACGTATCTATTTATTTTTTCATCAGTAAATACCTAAATTACGGTTGCTATAAATTTTATTAACCCTCCATGACTTTTTTACCCTTGAGGTCCAAACGAAAATAAAGGTGGTACAAACGGGTACACACGATGCTCTTTTAAATGCCATTTGAAAAATAAAAAAAATAAGAGGGGTGCTGACCAATTTTCGACACTCCCTAATTTTTTTACCTTTAAGGTACAAACAAAAATAAAGGTGGTACAAACAAGTGCAAACGAAGTTCTTTTAAATGCCATTGGAAAAATAAAAAAAATAAAGTGGGGTGCTGACGAATTTTTCGACCCCCCCTAATTTTTTTACCCTTGAGGTACAAACGAAAAAAAAGGTGGTTCAAAAGGGTACAAACGATTATCTTTCCAATAATGTAATTTATTTTTTTTATCTCAAAGTCGGGTGATAAGTTCACATAGGTTTTGTTTTATTAACATTCAGTTTTAATTTATTAGCTTCTAGATATTTAGCAATATTGTTCAACGCGTTATTCGTTTTTTGAATAGCTTTACCTAAATCGTTATCACTAACCGATGCTAGGGTATCGTCAGCAAAATAATGTTCATAATCACATTCAATGCATTTGTTGATATCATTAATGTAGATTAAAAATAGCAATGGCCCTAGGATACTTCCTTGAGGAACGCCATGGTCTACACCAATTTCTGTTGAAGCGTAGTCATTAATTTTGGTTACCTGTTTCCTACCTCTAAGGTAATCACTGATCCAATCAAGTACCTTTCCCCTTATGCCATATTTTCTTGATTTTGCCAATTTTTGAGTAATATATCGCGATTAACAGTTTCAAATGCTCGTTTAAGATCTAGAAAAACTGCTACAGTGTACATTCAAAACGCTCTTTACAAAAAATGTGTTAAAACAATTTGCTAGCTCCTGTTTTTCTCTAATAAGAACTGTTTGACCATTGTGTGCAAACTGAATGCCATTGAAGATATAACTAATAAAGTGCCTTGGATTGACCAATCTTTTTAGAGTTTTCCACATTAAATGTGGGTTATGTCTGTTGTTAAATCAATCTGATTAAAATAAAATTGACTTTTCTTTTTCTTAATCGTACTAACAACAGCATTACGTTTAATTTTATAATTTGCCAGTTAACATCATTGGAGTTACTTTTCAAAAACTTGTAAGCAGAATCTCTCTCTTTACTTAACTTTCTAATTTGATCATCATACCAGGGCAGATATTTTTCATAAAAAGTGACTGTTTTTAAAGGTACAATTTCATTTAAAATGTTTTCACAATTTTCTTTAATATTATTGTAAACCTGGTCAATATTGTTACTGTCAAGTAAAAAGTTACAATCTATTAAATTCAAATTAATATTGAATAAATCACTTTCTATCAAGTTCCTAACAATTTTTGTTTGTTTGTTGCTAAAATTTACTCTTTCACTAAAAAACATTAAACAACTACTAAAAGGTAGTCTGTAAGTTTAGGTTCATCCAAAACAGTTGCCACAGCGTTCTCCCAATTAGTCAATACATAATCAATTAAGGTCCTACTGTTATTAGTAATTCTCGTATGAGTTGTTACCTTCTGTGATATGCCATATGCATTAAAAAGTTCTTTAATCTTTTTGACATAAAATTCATCAGATAAAAAATTCAAATTAAAATCACCGATCAACACTGTACGGACATTTTTACAAAACACCTCCTCACAAATGTTCTGTAAATGATCCAAAAATGCAGCGTGGCTTGCACTTGGTGAGTGATAAAGACTGCGATTATAATTACAAGTAATAAATTCGACGATACGATGTCAGAAAAAGGAATCAGTCCCATAAACTTGCAAGAAAACGTGGCCGAGAAATGGCGCACGTGGCGTGCTGGTTTTGAAAACTTCGTAATTGCTAGTGAGTTGTCTAAAAAGGACTAACAAGTGCAATGTGCACAATTATTACACTACATCGGAGAAGAAGCTTTCAAAATATACAAGACTTTTAATATCCCGGAGGCAGACAAGAACGTATTACAAGTGCTCCTAGATAAATTCGAAGCACATTTCACACCTAAAGACAATACTAATTACCAGAGGTACCTATTTTTCTCCTACAAACAACAACAAGGTCAAACAATCGAACAATTTGTTACCGAATTGAAGCAAAGAGCGATGAAATGTAAACTCAAGGATTTAGAAGATGATTTAGTAAAAACTATGATAATTTGTGGCGTTACAAACACGGAGATTCGAAGGAAACTTCTACAAGATGATCCCGAGACACTGGAGAAGGCCAAAGAAATTTGCTTCACGATGGAGAAGGCTCATGTGGATTGCAGTGAAATGGAAGGTGGGAGTAGCTCGTATCCAGTGGATGTTGTCAGAAAATTTAAGCAGAAGATGGTGAAGAACTGCAGAAAGTGTGGGAAGTCACATTCTATAAATTCATGTCCAGCTTACGGAAAAAAGTGCAATTTCTGTCAAATACCAAATCATTTCGCAGGTGTCTGCATAAAAAAGAAAAAACAGAATAATAAAGTAAGTGTTTTTTATTATTTAGTTATTTTATGTTCATCGGTAGTGTTGATGTGGAAAATTTCAAAGTTAATACAATTTCAAAAAATCAGTGGATTTATTCAATTAATCATAAATAAAAAACCGATTGAATTTAAGATTGATACGGGTGCCATGGTAAATATAATTTCATGTAAAATATTTCTGGAACTGGGTTATACGTTAAATGATGTTTTTCCTGATAATACAGTTCTTAAATCATATACAGGTCAGGCATTGGAGGTGCTAGGAAAAATACTAATTTCTCTAACGAAATTTGTGCTCTTTGGCATTCCGTTAACTTTGATTAGCGATGGAGTTCCTCAATTTACCTCATACGAATTCCAAAAGTTCGCTAATGAATGGCAATTTAATCACATATGTAGTTCACCAATGTATGCTCAATCAAACGGAATAGCGGAAAGACAGATCCAAACAATAAAAAAAAATTTCAATTTTAGAAACACTTAGTCATAGAAAATACAGAGTGCAATTGGAAACAGGGTCGGTACTAATAAGGAACAGAAGGTTCATTAAACCTTATGATAGATGGGAAAATCTGATGCTGTTAAAAATTGTACTCATCCAATTAATCAAAATATTGTATCTAACAATTTGACAAAAATGAGGTACTACATAGGGAGTGACAGTGAGACAAGTATTGACAGTGAAGAAGAGAGAGAAAACCTGCCAACGGAAGATGACAGTAATAGTGAGACCGTCGGTTCAACAGAAGAAGATGAAAACAATTCGTTGGACATGTCGGGTTCTGCGGAAAGTAATATAAACGAGAAAGAGACAGACCCTGAGGAAAGAGTAATTAACAAAAATCAATGTACTACATCAGGCAGAATTAGTAAGCCACCTCAGAGGCTGGATCTTTAATGTCTCTTTAATGTCACCGGGTCTTAGCAGCTCGTATAGGCCAATATGCCTACTGAACGTACTGGAAAAAGTGTATGAAGCCCTAATAAAGAACAGACTAGAGGAAAAAATAGGCGAAGATGGCCTCTCACCACGGCAGTTCGGTTTTAGGAAAGGAAGGTCCACAGTTCAGGCAGCACAGTACGTCCAAAAATATGTCAGAGAAGCTAATAGTAATTGGATTGCTCTAATCACACTTGACATAAAGAATGCATTTAACTCGGCCACATGGAGTATAATAGTGAGAAATCTACGGAGGAGAAAGGTGCCTCCATATCTGGTAAGTGTGATAGAGAGCTATCTCTCTGACAGAAAGATCGAGGTGTGTAAAGGTTCAACCATCGGAACAAATGTCAGGGTTCCACAGGGTTCGGTTCTTGGACCAACCCTGTGGAACATATTATACGACGGAGTGCTGAATCTGCAGATGGAGGACGGCTGCACGACGGTGGCGTTTGCGGACGACCTAATGTTGATAGTTCAGGCGAAAAACAAGTATGACCTAATGGCCAAGGGAAACCGGGCAATTGATGCCACTGTAGAGTGGATGACGGAAAATCAGCTAGAACTCGCGAGCCACAAGACAGAAGCGGTTATTGTAAGAGGCACGAAACAGAAGAGGGTCAGGGAAACAATATGTTTTACGATTGAAAACCATAGGGTCGTTCCGAAAACGTCATTAAAATATTTAGGGATATTCCTGGAGCATCAGGGTTCTTTTGGAGTGCATATCAAAGAGATAATAAAAAAGCGGCGGAAAAAATGAGCAAACTTCAAAGGATAATGCCAAATGTTGGCGGAATGAGTAGCCGAAAGAGGGAGGTAATGGGAGGAGTGCTCCACTCCATTATGCCGTATGCACCAGTATGGAAAAAGGCGATGGAAATAGAAAAATATAGGAGGCAGTTAATCAGTGCGCAAAGGAAGCTACTGTTAAAAATCGGAAGCGCGTATAGGACGGTGTCTTCGGAAGCCCTCCAAGTGATTGTAGCTATCCCGCCCATTGACGAATTGGTGAGAGAGAGAGCTGAAATACACGAAAACGGGTGGATGTAAAAAGATCAAAAAGCACAGGCTCGGCTACGAACGCTCGAAAGATGGCAGCAGAAGTGGGACGCGCTAGAGGAGAAGGCATCGTGGACAAGAAGGCTCATACCAAGAATAAAACCTTGGTATGAGTGTCAATTTCGCCAAATTGACTATTTTGTCATGCAATTCCTATCCGGCCACGGATCCTTCGGCGTGTACCTGAAAAGAATAGGAAAAAGAGAAGAAGGAAACTGCAATAGCTGCCAACAGTCGGAAACACCGGAGCATCTAATCTTCTCTTGCAGCCAAAATAGACGTCTATTACCCTAGCATAACCATTTCATAAGCCGGCGTCCAAAACTACAGATTATTTTGTTGCTAATTTGTGCCGCAAGAATTGATTTTGTTGCTCCAATAGTTCTTGCAAAAACGCGGTTACGCTAGCGTAATATTACGCTAGCGAAACATAGCGATATCTAAAAGTCCAATGAAGCTACCGGTACGAGACAAACGGCATATTTTGTTGCTGAGGGATAGCGGTATTAGATTAATTAAAATATCATCCCTTGGCGGGGGAAGTAGCTACCCCGATCCCCGGAAAAACATGATTTTACCTATCTCGAGAACCAAAACAGCTAGTGTTACAAATCAAACGGCATATTTTGTTGTTGAGGGATAGCGGTATTAGATTTATGAAAATATCATCCCTTCGCGGGGGAAGTAGCTACCCCGATCCCCGGAAAAACATGATTTTACCTATCTCGAGAACCAAAACAGCTAGTGTTACTAATCAAACGGCATATTTTGTTGCTGAGGGATAGCGGCATTGGATTTATCAAAATATAATCCCTTCTCGGTGGGAGTAACTACCCCGATCACCGGAAAAATATGATTTTAGCTATCTCGAGAACCAAAACAGCTAGGGATACAAGACAAACGGCATATTTTGTTGCTGAGGGATAGCGGCATTAGATTTATCAAAATATCATCCCTTCTCGGGGGATGATCTCGAGAATGTTTAGGCAAAATCATGTTTTTCCGGGGATCGGGGTAGTTACTCCCACCGAGAAGGGATGATATTTTGATAAATCTAATGCCGCTATCCCTCAGCAACAAAATAGCAACAAAATATGCCGTTTGTCTCGTATCGGTAGCTTCATTGGACTTTTAGATATCGCTATGTTTGGCTAGCGTAATATTACGCTAGCGTAACTGCGTTTTTTGCAAGAACTATTTGAGCAACAAAATCAATTCTTGCGGCACAAATTAGCAACAAATTAGCAACAAAATACTGTGTAGTTTTGGACACCGGCTTATGAAATGGTTATGCTAGGGTAATAGACGTGTTTTTCTAGAAGTAAAGTTTGTATTTAAATGTATAGTTGTTCTCATTAAAGTGATTAAAGTTATTCCAAGTGAATAAAGTTAAATGTGTCCTAATTAACCTCATTACAACAGGTTATGGGCCCAGAACCCTAGTAAAGAGTTGGTAAAAGTTTTGAGGTTAAGTAAAAAACGTGGTTGTTTTTTTTTGTTGGACTTGTTGGAGATAAAAAGTATAGAGAAATGGATTCGGAGGGTGTAAAGTTTGGATTTGCCCGTCTGAATAATAATAATTACCAAAGTTGGAAGTTTCGTGTAAAAATGCTTCTTATTCGAGAAGGTAATTGGTCGATTGTAGAAAATAACGAGTTACTAAATGTACGACCGATTAATGAAGAGGATAAAAGAAAAGATGAGAGGGCTCAAGCGACTATTTCGCTAAGTATTGAAGACGACCAAATCATACATTTGTATAAGTGTAAAAATGCTGGAGAAATGTGGGACGAACTCCAGAAAGTTCATGAGCGAAACAATTTAACTAATAAGTTATATCTTTTAAGGAGACTATACCGATCGAAGTTGGAAAATAAGAACATGTCGGAATATATCAAGGATGTTTTGGAGTTGGTTGAACGATTAAGAGGTATCGGAGAAGAAATTAGAGATTTTCACGTAGCTGCGTTACTACTGGGAGGTTTACCGGACAGTTATGCGACATTAGTTACCGCCCTTGATGCAAGACCAGATGATGAACTCACATTAGAATATGTTAAAGGAAAGCTGATGGACGAGTTTAAAAGAAAAAAGGAAACAGATAGTGAAGGATCAGCACTTAGCGTAAATAAATTTAACGGAGGAGCAAGGAAAGAGACAACGGAGAAGAAGGAATGTTACTATTGCCATAGAAGGGGACATATAAAGAAAAATTGTTATTTTTTAAAGAAGGATATCAAAAAAGGGACGCCGCAAGTAAAGATGGCTATTGAAAATGGTGAGTCAGAAAACAATTTTGTTTTTAATATGACAGATGATAATGGAAGTAAAGATTCTCAATGGTTTATCGATTCTGGGGCAACGAGTCATATGTCAAAGGAATTAAACTATTTTGTTGACATTAGAAATGTTGAGTCTGATATAATAAAAGTTGCAAATGGTCAGAAAGTAAAGATTAAAGGAAAAGGGGATGTTGTCCTAAAAATCGTGACTCAAAATGGTAATGTTGGAAACTTAAGATTAAAGAATGTTTTGTATGTTCCTGGACTGGAAAACAATTTGTTGTCCGTATCGAGGATTACGCAGGAGGGATATGAAGTAAATTTTAACAATGGTTCCTGTAATGTAATGAAGAATGGTTGTATAATATTAGCAGCAATTTTTAAGGGTGGCCTATACGAAGTTCCAGTGTTTACAGAAAGGGCTAACTTAATAAAACCAGCATGTGAAGACACACGCAACTGCATACACATTTGGCACAGGAGGATGGGGCATAAAAATCCAGAAATAATAAGGCAGCTGACTGAAAGAAATTTGGCTGATGGTGTGAAAATATCCAGTTGCAGCGTCGTGAAGGAATGTGTGTCATGTATCGAAGGAAAATTATCCCGGAAACCATTTCCCCAAACGTCAGGATCAAAAACAAATCAAGTTTTAGATTTAATTCATAGTGATCTATGCGGTCCTATGAAAACAGAGACTGTGGGACAAAAGAGATATTTTTTAACCTTCACGGATGATTTTTCCAGATATACTAAAGTTTATTTGTTGCATGCAAAGGATGAGGTGATAGACAGGCTTAAAGAATTTCTAGCGGAAATGAGAAACCAGTTTGGAAGATATCCAAGGATTATTAGATCGGATAATGGAGGTGAATATAAGTCGCAGGCAATTCAGTTGTTGCTGAAAAATTTTGGAATTAGGCATCAGCTGACGGTGCCATATTGTCCCGAACAGAATGGAGTTTCGGAGAGAAAAAACAGGACCTTGGTGGAATCTGCAAGATGCATGCTTTTGGATGCAGGATTACCACATAAATATTGGGGTGAAGCCGTAACAACAGCCAACTACCTTACGAACAGACTTCCCACCAGAAGCAAATTGAAAACGCCATACGAATTGTGGACTGGTATGAAACCAAATTTGTCACATTTAGTCACCTTCGGTAGTCATGCTTTTATACATGTGCCAGATGGGAGGAGGACAAAATGGGACAAGAAAGCTAAAGAAGGTATCATGGTGGGATACAGTGAGGTTAGTAAGGGTTATAGAATTATGGATCCAGAAACAAATAAAGTAACGATAACCAGAACAGTAAGATTCAATGAATTTTTGAATCAGCCTTTCCAGACTGTTGATAATTGCGTCGACAAGCAGCCTGAAATTACAGTGAGGGAATTAAAGAATACAGAGAGGTGCAACGAAGAAATAAATGAAGAAGCAAATCAGGAAATTGATATTAATGAGGAGGCTCGGGAAAGGGAAGAGGAGCGAGCGGAAATAGAAAGTGAGGGTTCGTCTATTATGGTTGATAGAGAGGATGAAAATGAAGTGATAACAAGATCAGGAAGAGTATCAAAAAGAAGAGTGTTTCAGGACTATGTGACCTATGGTGCAACGGCTAATGATATTGACGGACGTGTAAATGAAAGTGAGTTGCATGATCCAGAGACAGTGAGCGAAGCTATGTCAAGACCTGATGCAAATAAATGGAGAGAGGCGATGGAAAAAGAATATGCATCACTAATAAACAATGAAGCATGGGTGTTGGTTGACTGTCCACCGAACAAAACTGTAGTGAAAAATAAGTGGGTGTTTTGTGTTAAAAGGGCATTTAATGGTGATACGCGATATAAGGCGCGATTGGTAGCGAAAGGTTTCACACAGAAACATGGTGTTGATTATAAAGAGACCTATTCGCCTGTAGTACGTAGTTCAACAATAAGAATGTTATTGGCTTTGTCTGTGCAATTAGATTTAGATATTGATCATCTTGATGTTGAAACCGCTTTTTTAAATGGCGATATTGATCAGGAAATTTATATGTTACAACCGGAAGGTTTTGTTATCGAAAAGAATAAGAATAAAATTTGTTTACTTAGGAAGGCGATATATGGCTTAAAGCAGTCTTCACGAATTTGGAATAAAAGAGTAAAAGATGTTTTGTTAAATTTAGATTTTAAACAGTCTGCTTATGAGCCGTGTATCTTCTTCAAACAAGATGTGAATGCAATTATAATTGTAGCATTGTATGTTGATGATTTTTTGGTTTGTTCAAATGATCTTCAGTTGAGAAATATTTTAAAACAGCAATTGGCGAGACAGTTTAAGCTTAAGGATTTGGGACCAATTAAGTATTTTTTGGGTTTAAATATAGAGTTTAATAAAGTTACAAATTCAATGAAAGTTGATCAAAAGAAATATATTCAGGGGCTTTTAGAAAAATTTAATATGTCTGCGGCAAAGACTGTTTCGACACCAATTGAAGCGGGATTAAAGTTAAGTGGTGGTAATGAATATTCAAGTTTGCCCTATCAAAGCTTGATAGGTTCATTGATGTATCTGGCTGTGCATACTAGACCAGACATTTCATTCACGGTTAGTTACCTAAGTCAATTTAATTCTAACTATAGTCATGAACATTGGAAACATGCGAATAAGGGTTTAAATTTTAGTAAGAACGATAAGAGCATTTTTGGTTATGTGGATGCGGATTTTTCCAATGACATGAACGATAGGAAGTCGTATTCGGGATATATTTTTATTTTATGTAATTCGGTAATATCTTGGGAATCCAGGAAACAGTCATGTGTTTCGCTTTCGAGTACTGAGGCTGAATACATAGCAATTTGTGAAGCCGGTAAGGAGGCAGTTTTTCTAAAGGGTTTATTTAGTGAACTTTGTTCAAGAAATGAGCAAATTGTTATTTTTAATGATAGCCAGAGTGCTCAGAAGCTAATAAAGAATCCTATTCATCACAGCAGGACCAAGCACATTGATACAAAGTATCATTATATTCGAGAAATTGTAGAGAAGGGTGTTGTTCGAATCGACTATTTGCCAACTGATAGGATGGTGGCTGATGTGATGACTAAGGGTTTGTACGGACCCAAACATAGTTTTTGTATTGAGAATATGGGAATTGTGTAATTGCTTGATTAAGGGGAGATGTTGTACGGAACGTACTTATGTTATAATCAAGTAATGACACATGTCATAACTGTCAACAATGTAAGAAATAAGAAGAAGTTCGTTATGTTAAGAGTAAGAGTTACTCTCTCGTTTTTCTAGTAGTAAAGTTTGTATTTAAATGTATAGTTGTTCTCATTAAAGTGATTAAAGTTATTCCAAGTGAATAAAGTTAAATGTGTCCTAATTAACCTCATTACAACAATTATTGCAAGAAGCACGGTCATAAAATCGCGGATTGTAGAAAAAGAATTTACAATGAATCTGTGAAAGGAAATGGTAGGTTGTCGGGAAACGAGCAGCGCCCGTCGGAAGGTGGCCGAACGACGAGCGGCAATTAATTTCTCAGGTGGTCACAAATCAGAATAAAAATTCAGAAGCTTTCGTTTGTAGTTATCCATCAGCGGATCCATTTAATTTGAAGTATATATTTTTAGATTTTAATTTTGTCAAGAATACGCGGATTAAATTGTTAATAGATACAGGCGCTTCGATTAATATAATTAGAGAATCTTGCATTAAAACTGATATTTTGGTACGTAGACAGTTGAGTACGGAAATTTGGGGAATTACGGGAATTAAAATAAAAACATTAGGTTTAGTTGCAGCTACTATCGATAATGTTGCAGTTTGTTTCCATTTAGTAGATGATTCGTTTGTTTTGCCAGAAAATGCAGTAGGTATTTTAGGAAACGAATTTTTTGTTCTTACGGGAGGTATAATTAGTTATGAGAATGGGTTTGTAAAGATTAATGATCAGCGTGTTGAGTTCGCGGTAACGCCAGAAAGGGAATCAGGATCCCTCGATCACGACAGAAAGAATTTTAATTCGCATGATTTTGAATATAGAGTAGATGACAGTTTCAAACACATAGACACGGGAAAGATTGAATTGACTAGAGAGCTGGACAGAGAAAAACTACGTATTCCGGCTAGGTGAGAGCAGATTTTCGAGATACAGTGTTCCTTAGTAGAAGAAAGAGATGATTATATTTGCGAGGGAAAAGAGATAGTTTCAGGTGTATTTTTGGGTCATTGTTTAACTAGAGTAAAAAATAATAAATGTTTCGTCAGTATTATGAACATTACCGAGCAGGTGTCGAGATAGAGTCACCATTATTAGATTTAGAACCGGTAGAGTTGAAAGAGGTTAAAGTAGGTGCTGGTTCAGTTTTTATTATAAATTGTAGGCAAGATAGAACAGATAAGATAAATTTTACGCTTAGACCATTTAAGCGACGAGGAAAAAGTGTCGTTATTAGAAATAATTGATAGGTACAGCGATGTTTTCCATTCCATGGTAATTCCTGGATTCCATTCCTGATGCCGAAGTTGTGAATGTAAAGTCTTATAGGTTACCATTTGTGCAACGACAGGAAATAGAGAGACAGGTTGATCAGATGTTGAGGGATGATATAATCGTTGAGAGTACAAGTCCGTACAATTCTCCTCTTTTAGTCGTTAAGAAAAAACCTAATCCGTCGAGTAATAAGCCACTTTGGCGTATAGTTGTTGACTATAGAAAAGTAAACGAGAATACGATAGGAAATTCGTTCCCTTTGCCGAATATTACGGATATTTACGATCAGTTGGGGCACTCGAAATATTTTAGTACTTTGGATTTGAGTAGCGGTTACCATCAAATCGAGATGGACCCCTTGGATCAACACATTGCGGCTTTTAGTACAAATTCGCGACATTTCGAATTTAAGAGAATGCCATTCGGGTTGAAGACAGCGCCAGCGACTTTTCAAAATTTGATCAACACATTTTTTGCGGGTATACAGAATATTAGGGCATTTGCTTATTTGGATGATATTTGCGTTTATAGTAGCAGTGTTAAGGAACATTGTCAAAAATTGGTAGAAATTTTCGAGCGATTGCGTCAGTATAATTTGAAATTGAGTCCGTATAAATGCGAATTTTTACGCAAGGAGGTTCTGTATTTGGGACATAGGATCACGAATAAGGGGATTTTGCCAGATGAATCGAAACTTGATTGTGTAAATAATTTTCCGGTGCCCAGGGACGAGAAACAACTTAAATCATTTCTGGGTTTGGCCTCGTATTATCGCCGATTCATAAAGGACTTTTTTAAAATCGCTAAGCCGCTAACAAATTTATTAAAGAATAATATCGATTATATTTGGACTCCAGAATGTCAGTCAGCTTTTGAAAATTTAAAAACAAAATTGATTAGCCCACCGGTACTACAGTATCCAGATTTTAGTAAACCGTTTATAGTCACCGCAGATGCTGGGGTTATGCCATAGGCGGAACGTTATCACAGGGAGAAATAGGTAAAGATAGGCCTATTGCTTTTGCTTCACGAACTTTGAATTCAGCAGAGAGAAATTACAATACAACCGAGAAAGAATTATTGGCAATAGTTTGGCTTTGTAATAATTTCAGACCATATCTTTTTGGTACAAAATTTTTTGTGGTAAGCGATCATAAGAGTTTGTTATATTTAAAAAATCATAAGGATCCTAGTTCTCGTTTGATGAAATTCAAACTCAAATTGGCCGAATATGATTTTGAACCTATTTTTAAACCGGGAAAGTTAAATTCGAACGCGGATGCGCTTAGTAGAGCAATTTACATTATTGATGATGGGAATAGTAATAGTATGTCTTATTCAGATTTCTGCATTCGTGCAAAGACTCATATTTTTCCGAACATTCAGATTCAAGAAGTTAATGACAGTATTTCAAAAGCTCTTTCGGATAGTTCATTGGCTATTCCGATTGGTGCAGATTTTATTTTAGACGATGTTTACACACGGTTGATAGATGATTTAGGAATTGAAAATAAGATTCTAGATTTAATTGCGAGCAAGGAAAAGGTTTCATTTATTAAGGTAGCGGATAAGTTTGTTTATTTTTTGGTATTGACAGATAGTAAGGATGACAGGGAAAGTTACGAAAATATCTACAATGTTTTGATGGATTTGAAGGACAGTTTAATTAAAAATGATGTAAATGGGAAAAAGTTAGAACGATGATTAGATTTATTTTTGGGGATACGAAAGTTCAATTTTCTGTTTTTCACAAGATCGTTGCTAATGATGAAATAACTGAAGAAGAAAAATTGCAAATATTTAAGGAATACCACGAAATTCCAACAGGCGGTCATCCAGGCGTTAGTCGCATGTATAAACGAATTAGAAAGAAATATAATTGGAAAAATTTAATGGCAGATGTGAAGGACTATGTTAGAAAATGTTGTCTTTGTCAGAAGAACAAGACATTAAATAAAAAGGTGAAAATGCCATTGCAGATTACTGATACACCAGAGTTTGTGTTTGAGAAGGCCTACATGGACATAGTAGGACCTTTACCAATTAGTGAGCACGGTAATAAGTATATTTTTACTTGTCAAGATGCTTTGAGCAAATTTTTAGAAGCAATACCCGTACCGAATATAGAGGCAGAGACGATAGCTTCCAAATTAGTTACCGAAATAATTTGTAGACACGGGATAATGAAATCGATTGTGACAGATCAGGGTAGTAATTTTATGTTAACTGTATTCACAGAATGTTGTAAGCTTTTGCGTATCAAGAAGTTGAATTGTACTGCTTATCACCTGGAATCAAATTCGATTGAAAGAACGCATAGGACAGTTGCGGAATATTTAAGAGGTTTCGTTAATGAAAATAAAACAGATTGGTGTCAATGGATACCTTTCACAGTCTTATCGTACAATACTACACCACATAGTACTACTAATTTCACTCCATTTCAATTAGTTTACGGAGAAGAGGCAAGATTGCCAAGTTCTATTAGGGAAGCCCCCAGTTTTTCTTATACGTATGATGACTATTTAAACGATCTAAAACTTAAGTTACAGGTTAGTAGGGAGTATGCACGTCGAAATTTAGAGAAGAGAAAAGTTAAAGCTAAACAGTATTATGACGAGCAGGCTAAAAATGTAAATTATAGCGTGGGAGATAAAGTTCTATTAACGGATGAAACGCTAAGATCTAACAAGAGTAAAAAGTTAAATCCTCGTTATACAGGTCCATACAGAATTGTTTCCATTGATTCGAAGGTAAGTTGTACAATAAAGTGTGGAAGAAGATTTGTAAAAGTACATAAGAATAGGTTAAAACCTTACTACAAAGATTAATTTAGGTTTCTTAATTACAGGATAATCGGGTTGACCTCCCATTTTCAATCATTTACGGCTTTCGACACAGATGGCCATCCGGTAAACGAACAATATTCATTTGCGGAAATCAAACAGTCTTCAGGTATTCATTACGAACATTTAGGTACTTCTCAATTGTACAACGATCAGTATGAAATTTATGTGTTTGTAGATATGTTTGAACATAATCAAAAATTAAAGGTTTTACAGTCATATTATATTCGTACGGAAACTTATAATGATGTTCATAAGGTTAAAATAAGCGATAAAAATAAAAAAATAAAAAAGATTTATTGAATCAATTAGTAGGTCATAATTCAGAGGAAGAGGTACTGTCGAATAGAATAAAACGCGGTTTATTTAATTTTATAGGAAAAGCAGCAAAGTTTTTGTTTGGAAACATGGATGATGACGATGCAGAATATTATAATCAAAAAATTAATCAATTCAATCAGAACGAACAAAATTTAGCATCCATAATTAAAGATCAAAGTCACGTAATTAAAACGACAACATCAAATTTCAATAGTACTATTTCTTCATTGAATAATAACGAGAGAATTTTGAAATAAAATTTAGATAAAATAGAAAAGTTAATTGGTATAGAATTACAGGACATTACTTTGTTAGAAACTAGACAAATGCTTGATGAGCATTTTTCGAATTTTATTATGAATTACGTACAATATCAATTAGAAACTCAGCCTTTAATTAATGCAGTATTGGCAGCAAAAACAGGAGAGCTGCACCCTTTTATTTTAACATCCGACAAAATTGGTTTTAGAACTACAGAACACATTTCGTCTCAGAGTTACTTACATTTTCCAATCATGCCAACGTTGGAGAATGCTCATGTTTTCTTAAATTTTAAAAAACTTAGTGTATTTTATCTCAGAGGAAAATTAGTATATGTATTAGCCGTACCTATGACCGATAATCAATTTTACGACATTTACAAACTTACCCCTTTGCCAGTTCACGTTAGTGGAAATAAATATATTTTCATAGCTCCCTCAAACACGTATTTGGCTATTAATAGCGTGAAACAAAAATATCTTTTAATGTCAGAAGGACAATTTTCGACATATGTAAAATTTAGTAAGGACAATTATATTTGTAAACAAGAAACTCCTTTATTATTGACTCATGAAAATGAGAGTTGCGAAGTAAAATTATTTCATGTTACGAGTTCGGTCCCAGAGAATTGCGATAAAAGAGTTATTTCCTTGAACCAAAATATTTGGCATCAACTTTCAAGAAAAAATATTTGGATTTACGTATTAGTTTCTCCTGAAAGAGTAACCATAAATTGTAAAAGTCAAATATCAACAGAATTACTTAAAAACATAGGAACTTTAGAGTTGTCTGAAAATTGTAAGGCATTTACACACAGTGCACTTTTAGTACCTCAGCGAATTCATTCGGGTACATTAAATCAAAACCAAAATTTCATTCCTTCTGTTGATTTACTCGATGATTGTTGTGAAATAAACGAAAAGGAAAGGAGAAGACTTAACATTTCTAACATACACTTGAATCCTAATTTTAAAACAGTAAACATGCATTTGGATGATTTAAATTTGGCTGGTAAGGAGTTATCAGAACTCGATGATCAAATTGACCATACGAGTTGGTTACCCAGCTCGTTCACTTCGCATTATAGTATTTTAAGCATTTTGTTTATTTTAGGTTTAATTTCATTTTGTTGTTTTTGTTGTTGTCAAAGATGTAGATTAGGAAGAAAATGTTGCGAAGCACTCCCCGGTATTTGTATCCGAATTAATAATAATTATTCAGCTCCTAGAGTTATGGAACCAATAGTTGAGTTTAGAAACCCGGAAACTGCTTCTATACAATATACAGATCACTCCCCCACAGAAATTCGTCGAACCAGAGCAATTGTTGGAAGAAAAGGTATAAAAGATTTCACGTCTTCATAGACGTTCAATCTTTCTTAAGGGAGGAGGTGTTGTAATCCAGTAGACATTAGGTCCTATACAGGATGTCCCAAAATTCACGCCCGTCCTTTCAGAATATGATTCAGTGGGCTAAAACAAATTAAATTTTAAGAGTAAAATTTTTTCGTTTTGTCCTTGATAACCGAGTTATTGATAAAAAAACAAAAAAATTTAAATTCAACCATTAAACTTTAATTAAAACAAAGTAAGCTAAAAACAAATGACTGGCAGGTTGCTATGGTGATGGTAAAATTTTTTAATTCGTTCTGTCAACTTCTGTCATTATTGGCATAAGTAGAATTTTATTTTTTTATTATAAAAATGGATCATTATTATTCTAATCGAGAATACGTTGACATGATAAAATTATTAGGTGCCTATAATGATAATGCCAGTGCTGCAGCTAGATCATATGCAGAAAAATTCCCAAATCGACGGCACCCTGATGCAAAAACTATACGACGGGTTGAACAAAGATTACTGGAAACAGGTAATTTAAAACCCAGATTAAATAAAGGAGGACGCCATCCCACGCTTAGCGTCGTCCAAGAAGAGCAAATTCTTGATTTTGTTGAGGCAGAACCAAGTACAAGTCTTCGAGTTGCATCAAGACAAACAAATTTTCAAAAAAATTAAAGTCATAGAATATTAAGAAGAAATGGCTTGTATCCATTTAGACCTCAAAAAGTTCAAGTTTTACATGATGGAGATAGGGTGCTTAGGATTAATTTTTGTAGATGGTTATTGGATAAACAATAAGCCACATTTTCTAAGGAATATTATGTTTAGTGATGAGTGCACATTTACCCAGACAGGAATTATAAATACTCATAACTTGCATGAATGGAGAGATGAAAACCCTCATTTAATAAGAATAAGATGTTACCAAAGACGATGGTCAGTAAACATTTGGGCTGGCTTATTAAATAATAATGTAATGGGTCCAAACATTCTTCCTGACCGACTTAATTCAGCGTCGTATTTTAATTTTTTAAATGACAATGTTTTTTATGTTCTTATGTTTAATAATGTTTCTTTGTTACTTTGTTTTAATTAAAGTTTTAGTTGAATTTAAAAATTTTTGTTTTTTATCAATAACTCGGTTATCAAGGACAAAACGAAAAAATTTTAATCTTAAAATTTAATTTGTTTTAGCCCGCTGAATCATATTCTGAAAGGACGGGCGTGAATTGTGTATCTTAATCCGAATTTGTTGCATAAAACATATTTCTTTTAATTGTGCATTTTATGCAATTAGATTATTTTACTGGAAAGACTAAAAAGGTCTATCAGAAACCGTCGCGGTATAAACACGTAATTTTTATTCTGTACTCCAATTTTTCTACAACCAATATATAATTCATCCTTAGTAATTCGGGCATATTATTTCCAACACCTTGTTGGTTTACAACAGTATAATTAATTTAACAGATTAATCGCCTTTTTCCACATACCCTGTATATATTTTATATTTTTTTGGTTTCACCTACTTTTAGCCCAAACTAGCTCCATCTCTCACGGACCTCTCTCTCTATCATTGGGAACGCTGAATAACCTCAAAATACCGATAGTGCCGCGTCCATACTTAATAGGTCTATGATGTTAACAAATTAAATAATGTAACTTCAACGTCCCAATGTATAAACGTCATTAATAAATATGCTGAAAGTTCGGATGAAAAATATTTTAAAAACGCCTTGTTAAACGATAAATAAATAAAATGTTACATAGATCTTGGCAGTAGTTGTGTGACTCTTCGGAGTGATTTTGCCACTAAATTTGGTTTTACTTATTTTGAAACTGACACAACCGCTGGTGGGCTATGGAAATGGTTTTGTAAAACCGCTAGGGTTGTTTACTGGCATTTTGAGCATTGATAAAGTTGTAGGCAAGGTTAAGATCCATGTAGTTCCTGACAATTGTCAAAATGTACCATTGATTGTTGGGCATCCTTTTACTGAATTACCCAATGTTCAAATCACTAGTAGAAAACAGGAATTAATCATTGAAAATTGTGAATTTCCTTGTAAACGAAAACAGTTTTGAAAGTAGATAGTAGTGTTGTTATACCTAATAATTATCTTATTCATATTTCAGTAAAATCCAGCCTCTAGGGTTTGACTGTACTGCCTGTTTCGAATGTTTCGGGGAAAGAAATTGAGTTCAGGAAGGATGAGAACCTAACCAGAGCAGAGGTATGTGTAGTGGATGAATGTGTTATTAATAATGCGAAATTGAGAGAGGTTAATAGGGAAAAATTAGAAATGTCAGAGATCAATACTGAATTGAAGGGGAGAGAAGCAGATATGTTACTTATTCTTTTAAACGAATATAGGGATGTAATAGCCAAAATTATGAGACAGGTAGAAATTCGAAATCAGGTTAAAGGTGTTATTAATGAACTTAAGGAGCAACTGAATCCGGTAGCGGATGGAGAAACTTGCGATTTCTTCTAAAGATGCCCCGAGGACTCTTAACGATATAGGACCTGGGAGAAGAATGTTTTGCCTCAACACTAGCCCGCTGTCGTAAGTCGGAAATCCACACTTCCTGGCCCACGTCCAACTCCGGCAACTCCCTAGCACCATGACGACTATCAAAATTATTCTTCTGATTAGCTCTACTTCTCTCCTCCCTTTCTCGAACTATGTCATCTTCCGGAACAGAGGGAACTAATTGTGAAGACGCTATAAGCACAATACCCCTCAATTTTCTCCCCATCAAGAGTTCGAACGGGCTGAATCCATTGTTTAACGGAGTCGAACGAAGTGCCAACAGCATCTTGTAAGGATCCTTATATTTCAAAAAATGATTTTTACAGTTCATTACTTCAGCCTCAATAAATCCGTTGCTCTGAGGATACCTAGGACTAGACGTTATAATTGTAAACCCGTAGTTCTTGGCAAATCTCTAATATCCCGATCCCACGGTTACCGAAAACTGCGTACCGTTGTCAGATCGCACAATCTCCGACACACCATGTCTTGCAAAGATTGATTTTAAATGCATTATGATGCAATCAGACGTTAATCTCGCCAGCTTTGCCACCTCAATATATATTGAGTAATAATCTGCTAATATAATGTACCAATGACCCTGGGTCTTCAGCAAATCTGTTCCAACTACTAAGAAACTCCGTCGGTAATAAGGGCTCCACTGCATTCGGTTGACTTATAATACAAATAGAACAGTTCTTCATAACTAGCTCCAACTGTGTAGATAACCCCGACCACCACACAGACTGTTTGGCTAACGATCGGCACTTGGCAAGTCCTTGATGCCATTCATGTAAACATCGAAGTACATCGGTTCTTAACGATAATGGAACATTTATCTTACTTGCGTACATGAGAATACCTTCTTGAATAGAAATCGAATGTCGACTATCCCAATAGGGTATACATTCTTGGGATATCTTGTGACGAGAGGGCCACTGGGATTGACAATATTTCATTAATTCTCCACAGACCGGATCACTCCGCTGAGTCTCAATTATCTCCGCCAGTCTGCGATCTAAAGATGAAAAATATGTCAATACAGCTTGAATATATGACGAGATTTCCTCCTCAAGCTCCCCTTCATGTTTAGAAACGATCGGAACTCTGGAAAGAGTATCTGCAAGAATCAACTGCTTACCAGTGGTATAAATTACCTCATATGCATATCTCATTAGCCTCAACTTAATTCTTTGCAGTCGTGGCGTTAGAGCATCTATATCTTTCTAATTAAGAATACATTATATAGAAACTATATAGAAACTAGCAGTTTATGATCCGTTTCAACGGTGATACTCTTACCAACTGTACAGGGTTTTGTAAATTACATGCACATATTAAAACTGGTTAAACTATATGCTTAATAAAAACTATTGTATAAATTATTTTTTCAAAATAGCGTATAATTACCGAGTAATTAATTGTTGAAAATTATTGCTAAAAATGTTACACGCCTTTGAAATGTTGAGAGGGTCAGTTACAATTTTGAAGCGATCAGCTGTGATCGGCGGATTTCTTTCAACGTTGCCATGTTTTATTTGTTAATTTGAAATATAAGACATTATTAGAGAATGTATTTGATTTAATTTAAAGGATTAGGGTTACTTTAGATACTAATAATCATACTAGTAATCGGTTAATATTTAAAAATTTAAGTATTTTTCATTTAATTCAGATGCAATCAGTAATTCAATAATATTAATTCAATAATTGTTCCAATTTCAAACAAATCCATATCGACTGTCACGATCCGTAATGTTTACCGTAAAGTTATAATATCAATAAAATAATGATTGATAAAAATTATGTCTCATTAAAATTTATCTACTACTTATTAGAAGCATATCAATTAATTCATTTTGATCGTACGCATGTACCATTGCTTCAAGAACCAGAACACTAAACTAAGAACAAATCAAACTTGAAGAACAATAAGAACTATCAAACAAATCACTAAGAAGAACTATCTATTTGGCCACGAGGTTAACAACCCTACAATGCAATACGCACTAAAAAACAATCGGCTAGATTTTTCGAAGGCTGGCAGGCGAGGGAGAAATTTCTACGTCAGATCTGTTTTTAAACGCAAAAGTAGTTACATTTAATTTCGGTTCTATCTTCAAATCATGGTATCTAATAATTGTTGTAATTTCAAACAAAGCAAATATTATACGCTATTTATTATTGCATAGATACTTGTATTTTATGTTTCAATTAAATCAAGAGAAAGTAAACTGAATTTTAATAAAATAAATTTAAATATTTCCAACTACCTATTTGTAAGCTTGGGTTTTTCGGGGAATGTAAGCGAATTAGTGGTTTTACGCATAAATTATCTTTTACAAGGGTTATAAAGCGATTTTTATAGGTACTACACAAAGATAGAGACGCAAATAGACGTAACGTAACGTGACGTAACGTAACAAACGAGAGAGATGCAATGAGTAGTTAAATGTGTTGAATAAAGAGACCTTTATTATTTTAAGATTTTAGGTAAGGGTGAGTAATACTGAGTTATCATTGCAGTTTTGTCAGTCCGTGCGTTTATTTGTCTTTGCTTATTTGAAAATAAGTACATAGCAAATTTTTTCAGTGAGAACTTTTATCAAGTAGTTTTAGTGTTTGTTAGATTTTGGTTTTAGTGTTTGTTAGTGTTAGTTATATCTAGTTTTAATTGTAATTTTTACAATGGCCCAATTCACTTTTGCTAAATTAACAGATATTCTCCTAACTTATGGAGCTGCAGGAGAAAATGCTTATGAAGCCCAAAATCTTTATGCGGAAAGATTTCGGCCGCCGCGATCACCAGATATGAACTCTTGTGACTTTTTTTTATGGGGTCATGTGAAACAATTGGTGTATAGTGTGCCCATAAACAATGTGGATCAGTTACGTGAAAGGATAACTACAGCCATGGAGGAAATTCGACAGAATCCTCAAATGGTAGCAAAAGTGCAAGGTTCTTTACGCAGAACAGAAGCTTGCATTGAAATAAATGGAGGAAACTTTGAACAATTGTTGTGATACTATATCAGCAGGCGCACCGCCTAACATCGTGGAAATAGAGAATAGCAAGAGATAGAAATAGAAAGGAAATTTCTTTCTATCGTCAAAACGCACCGCCGAGAGACTTCTCTATGACCGATCGGAAACGTTCGGTTTTCTCTATGCTTTTATACTAACTTTTTAAAATAAGCTGAAAACATTGGGTATATTTGGGGATTTTCGAGATTTCACTAAAATAACCTAGAAAAGTACATCGCTTTATAACCTCTATTTATCTCGAAGTTAGTTTAGATTAATTTGTATTCGTGAAAATGATACCGGCGTTTTATAACGAAATTTATGATGCGGAAGAGGAAGAGCGGAGAGACGAGCTGGCTAGACAAAGGCGAATTTTAAGAAATGAAAGCAATCCTTTTGAATTGCCAGACGAAGAATTTAGAAAATTGTATAGGTTAACAAAAGAATTAGCTCAAAATTTAATTGCTGAACTTGAGCCTCACATGGATGACGGGCAAAGAAATACGAGGTTACCAATTGAACTAAGAGTTCTTGCTGCTCTGAGATTTTTTGCTCATGGTTCATACCAAAAATGCATCGGAGCAAACCAAAATGTTTACGTAGCCCAACAAACAATGAGCGACATTATTAAAGAAGTATGCAATGGCATTGAAACCATTGCACCTAGGTACGTAAAATTTCCTACAACTGCGGAAGAAATTGGTAGAAGTAAAGAAGCTTTTTGGAATGCATTCAATTTTCCTGGGATTGTTGGATGTGTAGATGGCACACATGTTGCAATTGTGAAACCTAATGAAGACGAACATTTATATTTAAATAGAAAAGGGTTTCATTCGAAAAATGTGCAAATCATTTGTGATGCAGACTTACTGATTTTAAGTGTAAATGCTAATTTTGGTGGTGCGACACACGACTCTTTTATTTGGCGAAATTGTGCAGTAAAACCTTTTTTGGAACAACATTATCAAAATGGTGATCATGACACATGGCTATTGGGCGATAGTGGATATCCTCAGCAACCATGGCTGATGACTCCAATTAGAAATCCACCAAGAAATTCGCCTGAAAGCCGCTACAATGGTGCTTTAGTTTCTGCTCGGTGCACTGTTGAAAGGTGCATAGGTAAATTAACTTTTTATCCAAATAATCATTATTTATTTATCGTAATATTTCTTTTTAGGAGTTTTAAAAATGCGTTTTAGATGCATTCATCAAGAGCGAGTCCTTAGGTATGCTCCACACAAAGCAGGGCAAATCATTAATTGTTGTGCAGTGTTGCACAATATTTGTGTTATGGGGAACGTTCCTTTAGATGAGGAAAACGAAGAAGATGGTGAACGAGATGTTGACGAAGATATTGCTGAGTTACGCAACAATGCACCAGAAAATGTAGTTGCAGAAGGACAACAAAGACGTCATCAACTCATCGAAGCGTATTTTCAGTAGACTATTTTATTCGTGAAATATATGTTATTCTAACTCCGTAAATATTTATTGTAAATAAATTAATACACCTAATTAATAATTTAAAATTGCAATTTATTTTCAACACACAAACTTTTAAAACAAAATAGAAAAATAACAAAAAGAAACAAAAAACATTTTTATTCTAAATCAGGTACATAATAAAACGTAACAGCAACAAGGTACATAATTAAAAATATCACAAATATCACATGTGCGATCTTTAAACATAAAAAAAAGCTAAAAAATATCACAATTTTAAAAATACACACTCAAAAATATCAATAATTAAGAACACAAAATAACGCAAACAACAAATATTAAAAACACAAGAAAACAATTCAAACAACAAATATTAAAAATACACAACAAAATACAAAAAAATCACAGACTATTTTCAATTGTGTGATTCACAAATTTTTTTAAATCTTTCGTCATTTCGACCAGTGCTGAAGCCATTACTCCAACGTTTGTATCAATTTGCTTGAGTACCTGCAGCTGTTCAGTATGCATACGATTGATTGATACAAATCGATTCGTTTTTTTGTTCAAAGCTTTTTTCTTTCCTTTATTTTCCTCTTCCTTTGCTCCCTCCTCCCTCCTTCTTTTCATCGCGGGTAAGGTTGACGGTTGCGGTTGAGGTTCTGACTCCAACACTGGCACTAACGGTGCTAAAGGAGCCAAAGGTGGTAGTTGTGGGCTACTTTGTTTGGTTTGTATTGGTAGCCCCAACTCGGTGTTATTATCGCCGGAGACCGATCTCCAACCGTACAAATTCATTAGCCGTTCTTCCAGATTAGTTAATGGTGTAGCTGAAGAAGGCCCACCACCAGTTTTCTGCGAATCCTTCTTCCACGCTGCCGCTTTGCTCTTGACTTTTGATTTCCACCGTCCTATAGCCTAAAAATAAAGAAATTAGTAAACTTAATGTGTAAACTATTCAGAATGTAAAGAAAAATTTTCGACAAATTGTATAGTTTGGATACTTTTTATTTTTTTCTACTTTGTGCATTACATAATAAATTTCAGGCCATACGTTACACTGAATTAAAGTAATGGAAGAACACTAAAGAATTTTGTTGTTACCTGTTGCCATTTTTCACAACTCTTTCTCCCTTGGCCAACACTATTTAAACGGGCGGTTAAATTATCCCACAAGTCTTTATTTGTCTTGTTGTCGTCTGCTTGGTGGATAAATGACTTTTTTAGTAATTGTGGGTATTCTTCTAAATACTCCACCACTATACCCCAATGGTCGTTTGTTGTTTTAAAATCACGTTCGCGAATATCTGTTAAAATATAACATATTAGTATAGTGATTCTAATATTAATCCGATTTGGACCGTTGTACCGGGGACGCGAAATAAATCGCGTTATAAGCGCCGAGAATGCTAAGAAACCCATACTCTCGCATTGCCAATAAGCGCGAATCGCCCCGGTATAGCCGCTGAGCCGCGCTGATGTGGCTCACTTAAGTTTTAAACATCAACTCACCAATAGTTGATATTAATTCTACAACTGTGCGATCACGCGATTTCGGACCGGCAGCTGGCTCGCGGTCGTAAATCACCAAATATTCATCTAATTAATCTCGCTCTTCAGTTTGTTTGTCTTAGATCAGTGGCTCGCGCGGTCTGAAAATTTTTCGCGATTTCTCAAAGCCTTGGTTAAACTTTACTTGTTTTTAAAATTATTAATTTTAACTTATAAAATTTATTTGACATAAAACTTCACTGACAAAGTGAGTAGATTAAATATTACCCAATTAATACTTTAATCTATTTAATTTTGATACTAAAAACGGTACGTCCATGTGCACCGGTACCTTTGAAGTCGGCGCTAGGCGTTTTTTATGCCATGTCGAATTATGACTAGAAATAGTATAACTACATATTCTAGAAATAACTATTAAAAAAAAACTTACCCCTGTCGGCCATGTTCAAAATCAAACCACAACAAACAACAAACCTGAAATTTGAGGTTAAAAAAGATATAGAAAGACCTTCTTCGTTCTTTCTATTTCCTGACATTCGGATTTTCATTCGGGTGTACCGATTTTGTACGATGATGCTTACGCGGTGCGAATCCGATAGAGATAGAGAAATAGGTAGAAAATTTCTTTCTATAACGTTCGGCGGTACGCCTGCAGAATACCTACATAATCATGAAGATTTTGGGTAAGTTTAATTTATTTTAGGAATAGGATTCCTTATTTTTTAATGTATTGAATAATTCCGAAATTTATGAGCTATTTTCTAATATTTTGCAAAACATTATTCGAAATTCTACCATATTTAAAATGAATAATTTTAGTATAAGTAGTTGGTTTGACGATATTACGGAAAAATTATCACGTTATTTAATTTGTAATAATTTGACACTGTTCGTTCAGCGCGCTCCGAGCCGCTTTCGCAGACTACGCGTAGACAACACAACGTAGAGTTAGGGTCGGATAAATGTTAAATTGCCCCAAAGTTAAACATTTGAATTTAAAAAAAATAAAAACACAAAATCAATTTTTGATGTATTCCTGACATGTGGTTGAAATATGTACATCTAATTTACAAACACCCTAATTAGAAAACTCGTCACATACCTAACAAATAGCCTACGCCTCCTTTTCGATCTGTGCGCAGTTCTTTTCTGAAGAGAAAAGGGTTCTCGACGCATAAGCTACAGGCTAGTAGATTGCATTTTCCTGCTCCTGGAAAAGGGCCGCCCTTTTACAAAATTCACCATTCCTAACAGCCTTTTCAGTTCGGTAACACTATGTAGTCGGTGACGACATTTTGACAATAGCCTCCACTTTCTCCGGATCTGCGAATATTCCCAGGGTGGACACCACGTGACCCAAAACCCTTAAAGATGATTGACGAAATACACATTTTGCGGCGTTGAAACTCCAGCTAGCGTCTAACATTTTAGTTAACACAACTTCTAGTCGCCCATCGTATTCAGCTGCAGTTTTTCCATGAATAATAACATCGTCAAAATGACAGATAACTCCTTCTACCCCCTTCAGCAACTGACTCATTTGCTTCTGAAAAACTTCTACGGCAGAAGTAAGCCCGAAAGGTAAACATTGAATCTACTGAAAGGTGTAATAAAACATGTTAAGGATGTGCATTCCGATGACAACGGAATCTGCCAAAATCCGTTATTTGCGTCCAATTTAGAAAAAAATCTTTGCACCCTCTAATTGACCTAATGTAAAGTCTACGTCTGGCATAGGAAAATTCTCCCTTACTACGTATTTGTTGAGCTGGGACAAATCGACACATATACGAATCTTACCAGTTTTCTTCGGAACTAGAACCACTTCCGCACACCAATCCGTTGGCTTATGTACGGCCTCGATAACCCCTTGAGCGCACATTCGGTTTTAACTCAATGTTATAACATTGACTTGTACGTCTAAGTCATCAAATCGCGACAGAGAACTGTTAACCTCAAACAGCTTTATAACTAAGCCTAATTGATCCGAAATGTGTTGTGGTAAAGCTTTACACCCTCTACGAGGTTGACATTCCTTTATTCTTATCTTAGATTTCTCAGGGTATTTTGCTTATTTGTTAATACGTAAAGTCCATAAGTTGTAATTTCTTACGTGTCGTTCTGGTTGGAAATATTTGAAACATGAATGTTTAATAATATTGTTTTACATCATTGTTTTAATTTACCCAACTCGATAGTTTTGCTGAGTTCTCTTTTGGCCGAGTTACTGTAATTCTTCAGGGAAGAAGTAAGCACTTTTTTTGAATAATTTGATTGGTTAAAACATAAGAGTTGTCGCTTCGCTATTGGGTAAAATGCCATAAAACTAGCGTCGGTCACATGACTGAAAAAGTTAATAAATAAGAGAAAACTCAGGAAAGCCGAAAGAACGAATTCGAATTTTGTAACATAAACGTGTCGATTTGAACCTCTTCTGTAAGCTGATAATTTTTGGGAATTGGAATAAAACAAATTGGAGGATTTCGGAGTTTTAGTGCTCGTCCTAACTAGATATTCCCTACAGTGTACACTCAGTAATGTTTGTTTGGCTCCGTTCACTATATAACATTTCTATGTAACCGTTTTTTTATTGACGTGCGTTTCTACTTATAAAACCGAGCACATTCAAGCAACCACCTCCTTAACCAGTTAACTTTAACTCCTGCTGGAGCCAACTTGATTCGCTTGAAATATTGTTCGTATAACTGTTTCGGTAGAACTTACATCAGCTCCGGTATCCACCTTTGCGAAAACTAAACGTCCTGATATTTTAACTTGCCCTTGCCACTTCTCTTTGTTGGGCTCTGAAGTAACTTCCCCCACAAAGGATTCATCCTGTTCTTCACTTTGTTCTACTTGGTGAACGTTTTTAGAATTATGTTTACTTTTTAAGCGTACACGAGCATAATGACCTCTAAACCTTACATTTATTACAAATTGCTTCTTTTGCTGAATATTTCAGATAGCCGTGTCTTTCAGGGCTACCACACCATCTACATGAGTTAAACTTGTGTGTGTTCGCTTTATAACTTTTCTTCCGATTACTCTGATCGAAACCTTCATTCACCCTCTCAACTGAACCAATATTATTTCTGAAGTTCTCTTGCTGTTTTTTAACAGCCTCTGATTGCCTGGCACAGGTTATAGCTTTCTCTAACGTTAAAGAAGGATCTAACTGTAACTTTTCAGATAGGGCTCGATCTTTTATCCCAACTACCACCTGATCACGAATAGCTTCATCCTTGAAACCCGCAGGAAAACTGCATCCTTCTGCTCTTGAATACAATGCGGTCACAAAATCTGCGACGTTTTCCTCTTCCAACTGGAATCTGGTATGAAATAAATATTTCTCGTAAATTACGATCGAGTGCCCGTGTACCCTGCACGTACGAGGCCAACGCGGACGAGAAAGAAGATGAGTTGACAGTTGAAGGAAGCGAAGCGAATCGAGCTGTTAGACGTTTTATTTGTTTTTTTGTTAATTGTATAATCGTGTTTACAATATTCCTCTTCCAACTGGAATCTGGTATGAAATAAGTATCTCTCGTAAATTACGTTCGAGTGGTCCGTGTACCTTGCACGTACGAGGCCAACGCGGACGAGAAAGAAGATGAGTTGACAGCTGAAGGAAGCGAAGCGAACTCGAGCTTTTAGACGTTTTATTTGTTTTTTTGTTAATTGTATAATTGTGTTTACAATATTCCTCTTCCAACTGGAATCTGGTATGAAATAAGTATCTCTCGTAAATTACGATCGATTGCCCGTGTACCTTGCACGTACGAGGCCAACGCGGACGAGAAAGAAGATGAGTTGACAGCTGAAGGAAGCGAAGCGAACTCGAGCTTTTAGACGTTTTATTTGTTTTTTTGTTAATTGTATAATCGTGTTTACAATATACTTATTTAAGGCGAGTTGCATTATTACGAAAATTCACCAACCCAACGGTTACACTTTTACACAAGACACAATTGACATGTGACACTTGCTTGACACAAGTTGTGACAAGATGACTTGACTGTTACTGTTGAAGTTGACCTCGTTGGCAAGATGGCGGCGATAGTTGCTCGGTGTTGTTTTTTTACGAAAGAATTTCGTATTTTAAATACAAATCTACACAAAATACGATATTCGTAGTTGTAAAACGTGAAAAAAGAAATGAACAAATTAGATAAAGGTACGTACATAAAATTAAAAAAGCACTTAGAATGGTGCAAATATGGACAAATGTAGCGGTAGTAAAACACCAAAAAATCATAGTTTATATTAATTTATTAGGATTGTCAACAGTTAGATGGATAAATTATGATTCCAAGAATGTTTCGGTATTCAAATAGTGTAGTAGATTTATAAGGTATAGGACCAGATAATTTAGGTTACGTTCACATTTGTTTCAGTATTTTTATGAAAATCTATTCTAAAATCTTCTTCTATTCCACGATAAACTGTCGGTCCCGTCCAGATTGTCCTAGTAGCAGAAAGGAGGCGATAAAATAATAAACAAGCAAGTAGCTTTGAAAACATTTAAATTCTCGTATTCGAAGATTCTTCTATCGAATAAAGAGATGTTCGCTCGAAGGAGAACAGGGTAGAAAAAAAATCAAAATATTATCCTATAATTGTTGTGGGTGGTTTATTTCACGTTTCTTGACATCCTATGCCTCCCGTTTTTCAATACAAATCCTTCATATAAGGAAATAATAAGTAAAAGAAAAATCTGACTCCACTTTTCATTTCACGGGTAACAAAAAATAAACATTATTTACTCTATTAAATCCTTATGGATTTTGATGATTTTTGTTTAAAAAAGAAGTAATCAAATGATATTTTGCTTTTTTTACTTAATATTTGTAATTAATTACGTTTTAAACATTATTGTATTCGAATATTCTCCGATCGAAGTAAGAGCTGTTCAGTTTACAAGATTTGGTTAAATAGTCTTAAGACTTCGTTTTGGCAGTCTTTAACGATCAAGTCCATAATATGACGTTAAAGTATTCTATACACTGTGTTATTTATAAAATGCGACATAGAGATTCCTGTACAAAGGTGTCAAAAGAAAGCTAACTTTTTTAACAAATTACGTTCATAAAAAATAATGACAGATTTGAAAAGATTTTCAAACAATTAGTCGAAATGGACATTAAATTTTCTTAAAATCGTTCTGGTTTAATTAGGAAATGTATAATTAAGTTGAAAAAAGTCATACGTCATAAATAAGTATATACAGTGTGTGTCACGACGAGGGCCCATTAGAAGTATCTGGAAAAGTAATTGTAATTAAAATTTGAAAATTTGTGTACAAGTATTAGTCGATGCGCTCTATTCAATGAAAATAATTTAAACTTTTCTCTATTTCCGATTATACCGGAAGTGGACATCAACTTTGTTATTTTAAATGGGACACCCCATATATTAATATATTTTTGAAATGTACGCAAAATTTTAGAGTGCTTTTGTCTAAAAAACTTTTTTCAAAAATGCATACTTTTTAAGTTACTAATTTTTTTTTGAAAAATTTGACCGATGCAGACCCTTATAAATTATTTTTTACGGGGATCTCTTTAAAGATATGGATACGGTTTCTGTAGGGTGGCCACTAGCAAGGTCAAAGGTATTTGAATCTGTGTTAAAAAACTTTTTATTTTATACAGGGTGTATACAAAACATGTGAAAAGTTTAACTTCAAAATTACCAAGTTTTTTAATTTTTTTTAAATGAAACCATTAATTTTTTTCTATTTTATTGAAATCAGCGGTAAAAAATAAGGGAAGTTCATGTTTACTTCCCTATACCTAAACCTAATAGTTTTGAAAATATTAAAAATTTTACTTAAAACTTACTTTTCTGTCTTATTCTTAAATAACTCGGTTTTACAAGATGGCCATGTAAATTGTTTGTAGTTAATTGATTATTAATGTTGGTACTTGTACGATAATATATGGCCAACTTGGTTTCACATGTTTTGTATACGCCCTGTATAAAATAAAAAGTTTTTTAAAGCAGATTCAAATACCTTTGACCTTGCTAGTGGCCACCCTACAGAAACCGTATCCATATCTTTAAAGGGATCCCCGTAAAAAAATAATTTATAAGGGTCTGCAAATTTAAAAAAAAAAATAGTAACTTAAAAAGTATGCATTTTTGAAAAAAGTTTTTTTTAGACAAAAGCATTCTAAAATTTTGCGTACATTTCAAAAATATATTAATATATGGGGTGTCCCATTTAAAATAACAAAGTTGATGTCCACTTACGGTATAATCGGAAGTAGAGAAAAGTTTAAATTATTTTCATTGAATAGAGCGCATCGACTAATACTTGTACACAAATTTTCAAATTTTAATTACAATTACTTTTCCAGATACTTCTAATGGGCCCTCGTCGTGACACACACTGTATCACTATCTAATAATTGCAAAAAGGGCAGAGCTAACAACGACGGTTTACACTCTGCAGTTTAAAAAATTAAACGGAAAGGAATCTGGTTCAATCTCGGCAGTGCAGAAATTTTTTCTTGTTTGTTTTTGTTTTTTTTAATGTATTTTTTATCAGAAAAAAAATATGACATTAATTTAAAGTCTCTACATACTAACTAGATTTTGCGTTATTAAAATTGATACTTAATTGTGTAAATTTTTATTTAAATAAAAAAAATTATATACCAGAAAAAATTCCTGCACTGCGCGGATTGAACTACAGTTCAGTTTCAAATCGATATAAAGTTACTCATCCGTCAATGTTACGAATAACGGTGCAGGAGTCATGTCAAATATCAGCGGCGCGGTACGAGTATTAAATATACTCATAAATAGCATTAAATCCAAATAAAATGAATTTATTTATTTTTTTCAAATAATATTGAATTATAGGATTTACGTTATTAGTTAAATATTAATAATTAACTAATTAATAAATTCACATTTATCCATTATTAAAGTTTTGTTGTTGCCCTCTAAAAAGAGCTTATATTGTTGTTAAAATAGCAATTTCAGTGTTTCTATTCTATGAGCAAATCGGTGGCCCTTTTAAAGGGCCATTTAAAAAAGTAAGGTCGATTAACATGTGAATTACGAGTAGTCGGCATCCTCATCTAGCGAATCATCAAAAACTGAATCTTTACAGGCCACCCTCATGCAGATTGAAAGAAAATTAAGTTCTCTACATGATATGGTATTTAAGACACTTTTAATGTGCTAGTAAAAGAACCGCATGTACTGAACACCCTGCAAATAATTTTGCAATGGTAAATTCGTGAATAAGTAAAAGGAATAGTCTAGTATTTAGGCTCAAAAGCAGATTAATACCGGATGTTTAGATTTTGAGATTTTTAATTTTTTCCAAACCCCTACATTTTCAGAAATGTACAGTCCCTTGCCATATTATTAGACTCATGCTTAAAAATGAAGTTTTTCTGGCTTATAACACGTCAGTAGACATTAACAACGCTATTTCATGATAAAACGTCAAAATTTATTATAAATACAATAAATGTCACATAGAAAATTAGAAATTTACATCGAAATGAAATCTTTTTAGATGAAAATACATTTTTTTGCAAAAATCAGTATTTTGTATGACCACCTTTCGCAGCCAACACAGCTTCAACGCGACGTGGCATACTGCTTATACAGCTTTGAATTTTTATTTTGATCTCTGGGTTATGTTTCCAAGTGTCATTAAGTATATTTATCAACTCTTGCTTGGTTGTAGGGGCTTTCATCCTAACCTCAGATTTCAAAAACTCCCAGACGTTCTCGATGGGGTTCATGTCAGGCGAATTTCCTGGCCAGTCGAGAATATCTACTTTTTTTTCAGCTAAAAATTTTGTAATTTTTTGTGCATGATGGCAAGGCGCACCATCATGCATAAAAATTGGCTTTTCTCGTTTCTTGAACCATTTTTTCACTTGAGGAAGCAGCTGAGTTTCCAAAACTTTCTGGTATTTTTCGGCATTCATTGTACCTTCGACAACGTATAAGGCCCCTGGCCCCTTATAACTGATAACTGACCATACCATTACCGACGGAGGATGTTTAATGGTCGGCACAATGCAGTCTGGCTTATATTTCTCATTTGACCTTCGCCGTACAAACTGCGATTTGTCGACCAATACTTGGAAAATCGACTCGTCCGAAAAACATACCTGAAAAATGTCATAGAATTTAGATTTAACAATATCTACAGTACAAGAACAACTTGAATATATGTAGTTATATAGCATTTATTTACCTTCCTCCAGTCATCAGTCGTGAAATCCTTGTATTTTCGTGCCCATTGGTATCGCTTTGAACCGCATGTACTGAACACCCTGTAAATAATTTTGCAATGGTAAATTCGTGAATAAGTAAAAAGAATAGTCTAGTATTTAGGCTCAAAAGCAGATTAATACCGGATGTTTAGATTTTGAGATTTTTAATTTTTTCCAAACCCCTACATTTTCAGAAATGTACACATTAATCAGAACACACTGTATTTAGGTATAGGGACTTTTTATGAAAGTATAGCTCATTTTTTCAAGGACAATTAAAAAATGTCATCAAATATACGGTGTTCCATAAGAAAACATATTGAACTTTTATACCCCACTCTTTTTTGGGACACCTTGTATGATAGAAAATGGTACTTTTATTTCCCAGATGTCTTTAAGTATTCACACAACAAGTGTACTTTCGCATAATGCTGATTTTTCTTAAATTCGAAAAAATTTTCTATGAATATCCATGGCATGATGGACTCTGCTGGAAACTGTAGATTGAAGAGATACATTATTTTAAAACAGCAATCGGTTGTTCTGAAAACATGGAAAAATTGATAACGTATATTATCGAAATATAAGCCAACGGTTTCAATGTTGAATATGTTCGGTTCTATTGGGTTCGCGGTTCATAAACAACACTAATACCAAAGTAATCGTTTATTCAAGAGAACACATTTTACAATTTCTTGTGCGCGTACGATCAAGTTATCGAAGGCGAGGACGGGTCCGGTCAAGTCGGCCGTTACAAATCAAGTAAGTTGAGCAGGCCGGAAAGCGGACGTCCGTTTTGTTGACGGCGACGTTGGCAGCTGACGTTGACAGCCGAGGAGTGCTTGACAGCTTAGAACTCTGCTCGGGGAACGAGCTGTTGTTTCCTTCTCCGTCTGGAGAGTTGCGACGATGAAGGCGCCACAAATATATATTCGCCTGTGTAGTATACAAATGGTTGAACATTCTTCTTCCTTTTCTTTAAAAAGCTTATGTGGTCCTCTACTTCCTGAATACTTCGTCACAGAAACAAAAAGGATTTTGTTGTGGCGTTTTCCCAGTGACATCCTTTTTGACGTTTTATTGGTAGCCACCATATACCCATGTAGACTCGCTTGCGCTCGAAAAGGGGGCTTCGCCCCCTTTCAACCCCCTTGCGCAATACAAATGGCAAGACGTAAAACCATCGCCATTCATCGTAATGTTTAAATAGCCCCACCTTAGGTACCACGACATCACCCTGTACATTCCCATCGAGCCCTCCATTACCCTGTACATGTCCAGCTGGCACGATATCAGTCTGTACATGCCCAGCTAGTGCGACATCACACTGTACATGTCCAGATAGTACTGCTTTTCAAAATTTTCTCCAAAGTTTTCAATGTGTATTCGATGGAGTTGATTCGATGACAATTTTGCCCTCTTGTAATATTTTCCAAAACCTAATAGTTTTCGAGATAATCAAGTTTTTCGATACAAATAAATTTTCACCAAATTTTTCATTTTGTAATATTACCAGGAATTAGTTGTCGTAGGAAAATTCATAAACTGCTATTCGATGGAGAACAATATTCTCTACAAATTACATAATTATAAAATTAGGTCAAAATATAATATAAAAGTAAAAATTAAGGTTACAAAAAGTGCCATTCTCCTTGCGGATTTTCCGATTGGCTTGAAAAATGTATCATTTCATAGAGGAAATTTTTGTAAATATTACGGTTTCCTATATACAGTGTGTCCACGGATGGAGTTGCCTATAGGAGAAAAAATTTTATTATTCATTTTACGACAAAAAGTCATTCTTTATAAAAATTTTTGCTTCTTTTAAAAATGAAAATAACACTGAAAAATCTTAGATTGGATCTACAGGGTGTTGCCAAATTAAGAAAACATGAAAATACCTCAAGGGAAGAATGCCATTATTTTTTATTTTACACAAAATTTTTATAAAAGAAAGTTGTTTATAATCTAAAAGAAAGCCTGAATTCAAATTTTCAAATGTGTAAGATAATAAAAATTATTTCGGTCTTTCTTGAAATTTTTTCCTGCTTCTTAATTTACTAACACCCTATACATCTTATATATGTTTTGATATGTGATCTCATTTTCTCGACAAGTTAATTTTTTTATAAAGAATGGCTTTTCGTCGTAAAATTAATAATAACTATTTTTCTTATCTGGTCAACTTTATCTGTGGACACAAAAAATTTGAATTTAAGTTTACAAATTTGTATTCAGGCTTTATTTTAGATTATAAACAACTTTCTTTTATAAAAAAATTGTGTAAAATAAAATATAATGGTATTCCTCCCTTGAGGTATTTTCATGTTTTCTTAATTTGGCAATACCCTGTAGATCCAATCTAAGATTTTTCAGTGTTATTCTCATTTTTAAAAGAAGCAAAAATTTTTATAAACAATGACTTTTTGTCGTAAAATGAATAATAAAAATTTTTCTCCTATAGGCAACCCCATCCGTGGACACACTGTATTTGCGCAGCTACCACCACAACAGCCAGTACCGGGTGTCCCACCAGAAGAGGGAACCGGCTGTATATCATAAACTAATGGTCATAGAGACTTGTGGGATAAAATCTTATGAGTAAATTGGCAAAAAGAAAGTGCTGGAAATACTTTCTAAGTCTCTAAAATTTCCGCTAGGGGGAGCATCAGCCATCTTGATTTTGAAAAAAAACGTGGATTCATGCAACAACAAACGGTGACATTCTTCCCCTCCCAGCTTGTCGCATTACCGATTTGTTTAACTTCTTTTCCAGCAATAATTTTGTAGGCTTGTGGGCTATAGTGATGCCAGTCTCGTCTACATTAAATATGCGAGTTGGCCCAAATTTGTATTTTTCCATCAACGCCATTTTCGTAAAATCTCTCAACTTCATTCCTGTTGAAACCTGTTATTCGGTTAATTGAAAGAGCCTCAGGTTTTCTGCAGCTGAGATTGGGATGCCTTTTAAGAAAACTAGACATCCAATCTTTACTCGCCATCTTTTTATCTTTATTAAATTTGTTAGGTATGGCATTCCTTTCCGCATAAACAGCTTGTCGAGTTTGGATAGGAGTTAAACCAAAGAACATTTTTGACAAATGCAACAAATGTTTTGACAAATTTCGTTCTCCTGTTTTTCTGTAAAAACGGTCCGAGCTCCCATCCTTGCAGGATAATAATGACCTTTTTTTATTCTATCCCGTAAAGTACTTAACGGCACATTAAAATAACGTGCAGATTCTCTTTGCGTTGTTCCATTTTCGATAGCTTTCAAAGCCGACCTCATGGATGCTTCTGACCACGAACATTTATTTGTAATCCGATTCTTTTTACTCGGCATCTGGAACAAAAAAAATGGCACTCTTATAACCAATAAGCAAAGAATATACAGTGGTATGGTACAATGTCCACACAAGAGGACAATACGGTACACTGGAGGGTAATGACGTGCGGGCGTACGGAAATACCCGAATCTGCTATAAAGGTTAGAAAAATTTACTACATTGTTATCTGTAATTTTTGAACTTACCTTTCGGGCTAGAATTAACCTCAAACACACTTTGTACGGCAGAACGGCTTTTAAAATCAAATTCAATCACTGTTATTTATTGTTAAAAAACTACAACGGTCCTACATACGGAACCATGAAAAAACTGAAATTCGACGTGAAAAGTTTTTGTTGGTAGGTAGATCTGTAATTCTTACAGGCATCTATTGGATATCTAAAGAGGCGCTGTTTAATGCTTTAATTTTTTAAAAATAGATGAAAAGTCTCCATTTCTCTGGTTCGTACGTTATGTTGAACATTTCCATGACGCCGGGTACATTGTTGCAGAAAACTAGGTCGCCCTCATATGTAAAAAAAGGGACAAATTCCCTTTCTCTAAATCGGTACCATGAATATGAAACACCGGAAGCTAACATATGTCTTTCTTTAAGTCTAGACCCTAAAACTTCTGCTGAGTCCTTTGGGAGGCCCAGATCTCGTACTAAATCATTCAAGTCTGATTAAGAGAAAAGTTCAGGGTCATTGGTACCTGGATCGTACCTGTTATCACTGTCGCTACTACTACTATGTGTTTTCGGCAATTTATATTTAATTTGTCGAGCTGTTGTTTTATTAAGTGCTACTCTTAGGTTTGACCCATATTGTTACTCGTGACATGCCCCGTCCTCGTCAAAACCGGCCCCTGGTTTTTACAAACAATCTTCAAATCTTAAAAAAAAAATTCAAATCACATCAAGAGTTAATTCAAAAATAGGACTAAAAATAACATCCAGAATCAAATAACAAAAAATAAACAAATCAAAACAAAAATCGTTTCACAGTACAAAAATGTAGTTTCTAAATAACTTACCTCTACAAATCGCGGCGTGCGGTCCAGTAGAACAATTATACAATGCCTTCATAAATGATCAACTCCCACGTGACCTAAAAATATATGCAACTCTACGTACACAGTTGTCATTATTTTTAACAAATATCCCTATTGTGAAGAGATATCAAAACAGTGGCGTGAGAATATTAATCGTCAATATTATTATATGTCATGAGTTTTAGGTTATGTCAATATTATGAAATTTGCTTTGTTTTGTTTTAAATAAGCAGGAAAAAAAGGGGTTAAACAAAATAAAAGAAAAATGAAATCGGTAACTGTTATTTTTCAGATTGTTTATTTTCTTTTTCGAATATTTTACAACGGGTGTTTATAATAAGTGCTCGAAATGTCCACCTTCGTGTTGAATACATAAATTGACTCGCCTCTTCATATTCTCGAACACCCGTTGCAACTCGTCGACTTGAATTAGTCCAAGTTCCCTCACGATGGCTGCTTCCAACTCCTCTAAATTTTGCATCCGGTTTTTAAAAATATTGGTTTTTAACCTACCGAATAGATAAAAATCTAGAGGAGTTAGATCCGGGCTACGGGGGGGCCACAAACCTCTGCTGATTAACCTGTTCCCGTAGAATTCTTCGAGGTACTCCAAGGTTGCATGTGCGGTATGCGCTGTGGCCCCATCTTGTTGAAAGTAGCCCAGCTGCAGCTCATCATCATGCATTTGATCCATTGCTTCAGTTAATATCATACGGTAACGTACGCCTGTAACGGTTTCCCTGAAGAAAATAGGTCCAAGTATCCTCCTCCTAGACACCGCTACCCAGATTCCAATTTTTTGGGGATGCAGGGGTGCTTCAATGGTCTCGTGGGGGTTCTCCGTTGCCCAAGTTCGATAATTCTGTTTGTTTATATACCCCGACAAATGGATCCAGGCTTCATCCGTGAAGAACGTTCTATCCAACAAATCGTCGTTATTCAAGTGTGTGTTGAACCAATTGCAGTATTCGACGCGTTTATTATAATCCATCGGAAGCAGTTCTTGCACCAACGATACTTTGTAAGGGTGCATGTGTAGCTTCTCCGTAAGTGCCTTGTGGCAAGTTCCTACCGACATACCTAAAAATAGAAATTGAAGTAACGTCGATTTTAAACATTAAATTGTAATAACGGTCTTACCAGTTTGTAGAGCCAATTGGGATACGGGTTTCTTCGGACTCCGTACAATTCGTGTCCGAATATCCTCCACAACGTTCTCCGTTAGGATTGTTGGCCTCCCTGTACTCTTGCCCTTGCAGATGCAAAACTTCTGCTGGTACCTTCTGACGAGTATGTTCTTCCTATCTTTGAAGTATCCGTACTCGATGTTGACTTCAGGAAATGCTTCGGTAAACTGTTCAATGCAAGATTGAACAGAATACGTCCAACTTCCATCCACATTGCGTGTTCCACTGCGAAAGTGGGCCATCACAATGTAGGCGTCTTGTTCTGATGTAAACACCATCTAGAGTAAAATCATTGTTAAAAATGAAACGAAAAATAACCTAAAATTTAAAAATTAAACGTCGCTGTTCTTGACTTACCTCAAAACGATTCGAAAAGTTTAAATAGAGTTTTGAAAAAAACTAATTTAATAATAGCAGGAAAAACACACGAAAAACTAGGAAAAATAAACAAACGTTATTCTAACCTCGATGCTCGCAGAATAATGGCTGCCCTTTGTTATGTTCCGCTAATGGTCGAGTTGACGTTGACTTGACATTAATGACAGTATTTTAGTAACTTATTGTTCGTGTACCAACTTGACAATAATAAATTTACTAGGATAAATTCGAATTTGGTCACGTGGGAGTGGATCATTTCTGAAGGCTCTGTATTTATTAGAATTCATTGCGACGTTCTATTGAAATGTACATTGGTAGACAGGATTTCAGACGGCTAAGAATTTAACATTGATTTCCCTATTATGCGAAATTAAATTTCCAACGGTGTATATTCATCCCTTTTATTCCATTTTTCCTTACTTCCTATCACCTACTACTTAAAAGTGTTAATACTATCCTTATATCTAGTCACTTATCTTAGTTTCCTCTCCCTTGGTTCGAGCTTTCTTCTATAACTCGACGCGACGACTCCCAGGGACCAGTTATACCACGCCCGACTTGTATTCCCATGATTTCGACACTTTGTCGTCCCTTGTTACCCGCACAACGTTTATAGCTTATATTAGTAGGTTCGTTATTGTTGCAAGCCCCACTGAACCACTCGTACATCACGCCGTCTCTAATTGTCGTTATTTCGTCTATGGTTTGTTCGTGCACACTATGCAAGAGTTCACGAAACACACCGTGTATAACCTCGCCTTGCACCCGTCGCACTTGATGCAGCATTTGAACACCGTTTCATACGACCCCGTACAGTGACTGTTGTAGTGGTCGTATTCCCCAACGCTCAGGTCCAATTCGCCCAAGGCACAGCTATAGCACAGGTGGTCTCGGCCGCCCACTTGTATAAACACCTGGTTGGCGCACATTTAGTCTTTTTCTTCCTCATTTTTCCTTGTTTGTTAAACCTCTCTTTTTTTGTTGCTGCACTTTCTTTGTTGCCATAACTTCTGGAGATGTAAAAACACTAGCAAGTTGTCTTCCACGTTTGCGTGCCACTTCAACCGGTTCAACTCGTGGAACTGGTGACAATTGTTCCAGAAGTTTCCCTGGAGTAATATCTTCTGTTCTTTCAATAATTGTGGACGAGACTCCTGGGACTGGATCATGATGACTGATAATTGGTTCAGAGTCAGGTCTTGAAGAAGGTCCTGGTACAGGCTCCACATCGGTGCTGGAGTCAGTGCAGCAATGTGCAGAAGGTGCTGGAACTTCTTTTGGCGAAAAATGAGGAGCCTGATTAGGTTCTTGTGTCGAGGGCTGGTTTTCAGCTTCAAGGAATGCGTAATCAGGGATGATTTGTGGGTTGAATGGGTATATTTCCGTGGTTTTGAAACCGGATACTGCGTTATTGTAGGTAGCAGCTTTTGTCCACACTTCTGACAGTAAAGTACCAAATATCAATCTGTTAATTTTACGACAAGGATTTGTTTTCATCCGCTGGTTGCACGCTCCATAAAAGGCAGCCTTCACAAAGAAAACTGTCAACATGACCTTGATTTTGGACGTGGTCTTTTCGGTCTTGGCTCACCTTTGGCACGGTATTCACTAGTGATGGGCGAATTCGAATGAAAAATAATCGATCATTCGATTATTGATATCACTCGATATATCTCGAGAACTTTCCCAGGATCATTCGAATGATTCAGATTCACTCCAATCTCGAATGTGATCTCGATCAAAAGAACGAGTGACGACTGATGGACTGAAAGAGGGACGAGTGACGAGCGATTGCTCGAAAGCATGAAACATCAACATCAACATCTCACACTCGCACTCGAACCGAACAATTGGGATTTTGATTTTTGCTTTGTGCTTTGTGCTTTGTGCTTATGAATTTCAGAATTTAAACGTTTATTTCGAATAGGTTGCGGCGTGGCGCTTATGTCCGAAACCGACTTTGGAGGCAGGGCAAGACTTTAAACATAGAAACGATAATGTAAAAAATAAACTTTATTGGGGAAATAAATAAATGGCAAAATAAATAAAAAATAAATTATGATTATAATAGAAATAACATAAAACACAAAATTCGAAAAAAAAAACAAAAAAATATTTGACAAACTAAAACATATTTGGAAAGAAAATAAAACAATGAACAGATTATAAAATAGCTAACATGAAAATAGGTTCACTCAGGTATAAATCACTCAGGTACTGTTCAAAAATAATATTTGGTCTAAGTTTTTTGGAGATAGACGATTTCTCCTCAGGTTAGTGAGTTGTCCAGATTTCGAAAAAACTCTTTCGGATGGCACCGATGTAGCCGAAATTGACAAGTACTTCATGGCCAATTGATGCAGCTCAGGGAAAGTGGTTCTGTACTTCTTCCAAAATTCCATCGGATTACTTGTTCTTTCGAAATGTGGCAGTTCCAGATATTGTCTCATTGTTAAAGTGACGATAGTTGTTGATGTTGTAAATGATTTGGCCTTCGCCACTTTATCATCGAAATGAGACCATAAATCAAATTTTTCATTATTTTTAGGAAGTCTTGATAGCACTTGAATTATTCTCACTGTTTGTGTTGGGATGCTCCTGACTAGCCATCTGATTTTTTTCATTTATAATAACACTCAACTCCTCAGCAACCCATTTCTGTGCATTATTAGCATTAGTATCATTTCCAAAAGCTAATTTCTTAAACCTTGGGTCCAAAAATGCAGCTTTTGCAACAATTTTGGTGCATTCCAATATCCCAAGTCGACGTGTCCCTGCATCTAACAGATTTTGTTTCAAGATGGTACACGTTTCTGTAGTGGTCGTAATACCGTTGAGCGAAAATTGGAGACCCCTTACAAGTGGAATGACATTTGATAAAGTCGGATATTTTTCTGCCGACAGAATGGTGGTCATGAATTCTAATGGTTTAAGCAGAATTAAACTCTCCTCTATTACTCCCCATTCACCTGCATCCAAAAATTCTGGGGCTTTATCAATTTTTGTCATTGTAATTGAGAGGGCATCCTTGATTTTTACCAGTCTTTCTAACATTAATAACGATGAATTCCATCTGGTGACAACATCCTGTTTCACCTTGAAAGCCCTGGAAGCACTGGAAAGCCCATTTGCTCCTGCACAGATTTCAATTTACTGCATGATAACGCACTATGGTTGAAATGTCCCACAATTGTTTTACATTTCTTTAAGATTGTCTGAAATCCTGGATTGTTTGTTATTGCATCATTCACACTTAAATTGAGTGTATGCGCCACGCAAGGGTGATGATGTTTTTTCAGAAATTCATTGATTGCACATTTGATGTTCGACCCATTGTCCTAAACAATTGTTGTTATTTTGTTTGGAATATTTGTTTAGAAATTTTACACTGCACTTGACTATCCCCTATTTTGTCGAAGTGGTCCCACACAATCGATTTCTTCGCACCGGGTTTCATTTTTCACTACCAAGCTCGGTCCGACTCTGTCTGAGTTACTTTCTTACTCACTTTACTACTTATAACTATACTTGTTTACTTGACTGAATGATTGCGACAGGCGACTGAAAAGATGACGATGAGACGATTAACCATAGAATAAAAGATATTGCTTTTCCTCTTTTCCATTTATCTATTTATACCATTGATGGTGGGGAAGCGAAATACAAAAACCCCCCTATTTTTTAATAAAAAATGTTAAAAAAATCCATTAACTTATTTAAAAAGAGACCGCCACGCCGCCAAGTTCCAGGAAAAAAGAAAGGAAAATTCGCCGCTCACCACCGACTCTTTTTTTATTAAAAAAATTATCAATTTTAGTTATTTAAATGAGTGCCGACACCCGCCAAAGATGAGCTCAAAAAGACTATGAAAACAAATAAACATTACAATCGGCAAAACCCCTTTATTTTAAAAATCATTAATTAAAATTTCTAATGCTTAAATTCTAAAAAAAATCCGCCTTATTGTAGCTATGCCGACAAAAAGAACGCCGCCTCGTGACGCCGATAATTTTTTTTTTGTCTGCTTATTACCGTCGGCCGCCCGTCGCCTGCCAGTGGCTTTGCCATAAATGGGATAACAACGATGCTTTTATTTAAATTAAAGAAAAATCTACACCTCTGGCCGGTAAACCGAATCAAAGTGGTTGAGTTGAGTCTATATTCGACGCCGGCGGCGGCGTAGGGTTTTGTATTGCTTTAGAAGTTTAGTAAAAAAAATTGGGTTGGTCATTATTTATTTTACAAATTCATAATTAATTTAAAATAAGATCATAAAAAATCACTTAAATATGCATGTTTTATGAAAGTTTTAACTCTCACTAAATCGCTTCAGAAATCACTAGATCTAGTGAAATTTCCCTATACCTGGCAACCTTGATGGGAGGAAATAAAATTGCTTGAGATGTGAGATTTGTGAGAACGAGAAGTAATCCCGTGGCTGTGACGCGCGCATCATGGAATTCAGAAGATGCTCCTACTCTGCTATCCGATATTCGTTAGTATCCGAGCGATTGATCATTCGAATGATATTTCGATTATAGGTATCATTCGAATACTAATTATTCGATTATGAGATTTATTCGATTATGCCCATCACTAGTATTCACCCGATTGATCGGCTGTTTCCGGGTCGTAAGCATAAATCCAAATCTCATCTCCAGTTATGATGCGTTTCATTTTGTCTTTATAGTCGGAAAGCATTGTTTCACAAATTTCAACGCGGTGCTGTTTTACCATGAAATTGAGCGATTTTGGCACCAAACGAGATTTCACTTTTCTGAGATCCAAATGGCCCGGTCGAAGTAGGCGTTGACGGTGGGCCCCTTTGCGTGGAGTATCCGGCGGTCATCACAGGTGGGCCGCAGTCGTGGATCTCGTCTGCCGCTTCCGCGAGCTCGGGCAGTTTTTTTGCTTTGAACAAGCGAAGGATACGCCTGCTGGATGGCGGGAGCAGATCCAGCCACTTGACGTGCATCACATCGTCCCCTACGCCGCCTTTGGCCAATGACTGCATCTCTCGGAGCAGTTGGGAGGGTTTCTTGTCGCCCAATTACACCCCGGTGAGCAGCTTATGCAGTTGGAGGTCGGCTGAGTCGGTCATGCGGCTCAGGATTGTTGCCTTCAGCGTCTCGTAACGGTCGGCAACTGGTGGGTCTCGGAGAATGTCGGCCACCTCGCGAATCGTCTCCGGGTCTAAGGCGGCGACGACCAGTTGGTACTTCGTGGAGTTATGCCTCACCTGGTGTACCTGCATGGCGGACTCCACCTGGAGGAACCATAGCCCTGGATCGCAGCGCCAGAACGTTGGAAGCCTGCAGTTATTTACGGCGCTGACTGTGGGTTGACCTTGTTGACCTTATGGAGGCGGTCGGAAGGCGTCTTGGTCGGCGGCGACCTGTTCGTTGGCCGTGCCGACGGGGTCCGGTGGGTTGCTCATCGCCGAAACCGGTGCGAAAGGGAGCTCACAGTACGTGCGCCAAAGGCGCGGTGTGAAAAATAGACACGGGGCACTTCTGAAAAAGGAGCGCACTGTGCGGAACACTTCTAGAACGCGTCGAAAAGGGGTCGCGACGCGTACGGACTCGTGGCACGTGTGAAAAATCGGTAAAATGTCGCACAACCCGAAAAATACGTTGTCGGGGTCATCACTTTAGCGCCGGCCTTTACGTTGAGGCGTAAAAGAAAAACCGATCGCCGTCTCACATGAAGAATTTATTGGATTCTCAAATTACATCGAATTGTGCGAAACGATTGCGAGTCCAAGCGCGCGTTTTTAGCTCGAAGTCTAGAAAGGGAGTGGCTTTAGTGAGTAGCTCCCTAGAAAGGGAGTAGCTCTCTCGTAGCCTTTAGCGTCTCGGCGTTACGGCGAATACTTGTCGGGCCACAAGGAGCTGCTTACGTCGCCTAGGCGCGGGCTTCTGCGGAGGCGCCACATATTTACATGCCTACACTAATTATTTATTAATGGTCGCGTTCATCCGTGCCACTCCGAAAAAAGCGCTACTTGATCGCTCAGGGAGCGATCAGGTAGCGCTATCTGGCATGGATGAACGCGATTTTGTGACATAACTGACATTTGACATAAATCCAGGTGGTACTATTAGCCTAACTTTTAACTAGGGTTGTTTCGCGTTTTTTGTGTTGTTTTTGGATCCTGTTTGATTGAGTTTTGTGTTTTGAACTTTAATGTTACTTGTACAAATTTTATATAACGATTGAAGGTGAGATGGATTTTAACAGGTTTTTAATGTTATTTAATTTTGATTCTGTTACAGTTTAGGTAGTAATAATGGCTGAAGGTGAAAATAATATTCTAGCAAATATTATAGCCTTGGCCAATGATGATGAGGATGATGATGACGTTGGCGATATCAATCATATAAATGATTTAATATTGGTTCTCGCTGAACTGATTGGAAATGATCTACTGGAAGGACGTCCACGATTAAGGAGGCCCAGAAATGATGATTTTGTTGAAGTCACGGTACCCAGATTTTCAGACGATTTGTTCAAAGAACATTTTCGAATGAGTAGAGGAACCTTTCAGGTATGTTTCTCTATCACAAATAAGTAAATCAGTTGTTTGTAAATTTGTAATAACATTTTAGAACCTACGTAATATAACGTTAAGCTCAGCGGCATAAGGTCCGTTATAGAACGTTCCTTCGGAATGCTAAAAGGATAATTTAGGAGGCTCAAGTATTTAGACGTAATGGACATGGACCTGGCAAACAACACAATCGGGGCAGCTTGCCATATTTAATTTAATAATTAAAAAATTATGGAGAACGACATCAACATGAACGAAGAAATAGAACTTTAGTTCGCAAATGAATTTCATGAGGCAGGTGACGAAGAAAATATTGTAGATGATGGAAATGCAGCAACGATGAAAAGAAACTATATAACAACATTGTTATAAATAAATTTATTATATAAAAATGACGTTTTATTTTTTATAATGGTCATATTTTTTAAAATTTGGTTTTTTCCCTTAAAATTTCGTTCTCTTTGTATAGCGCTGTATTCTTCAACAGCCATTCGATTCTTCTTAATTCTTCCACTCGCGTCAATTCACGAGTTTGCAAATGAATTTTTTTAGGCAGATGACGAAGAATATATTGTATGATGATGGGAATGCCGCAATGAATAAAAGACATGATATTACAACATAGTTTTTAAATAAATTTATTGTATTTTATTTTTTATAAAATTCGGTAATTTTTTTTAATATTTGGTTTTTTTCCTTCAGTATTTGGTTACGCTCCCTCTGTACGGCGTTGTTTTCGTCTATAGCAAGTCGATTTTTTTCTTCCAGTCTTCTTTTATTCTTCCAGTCTCGCTAATTCCACCTCAGTTTGGTTTTTCCTGAGAACGTTCAGGACAGTCTCCCGCTTCCTCCTTGGGGTGCCCGGTCGGTCCCGGTCCATCGAGGTGTCCGGTCTGTCGTGGTCCCTCGAGGTACCCGGCCGGTTCTGCTCCATCGAAGTACCCGGCCGGTTCTGCTCCATCGAAGTACCCAGTCGGTCCTGGTCCATCCAGGTGCTTGGTCTGTCGTGGTCCCTCGAGGTGCCCGGTCGATCCAGATCCATACAGCTGCCTGGCCGGTTCTGGTCCGTAGAACCCCCAAGCTGGAGAGCAACACGAACGACGATATCGTTGTGGGAGTGTGGACGGTTTTATCGGAATGAAATATTTCATTCATTTCCTCGTAAAACTCCCACGAAATTGCCGATTCGCCGGTCGTGTTGGCCCGTTGCTTCTGGACCAGGAAGTTTTTTTTAGGTTTCTAAATTTCCGGTCCAGAGTTTGTGTACTCGTCCGGTAGCCTTCGGCGTGGAAAATTTTTTCTATCTCACTCCACACATCCTTATTTTTCACTTTTGGATTCCTGAATTTGCTGACCCTTTTTGCATACTCAGAAATTAGCAATTTCACCATTCTCCTACTCCACTGCTGGTTTTCATTGGTTGCTGCTAAAATTAGAAAAAGAAATATATGTATTGTGTCTAACTTGCTGTAGATTTATATATTCTATAAATCGTAACAAACAATACTTACGACACTCTTGGAGAGGCTGATTTTCTTTTTGAAAGATGTCAGTTTAAAAAACTGAAGGATCTCCGGTGTAGCCTCCACAGCGCATAATTCTTGCGCTAAAAAAGTAAAACTCAGTTTATACAAATAACATAAAAAGATTTGTTAAAACTAAATATAGTAAAAATTTTCTTCTTTTTCAACATACAATTGTATACTTCCATCCGGGTTTTACCCATCATTAACGAAATTCATGGATTATTTTCAATATACAATTGTATACTTCCATAGGGTTTTTCCCATCATTATCGAAATTCAGGGAAACAATTTGAAAAATGATGTCTCATAAGAATTTATTTATTACTTACTATACTTATTAGAAGCATATCAATTAACTAATTCATTTTGATCAAACGAGTCTGCCATTGCATTGCTCCAAGAATCAGAAGACTAAACTAAGAACAAATTAACTTGAAGAACAATAAGGACTTAAACACTATCAAACAAATCACTAAAAAGAACTATCTATTTGACCACGAGGTTAACAACCCTACAAAACAATACGCACTAGAAAACATTCGGCTAGATTTTTCGAAGGCCGGCAGGCGGAGGGAGAAATTTGCACGTCACATCCCCTAAATTATCTTTTACAAGGGTAATAATGCGATTTCTTTAGTTACTACACAAAGATAGAGACGCAACCAGTTTGTGCGTTGATTTGCCTTTGCCGATTTGAAAAATACATAAAAATTTGTAAATTTGTTAAGTGTCAACTGTTATCAAGTTTAAGTTTTTGTGGAAACTTTATTTTTGGTAAATCTAACATTTTAAAATTAGTTTTTATACTTTGGAACAGTCTGATTGTAAAATTTTTGATTTTCACTATGCACAAAGGTTTGGATTCTAAAATGAAAGTACCTTTTAATGCTGTGGTGTCCTTTTGTTTATCGCACTGCACTGTTACACTTTGTTTGGTGGGTAGTACAATTATCCATTTATTGTCCTCCACTTACTGGAATTTCTCCTTGGAGATTTCCGCTGTCGTAGTTCGGCAGGTGGTAAGATTTGACGAGTATACTAGCATTTGAACGGATAAATTTTTCAAATTGCAGAGCGTTAACCGTATCTGTTAGCTCCGCCCCTTTTACAACAAATTAGATAGTTTTATAAAAACGACTTATTTATGGCGCACGAATTTTTTAACTTAATTATACATTTTTTTAATAAACCCGAACGAATTTAAGAAAATTTAATGTCCATTTCGGCTTATTTTTTACGATCTTTTCAAATCTGCTATTATTTTTTATAAACATTATTTGGTAAAAAAGTTAGCTTGTTTTTGACACATTTGTACAGGAATCCCTATGTCGCATCTTATAAATAACACAGTGTATAAAGATTTTCAGAATGGAACCACATGTAATGAGTTTTATTAGCTGTCGTATAATCTCTTAAAAATTCGAAAATAAGTTTGTCATTGTTCTTTTCGGGTATTTTTATGGTTGCGATTTTGTGATATTCATAAGTATCATCGTTTAATTTTAAATTTGGGCATATTTGTGGAAATACGAGAATTGGATTTGTTTTGTTGTTAATTATTTCGTCTAAAATTTGTATTCCATCATTTGTTGTTTCTGTGGCTGTCGTATGTTACGCATTCGTTAAATATTCAATGAGTAAATTTTCAATTGATTATACAATAAATAAATAAATACAATTGATTTAATTCTTGACAAAGCTTCTGCAGCGTTATTCGTGCTACCTTTTTTGTAAAATATTTGGTAATCATATTCTTCTAATTTTAATCTCCATCTAATTAATTTAGAATTCGGTTCCTTTAAGTTGAAAAGCCAAATCAGGGGCCTGTGATCTGTATATATCGCAAATTTTCGTCCGAATAGGTAAAGTCAAAAGTATTTACATGCCCAAACAATTGCAAGGAGTTCTTTCTCGATTGTGCTATAATTTTGTTCAGATGTGTTTAGTAGTGTCCTTGAGACAAAAGCTACGGGTTTGTCAGATCCGATTGTTCCTTGCGAAAGCACTGCTCCCAAAGCTACGTTTGAAGCGTCTTTCGTGAGTATAAACGGTTTAGTAAAGTCGGGATATTAGAGAAGAGGTGAATTTATTAGTAGTTGTTTGCAATTTTCAAGAGCGTCGGTGAATTCTTTATCGTGTATAATTTTAGCGTTTTTCTTTAAACGTTTAGTAAAGGGTTTTGTTATTATCGCGAAATATTTTATGAATTTTCGATAGTATCCAACGAGTCCTAAAAAACTTTTAATTTCTTTGGGTGATTTTGGAATTGGGAATTTCTTTACAGCTTCTGTTTTATCGGGGTTTGGTTTGAGTCCGTTTGTTGTTATTACGTGTCCAGGGTAGGTTACTTCTTTTCTAAGGAATTCACTCTTATGTACTTGAATTTTGAGATTCGATTGTCTGAGACGTTGAAATATAGATTTAAGTAGTTCAACGTGTTCTTGTAATGGCGTGCTGAATATTACAATGTAGTCTAAATAAACTAGACATATTTGGTTTTGAAGTCCTCTTAGAACATTGTCCATTACGCGTTGAAACGTCGCGGGTGCGTTTTTAAAACCGAATGGCATGCGTTTAAATTCGTAATGTCCGTTTAATGTTGAAAATGCTGTTTTTATGTCGTCAGGGTTCATTTCAATTTGGTGGAAACCGCTATCTAAGTCGAGTGTCGTAAAATGTTGACTTTTACCTAATTTATCTAAAATGTCACTTATATTTGGTAATAGATATTTGTCGTTTAGTTTCCTATAGTCAATTATGAGTCTCCATTTTCGTTTTCCAGATGCGTCTAATTTTTTTGGTACAACCCAAATGGGGCTAGACCAAGGTGAATTTGAATTGAAATTTCATAGCGAATGAAAATTAGACATTTCATTCGCAAACCATTGTAAGCAATTATTTCCTCAATAACTTTTATAGTATGAAAGACTGTCATCAAAAACGCATTTAACATAATAACCGACGCTATAAGCTATATGCTTTTGATATTTTAAAGTTTCCTGTGTTAATTCATTACAGTGTTGTAATATTGATTCGAAATCTGCGTAAATTACAAAAGGACATTTTTGTTTATATACATAATTCTTAAAACTAACAAAATCATATTTCGGAAATGACATTTTGTAATCGTTAAGTTCTTCACACAATATTAAATGTTTATTTAATATTTCCTCATTTGAAAAATAATGTAAACATCTATCGCAAATAATTTTTTTATGTTCATTTTTAGAAAGTTGATTTGAAACAAGTCTAGACAAGTTTTTGATCCACACATAATGATATTTAATTTCATCAACACCACCACCATCATCATCATCATCATCATTAAAATCTTTATTTGGAAAATATTTATTTTGTATAAGTAAATTAACATGTTGTAATTTCTTTTTTGTTAATCTTATTGGACATGGTTATGAAAAATGTTTCTTTTTTACTTCTGATTTTTTTTAATTCTAAAGCGTATAAATTAATCGAAATTTTGTGGTCTTTTTCAAATTTCCAAATTTAATTAATTCTCATTGGATGATCAAAATTGTTTATATTCAAAACAGTACTATAATGTGGATATGAATAGGTGTTTTCTTGATTACTTCTAGGTGGATAAAGAGCACAAATTACGCACCAAAAAAACAAAGCCCATCCACTACCCTTTTCCTGAAATTCTGACAAATTATTTAAAATGGAGTGTATCACGTGTTCCTTAAACCAATCAAACAAATTCGTTCCTACATCAATAATAAAATTTCGAATACTAAAATATTTTCTGTCAATTAATTCTTCATCATTTGATTGTTTTACAAAATTACCACAAAAAGTTATGTTAACTTTTAACATTGACAGTGTCTTTAAAATTTTAGTTAGTTTGTTTTTAAATAAAATAAATGCGCATCATTAAAAAAATGTATAATATCTTTATGTTTCATGGTAATAATAACTCTAGTTCTTACTCCATTATTAAAAATTGCATTAACATTTTTCCATTTAACTCTTATTTAACTCTTTTCCATTTAGTTTATATCCTAAATCTAAACCTACATGCATTTTTGTTTTTAATAAACATCTTATACGTTTTAACTGATTTATTTCATTAAAAATATTACGTTTTTCGCTTACATACAAGATAACATATTCTTAAATGTTTATTAATTAACTTAATATAAGTCGGAGAGTCCATATTATCATTATTTTTATCATTATTGCACTTAAAATACTTTTGAACGTTTTCATCTTACAAGGGGACCACATGAACTCGTCATCACCGATTTAGCCCAAATTTACAGCAAGTGGGAGGGCTAGATGGCCAAGCGTTAATGAGATAACACGGTTTTTTGCGCGGATAGGTTAGTTATAAACTTGCCATGTTATATAACTTTCAACGGCTGGTTGGTGCAGCAGTAGGAGTTCGGAATTCTAATACGGCGGAGGCTGGTTCGAATCTCCGCGGGGAAGTTTTTTTTTTATTGCAATTTTTTAAAGATTTTCTTTTATTGTTATTATTATTTATTTATGTTTGTCTTTTAATTTGTAATTATTTTATTTTTTAAAATTTGATTAATTTACTAGTAGTATTACGTATTATTTATTATTTGTTTCAATATAACTTTAACGGTTAATTTTTAAAATTGCTTTCATTTATTATTATTAATATTATTATTAAAATTGTTCTTTATTTTCTTTCATAGACCATGTCTACGCGGTGTAGACAAGGAGGTAGTATTTTTATTATTTAAAGGTGAATCGCATGTGCTGGGGTGATATTCATCGTAAAAACAGGGAAAGCAGTAATGGTGCCGGCACCTTGCACACGTTACAAACGCCGCATTTTTACAGCTACATGGTTTTTTTAGAGTATCAATAGAAAAACAAGCTTGATTAACATTTATAAACGTTTCTCTTTCGTCGCAGAGTTTGGCAGCACCACGCATAATGCAACATGTCGCGGAATATTGGCGAGGTTAGCTGGTGATGCAGGATGGAATGTATTTTAATGCAGTCTTCTCGGGATGTGATTTCTCGTTCTCTCTCGATGAGGTGCAGTTTTGAATCTTCTTAATACAATTCTTTACCTTTTGCTCCCGAGGAGAGTTTGCGCGGTGCCGAGGCACTCCGCTCACCCTTCCCGGAGCTCCCTGGTTTAGCCCCGCCTAGGCCGCTTTTTGTATAGCGGCTAGGGGACGGACTGCCCCTGCAGATCTTTTTTGCAGGTGCCTCCGTAGCCTTGTCGACCAGGGATGGGAGGACGATCCATTTCAGACCCCCATGGTCCGAAGTGTAGCGTACACTTCCAACCTTTAGGGACTGGCTTCGATCGCCGAAGAAGGTGACGAGGACTACATCTGAGTCTTCGCGGTCTCCCTCCGGGACGTATGGGGCCAGCACCTGCCAATACCATCGGCAGTGCTGCGCTGTGCTCCTTCCTGCGTCAGGGTCGGCTTTTGACGTCAGGTGCAGCTCTCGGAGTCCGAGGTCTGCCACCGTCTGTCCTTTGCCGATCGGGGCCCGCAATGTGCGGCTCCTGCCCTTGACGATCAGGGGATTCCACAGTTGGGATAAATCTCCCAACCCCAGAGCCTCCTGTGTGGAGGCCCTAACGTCCTCACCGTCTTCCATTCGGGTTATTATTGAACGGAAGATCGCCGGAACGTGCCTGTGTTCCTCGTCTAGGGCGTCGAGCTCTGGCTTCTTAGCCATCATCGACGCCACTAGCGGGATCTCTGGCACTAGAGGGACGAACGGCCTCAATGAAGCCTCAACCGCCTCCTCCGCGACACCCGTCTCCATCGAGGATCTCTTACGAGCCTCAATGGCCATGGCCTTCTGCCGGATTTGGTTCCAGGCTGATTCAGCCGCAACCTCCTCCGACCAGTCTTTATTCTCAAGGTCGTCGAGTTTTATGAAACCCGAGACCATGAGAGCTGGTTCGTCCGTTCTGTTGGCCTTTATGGCCTGCAGACGTTCGAGCGAAAGCCCTTGGACGTAATCCCGAAACTCCTGTTCGGTCCTGCCCGCAACTCGGCATATTATGCCCCAGTTAGAGGACTTAAGTGATCGAAGCCCCTTGTTAAGGAGCCAAGATCTCAAGGACTGAACCTCGGTCCTGACCGGGGACCTGGCGACCTCCTTGTCCTTAAAGGACGAGGCGCCAGCCCCCGCGGGGCCAGACCGGGCCGGGGAGCCTTTGCCGGACTTATTATTGGCGGCAGGGGGGTTGGACCTCTTAGTCCTCCCAGAGGCAGCTTGCTGCCTGCCCCCAGATTATTATGCTATATTAATGCTAATGCCCCTTGAATTTGTTGGTAATATTCGTGATTAACATTAAATTTAATATCACCATTTTCAATATAAATAATATATTTATGTTTCCTTTCCAATTCTTCATTTAAAATTGAATTTCTAAATTTAAATGGGCATTTCACCTCCAATATCGCGTCGTCGATAATTAGTCAATCAGGGCTAGTAGTGAAACAAGGCTGGTTCTAGCATGGTCATAGGGAAAACAATGTGTTAGAGAGAGATAGGTATACCAATGTGTTAGAGAGAGACAGAGACATCTGTCAACTTCCCATCTGTCAACGTCACATCTGTCAACGTCCCATCTGTCAACGTCACATCTGTCAACTTCACATCCGTCAACGTGCCATCAGTCAACGTGCCATCAGTCAACGTCACATCTGTCAACTTCACATCTGTCAACGTCACATCTGTCAACGTCACATACTCTATACATTATAGGCAACTCTCATGACACATGAAACATTAAATTTTAATAAAAAGTAGACAAACCTGGGATTTGAACCTCGGTAGCTCGTGGTGGAGAGGCGAGTCCCTAATAGCTGGCCTAAGGAGACGTCTTAGTAAAAATGTTAAAAGTTGAGTATATAAAGTGGTATGTCGCGGAGGGCGCGCGGTTCACGGGGTGGTCTTCGATGTTTGGGGGGTGGGGGGTTGGTAGTATGTCGCGGCGCGGTTCACGGGGTGGTGGTCTTCGATGGTTTGGGGTGGGGGGTTGGTAGTATGTCGCGGAGGGCGCGCGGTTCACGGGGTGGTGGTCTTCGATGGTTGGGGGTGGGGGGTTGGTAGTATTTACTTTTTCCTTAAAAATACCTATTACAAATATAGCGAATATACACGGAAAGTAGTCGATGCGGGACATTTCAATTGGAATCTTTTCGGAATACCCTGCCCAGAAGACAGTCTATTGAAACAATTACAAACTTTACTAACCAAAATTATATCTATATATATATATATATAAGTGAACGTAGGAGTTTTTGTAATCCATACAAATTTCCTATAAAATTTTTTTCAACAACAGCACATGCGTGTAAAGTTTTTTAATAATAATAATAAAGTTTTTTTTTTTTACAATTTTTGACCTTTTATTTTATAACAGCTGCCACTGAACATAAGAGATGTTAATGGATATGCTATATATAGAATGATTTATGGACGTAGTAAATAAAAATAATTTAATATATTTCGTTTATTATAATAATAATACTACATTTATTAGCCATTGATGAAGTTGTAAGATATTTTTTAATGCACACATTCCATCTCCTTGATGATTTAAACAGGATACAAGTCCTCGAGAGAAATTACCAGTGTCTTGAGGAGTTCCATCAAATTTAGCTACATCAACAATTTTGGGAAACACTCCGAAAACATAACATTTTTTCAATAAAAACTCTGCTTTTTGTTCACCTCTTACATAAATTACATAAATACAGATGAACGTGAATTTTGGGACATCCTGTATAAAGTTTAATTTTCAAATAGTATCGAAAATGTTCAGAGTGTTGTTGGTTATCATCTCTGCATCGACAGCGATGATAACTATTAGCGATGAGGAATATGCGAAAAAATTTTTACAACATTTCAAGAAAAATACATAAATTTCAAAAACCCTTATTTTTAAAAATAAATATTTTAACCGTTTTAGTGCTAAGCAATTTTGGCAAAAATAAATGAAAATTGCTATACACATATTGATTATCCTGCATATCCATAGAGGAAAAAATAATGGTGTCAAATAAAACACTCTAAGACAAATATCAATCAATTTTATTAATATTACTAATTACTAATTGAATATTGAATTTAACTGTAACGAAAAATAAAAAAAAATTAAAATAATTAAATAAAAGAAAATTATAAACCAACCTCAATATCCAACAAGTAATAAATTCGGTGTCCACCTCCACGGTGTAACCTACAGTATGCCCTAGGATCTCTCCTAGGGCAATTAATGTAGGTGGTCTCTCTTCAATTCTAATTTTCAATACAATAATATCATAATTCTGCAATAAATTATAAATATAAATAATTTATAAATAAAATAAAAAGTTATTTACTTACAGCAAATTCGGTATTATATACCGCCCTTCTTACCATTGCCGTGGCCATCATAGCTAAACGAGCGTTTTGTGGTTCCATTATTGAAATTTTTCAAATAATATGAATAAACGTCTGAAGCGTCCCCTTAAATAGGAACTGTTATCAAAAATATAGTGTTCTTTGAACTTTTGAACTATCTCATTATTCTCATTGTATGCTTGATGCAGCGGATTAATTAGTACGACCTGTATAAGTGAGTTTTTGCAATCCATGCAATTTATGCAAATTTCAACAACAACATGTTGATTTTTATTTTTTTTTATCAAAATTTACAATTTAAATTAACATAAAAAAAAACATATTCTTCTTTGTTAACAGTTCTTATTTAAGGGACGCTTCAGACGTTTATCCACATTGATTGAACAGCTCTCCGAAAAATTGCAGTACTCTGTGATTGTGTGTAGTTTTGTGAAAGAAAAGTAAGTAAATTATTAAAAATTATTAATAATAATAATTAATAATTGTTAATAATAATAATAATAATAATAATAATATGTATTAAAAAATATTCTAAATTACAACTCTTGTAGATGGATTTAAAAGAAATAAACAACGTTTCTCTTATAGAGGATAAGCCCACCAAAAAAGTATCAGAATTATCAAAAAACAAACCATATCCAATCCAGTTAAAGGATACCATATCCATACCCATATCCAGGCTCAAGTTATAACTTCAAAATTTGGCAAAGAAATATTATTAGAACTATCCGATATTAAGGTATATCTACCGAACAGAGTAACCAACGTTTATGAAAAACACGTGGACCACTTAGTAGAAGAAAAATATTCTATTATATTTCGAGGAGAAGTAGATATAGGAAAACCATACAAACTTTCTTCATTCGAACTTATTGAGAACTAGGTATGTATTACTTTAAATTTAAATGAAAAACATAAAATATGTTATAGACGTTAAATTTTCAGAGAATCTGATTAACATCCCAACATCATCAACGTTAAATTTTCGGTGAGTCTGATTTTAGAACTGAAAAATTTAAAGCGTTATTTGAGTGTAGTTAATAGTTTTATTAAAAATAATAATAATAATATCGACCCAACACTATGCATTAAATTAATTAATAAACATTTAAGAAAATGTAATCTTATGATAAAAAAGTTTAAAATTAATGTAGGACAAAAACGTAATATATTTAATAAAATGAGTCAATTAAAACGGCTGAGATGTTTACTAAAAACAAAATGCATAGGTTTGGGACTTAAACGACGCTTTAGCTTTAGAAAGGTTAAATGGGAAGATGTTAATGCAATTTTTAATAAAAGAATAAGAACTGGAGTTATTATCAATATAAAACATAAAGATATTTCAGCTTTTTTAAATGATTCATTTTATTTATTCAAAAATAAAATAACTAAAATTTTAAGTACCATATCAATGTTAAAAGTTAACACAATTTTTTGCGGTGATTTTGTAAAAAGATTAAATGATGAAGAATTAATTGACAGAAAATATTTTAGTACTCCAAATGCTATTATTGATTTGGGAACAAATTAATTTCATTGGTTTAGGGAAAACGTGATTGATCATATTTTAAATAAATTGTCGGAATTTCAGGAAAAGGATAGTGGATGGGCTTTACGGGAAATTATTTTGTTAGAAATTGCAATTAATAAGTTTGAGAGTGGTAATGGAGGTTCGTCATACATCAAATTGCCCGATCAAATTCGAAAGAAACACGCTTGTGTCAATGTTAAAAATAACGATGAAGCGTGTTTCTTTTGGAGTGTAATAAGCGCTCTTTATCCTCCCAGAAATAATCAAGAATTCACTTATTCATATCCATATTATAGGAATGTTTTAAATACAGAAAATTTTGAACTTCCAATGAGAATTAATCAAATTTCAAAATTTGAAAAAATCAATAATATTTCGATTAATTTATATGCTTTAGAATTAAAACAAAACAAAAGTAAAAAACAAACATTTTTCAATGTATCTCCTGTAAGATTAACAAACAATAAATTGCAACGTCACGTTAATTTACTTATTATACAAAATAAATATTTCCCAAGTAAAGAGCATGATGATGATGATGATGATGCTATCAATATTGAGAGTGATGGAGATGATGAAATAAAATATCATTATGTATGGATAAAAAACCTGTCTAGACTTGTTTCAAGACAACTTTCTAAGCACAATCGTAAAAAATTTATTTGTGACAGATGTCTAAATTATTTTTCAAGCGATGAGAAATTACAGAAACATTCAGTGTTGTGTACGGAAATTAATGAATACAAAATATCTTTTCCAAATTACGATTTTGTTCATTTTAGAAATTACGTATAGAAACAAAAATGTCCTTTTGTGATTTACGCTGATTTTGAATCAGTACTAGAAAAATGCAATCAAGTGTCACAAAAAACCTTAAAATATCAAAAACATATAGCTTTTAGCGCAGGTTATTATTTTAAATGCACATACGATGATACTCTTTCATATTATAGAAGTTATCGAGGGGAAGATTGCTTACAATGGTTTTCCAATGAAATTTCTACAATTGCTAAATTTATGGAATTAAAAATAAAAGATGTCAAGTCTATGACAGGGTTCCCTAAAAGTAAAGCAGAGGCAACGAATTGTCACATTTGCGAAAAACCGTTTAGTCCCTCGGATACCATTGTCCTCGATCACGATCACTTTACTTCTGAATTTAGAGGATTCAGTCACTCAAAATGCAACCTTCAGTTCAAAAAGCTTTTTGTTTGTCCCGTTTTGTTTCATAATTTCTCCAATTATGATGGTCATCTTATAATTAAAGAAATATGTCGAAAAGGAAGAATACATGTACTTCCAGTTAATAAAGAGAAATATATTTCCTTCACATTGAAAGAGAATAATACTAGATTTAAATTTAGATTTATAGATTCATATAAATTTATGAGTGCAAGTCTTGATGAGTTAGTTTCACTATTGTGTAAAGATAATTTCAATATTTTAAATAAAGAATTTAAACATTTAGATCAAGAACAAATTAAATTGCTGACTAAAAAAGGCGTATTTCCATATGATTATATTGATAGCTTCGAGAAATTAAATGAAACTAAATTACCATCTATTGAATGTTTTTATAACAGATTAAACGATGAGGAAATTAGCGAAGAAAAGTATCAACATGCCTTAAATGTTTGGGAAATGTTTAATATAAAGTCTTTGGGAGAATACAGTGATTTATATATGAAAACTGACATTATCCTTTTAGCTGAAGTTATGGAAAATTTTAGACATACAGCTTTTGAAATTTACGGGTTGGAACCAATTTGGTACGTTACGATGCCTTCGTACACATGGGATTGTATGTTGAAATACACAAAATGCAACCTTCAACTTTTAAAAGATGTAGATATGATTCTTTTTATTGAAAAAGCAATTCGTGGAGGGGTTTCGATGTGCTGTAATCGATATTCAGAAGCGAACAATAAATATTTGCCTAATTACAATCCTTCAAAACCTACAAAAAGTCTGCTATATTTAGATATTAACAATCTTTACGGCTTCGCAATGACTGAACCTCTACCTTACGATGGATTTCAATGGTTAGTCATTTGACGATTTTAATGTCTCATCTATTCCTGACGATTCTCCAATAGGTTACATATTACAAGTAGATTTAGAATATCCAAAAATTTTACATGACCTTCACAAAGATTATCCATTTTGTCCTGAACATCGTATACCTCCAGGATCTAAACTACCTAAATTAATGACAACATTATTCGATAAAAAAGAATATACATTACATTACAGAAATTTAAAACAAGCTTTAAAACATGGATTGATTTTGAAAAAAGTTCATAAAATACTCCAATTTAATCAATCTAGATGGTTGAAGCCGTATATCGATTTAAATTCTAATTTAAGAATTGCTGCAACTAATGATTTCAAGCGAAATCAATTAAAACTAGCAAATAATGCAATATATGGTAAAACGCTTGAAGATATTAGACGTCATCGTGTGGTAACACTTGTAACTAATTATGAAGGGAGGTACGGAGCAAAAAATTTAATTTCTAGTCCACGTTTTCAAAGTCGAACTATTTTTGATGATAATTTAATGGCTATTGAATTACGAAAAACTGAAATCATTTTTAATAAACCGTTATACATAGGTATGGCTATACTAGACATTTCCAAAACATGTATGTATGAATTTCATTATGATTTCATGTTACCGAATGTAGGAGTCGAAAAGTGTAAAATTATGTACACAGATACTGACAGTTTTATTTATGAAATAACTGATCAAGATGTTTATAAGGATATTATAAAACCCCATATTACAAAATTTGATACATCCGATTATCCTAAAGATAACCCGTACGGAATTCCTTTAGTCAATAAAAAAGTTCCAGGTTTAATGAAAGATGAAGGAAAAGGACAACTTCTTACTCATTTTGTGGGATTAAGATCTAAAATGTATGCATATAAATTTCACGTTCCTTTAGACCAAAAACAAATGTATGAAAAATTAACTAACTATGAAGAACTTGGAGTTACCAAAAAGTCAAAAGGAGTAAAAACTTCTGTGGTAAAAAATAAATTAACTTTTGATGATTATGTAAATTGTTTGAAAGAACATACTAAAAAGGTGGTAACTCAACGTTCGATTCGTTCTTATGCCCATAATATTTATTCTATAGAACAACAAAAAATCGGATTAAGTCATGATGATGACAAACGAAAATTACTATCTTCATCATTTGATACTTTACCTTGGGGTCATTATAAAATTGTATATTTTTTTTTTGTTTTAGATAATGATTCTAACACTTCAAGATATATGTATAAAAAAAGTTTGTAAAAATATCAATTCTATTAATGATTTTCTTAATGAAAATTTATTACCTCTTCCGTTAATGGAAAAAGTCTTGATGAAATATAGTAAGTTTAGATGGAATTTTTTGGTAAAAAATGCCTATGAAAATTATGATGAGGATAAAAATCTTTTGTGTCTTGAAAATTTAAATCATTTTAGTTTTTGCTATTTGCTATTTTTTAGTATTAGATTTATCAAAATATCATCCCTTCGCGGGGGAAGTAGCTACCCCGATCCCCGGAAAAACATGATTTTACCTATCTCGAGAACCAAAACAGCTAGTGTTACAAATCAAACGGCATATTTTGTTGCTATTTTGTTGCTGAGGGATAGCGGTATTAGATTTATCAAAATATCATCCCTTCGCGGGGGAAGTAGCTACCCCAATCCCCGGAAAAACATGATTTTACCTATCTCGAGAACCAAAACAGCTAGAGTTACAAATCAAACGGCATATTTTGTTGCTATTTTGTTGCTGAGGGATAGCGGCATTAGATTTATCAAAATATCATTCCTTCTCGTGGGATGATCTCGAGAATGTTTAGGTAAAATCATGTTTTTCCGGGGATCGGGGTAGTTACTCCCACCGAGAAGGGATGATATTTTGATAAATCTAATACCGCTATCACTCAGCAACAAAATAGCAACAAAATATGCCGTTTGTCTCGTATCGGTAGCTTCATTGGACTTTTAGATATTGCTATGTTTCGCTAGCGTAATATTACGCTAGCGTAACCGCGTTTTTGCAAGAACTATTTGAGCAACAAAATCAATTCTTGCGGCACAAATTAGCAACAAATTAGCAACAAAATACTGTGTAGTTTTGGACACCGGCTTATGAAATGGTTATGCTAGGGTAATAGACGTGATTACAAGAGAAAATTGGAGTACTGAATATAATTTACGAAGATATTGCGTTTGGGTTCATAAATATTATGTAAAAAACTTCAATTTAACTTTTTGTCAAGATTGTTTTCGAGAATTTGAACGATTTTTAAAAAAAATCAATATAAATTGTAAACTTGATGTTGTTAGAGATCATCATCATAATGTTTGTGAAACTGACGATTTAACAGTTTTTTATACTAAAAATACTATGTGGTGTCAAAATAGATTTAATGAAATACTTTTTAGTTTATATAGTTATAAACGATGCATTGAAAGGTTACATAATAATGAAGGAATGCAAAGGTTTATTAATGATAGTGATAGTGATGATGATAATGATTTTATTTAATAAAAACAAATTTTTATGGTTTTATTATGTTTTATTTTACAAATACAAATCCTGAGTAACAGTATGTTTATAATAATAAATAAACTCTCTAACAGCAGTATTTAATAAATTATCATTGGATATATTACAAAATTCAGATATAGCATTTATCATACCAAAAGTATTATTTGCCTTAAAATAATTTATAACGTTTCTATAAAAGAAATTAAAGTTAACATTTTTTAACGTAGATAATTTAAAGCAAATTAAATTTTCGTTAAGTTCTAGTATCTATCTAACATCATACTCGTGTATATAAAAAGTGGTTAAAAATTTTTCAATTTTTAAAAACTTAATATTATCTAAAAATATTTGAGTGATCGTGGTATAATCACTGCATTGAAATGTAAGTCTGTCGTTACTTTCATAGTGTGTTGTAGAAGATTCATTGGAGAAGAAGAAGGTGGTGAGCTGATGTCGAAGCAAATCGATGAAGTCATTCCATTCAAGCATATTAAAAGAAACTCTTTGGAAATCACGATTCTTAAAAATGACTGCAGGATCGAACATTCGAGCTGGACTTAGACCGCAGCATAATTCATAACCGTTTTCCAATTGATATACAGTTTCGAGTAAATAAAACCGTTCATCTACTGCAGCTTTTTCACATTTATCCAAATTTCTGTCAATTTGAGCGTTATAGCTGTCGAGATCAACGTAATGATTTGACTGATTATCGTTGTCGAAAATCACTTCAACTTCTACACTATCATCACTACTGCAGTGCCCACTATCGTCTTCACAATTCATTTTCATTTTCATTTCATTACTAACCCTCTACTTAATTATCCGTAATTTATATGTGCTTCTATATGCTGTGATTGGTAGAAATAAACTGTTTTCTCATTGGTTCATAGAATTTATACAATATCAACGTTTTCTACCCAACTGTTATGTTTTTTATTAAGTCCAAGCCATTTAACATAAATTTTTTTCCCTTTTCGTCTTAATACTTTTTCCACTAAGTAAATGTCAGGATTTGAAGTTTTTTGTAGTTCTTCTTCGTAAAACGCTCCACTTATAGGATTTTTAGTCATATCTTCTAATAGATACGTTACGGGATTTGTAATTTTAACTTTTGTAATTTTAAAGAGTTCCGTCGTCCAGTTTGGTGTATATCCTTTTTCAAAAACATGTTTCGTTTTTGATATGCGTACAATATCGCCAACTTTGAGTTTGCTAGTTCCTGCAATTTTCAAATGATTATATGCATGATTTAAAATCATTTTTTCATTGGTTTTATCGACTTTAGCAGGTTTGTATCCGGTGGTCCGATGTTTCGTATTATTATATTCCTTGGTAATTTCTGACAACTCATCAATCCACTTATATTTACCTACTAAACTAAAGTATTTGTACAATTTCGTTTTCAAAGTTCTTATAACTCTCTCGGCGATAGCAGCTTTTTTTATAGTAAAAGTACTATAATGAGTAATTTTATATTTTTTAATTAAATTTTGAAATTTTGCATTGTAAAATTCCTTTCCTTGATCGGTTTGAAGATTTTTTGGATGTCTTTTTGTAGATAATAAAATATTTGCAAAATTTTTCGTTATTTCATCACCAGTTTTCGTTTTTAGAGCACGAGTCCAAAGAAATTTTGAAAAACAATCTATAACAACCATAATATATTTAAATCCTTTGTTTTCGCGACTGTAAAGACCCATTTCAGCAAGATCCATTTGCCATAGATCATCTATCCCTTTAATAATAGTACGACGACGTGGATAGTTCTTTCTCGCAGGTTTGTGGAGTTCATTAATCAATTGAATCTTTTCCTTAGATGACTGCATTTCTTGTTTTATTTATAACGTTTAAATCTTGATCGATTTTATTTACGCTGCTCGATAAATGTGCAACTTCATCCAACAAATGTGCAAACTTCTTATTTAACAATGAGGCTTTGTCATGGATTTGATTTTCCAAATTACTTTTCATTATTTTCAAGTCAACGGTGAACTGTGTTTTTGTGGTTGTTATACAACTATCTACATAATTCTTGTTTGTTAAATGATTATCATCAATAGGCAGACCTACTATAATTTCATCAATTTCACTCAAATAATTGGTAATACTAGTAATGTCTGTTTTCAGTTGTTCCAAATAATTGGTAATATTAGTAATGTCTGTTTTCACTTGTTCCAATTTATTTTCAAATGTATTTCTTAATTTATTTTCAACTTTACTTAATTGGTCGAACGTATTGTTTTTATTATCACTAAGAGCACTCGAGTGACGTCCAAACTTATCGAGGGACATTATGTAAATGAAAAAAAAAAATTATTCCTAGTATATGATATTAGCTTCTCGAAGTTCATTTATGATTGCTATAATTTCATTATCATTGGAAGTATTTCCAGCGTCCTTGGAAGCAATTAAAAGTTTAAGACGTTCGCATAACTCGTTCGGATCATCCCAATAAATATATTCCATTGGAGCATTATTGTAGGTTAGTTCCATACCCTTACCGGATTCCATAGGAGCATTATTGTAGGGTAATTCCATACCCTTACCGGTATGCGGCTGCTTAGGAAACAATGGTCTTATAATACGCCTATATTTTATTCTTTGCGTTCCCTTCATACGACCTATCGCATCCTTATGAGCATTTGTTAATTTCAATATATTCTGATAATTTTTCAAATCATCGGAATTGTAGTTTTCAGGTTCAGAGTAGAATATGAGTTCATACAGTCCTGGTGTACCTCTAAATTGATATCCTTCTGTCTTAATGTAATTAAATTTTTGATCAAAATCAATATATTTATCGCCCAGTATCCATTTTGAGGAGCCAGCATCATAAACGGGACCGTAGATATCGTCAATATCTCTATGTTTCTTCCAATAATCTAAAATATATCGATGAGCCATAATAGGATATTACTCTAAATATTCGTTTAATGCTTCTTCAGAAACGCTTTCATTACTAGTATCACCATAATCATCATATTCAGACCGAGGTTCATCATCATTCTCATTGCTTCCTGCAATATCTAGAAGCTGTTGAAATTTTGGTTGTGGTGGTGGTGGCGGCGGCGATGTCGATAGTTTAGGTGGGTTTAATTGCAATGGAGGTTCTTCTTTAAATTCCTCCTTATTGACTAGATCACTATTTGTTTTTTTAATTTTACGTAGAGGTTCTATTAGCGGTTTAAACAATTTATTTAAAGATTCATCTTCTTCACTTCTACCCAGTTTTAATGCTAAATATTTTTTACGAATCGATCGTTTAAGCGTTGCAATTTTTCGCTTTCGAGCAGCGAACACGTCTTTTTTATCGTCCATCGCAAGTTGAAGTACGCAAATAATAGATAGTTAAACTTTTATATACTCGTCAAATCCACGACGATATCTTCCATTGTTTAAATCAAAATCCTTTACGATTACTAACATTCCAAATTTGCTATTATTCCAACACTCGGAACACATCAATTTAAAAGTTTCAAAATTTATATCTGGAGACTGCGTGTTTTAGATTTACTTCATCCTGCCTAAACAACACAATCATATTACAATTATCTCGAATTAATTGTTTGGGAATTTTCGAATACGTTTGAAATAGATACACAGCGTCTATATCCTTATGTCGACACATTGAAAAATATTCTCGTATTTTTTGCTGACACTGGGACCACATATTATGGCGCGAAAAGAATGCGGTAATAGTTTACCATGTTTACTAGATTTTGACGTCTCGGATAAAAAATCATAATTATCGACGTCTAATCTTTGCTCTTGCCGAATTACTTTCATTATGTAACGTAGATCTTTTATGTATCTTTTATACATATATATATATATATATACAGGGTGTCCGAAAAGGTTTTTGCGATTTAAAAAATCATAGCGCATTAAGTTTTATGTTTATTAACAATTTTATATTTTTTACATTAACTACAAACTATGGAAATTTATTTGTGAAAGAGTATTCCGTCGAGATGCTGTCCTCCCATGCGCACCGTCTCCTCCAAACGATCCCTGAAATTTGTGAACACGCGGCGACATACCTCTTGTGGAATTGCTCTAAGTTCATTGCGTATATTTTGCTTTAATTGATTCAAATTTGCAGGGATTTGAATATAGACCTTTGATTTAAGGAAACCCCACAAAAAAAAGTCCATGGGAGTTAAGTCGGGGCTTCTTGGGGGATAATTCACGTTTCCATTCTTTGATATGACCTTTCCTGGAAACATTCTTTGAACGACCTGCATCGAAAGATTTGCGGTGTGAGCAGTTGCCCCATCTTGTTGAAACCAAGTGTTTCGGTTGAATCCACCAAAGTTTTCCAATTCTGGTTCAAGGAAATTTTCCAGCATACCCCTATAACGTTCAGCGTTAACGGTGACTGTGCGGTGATTTCCATCTTCAAAAAAGAAGGGGCCAATGATTCCATATGCAGACATTGCCGCCCAAACTGTAACCTTGGGACTGTGTAGGGGTTGTTGATGTTTCATGCGTGGGTTGACGTCATCCCAATACCGGCAATTCTGCTTATTTACAGCTCCATTCATATGAAAAAGCGCTTCATCACTGAACAGGATGTTATTGAAATTGTTAAAGTTTTGCAACATGTGCTGGGCAAATTCAACACGAATTTGATAATCTTCTTCTTTTAATGCTTGAACCAGTTGAATTTTATACGCATGGAATTTTAGATCCTTCTTTAAGATCGTGTGAACGGTTGATTTCGACAAATTCAAGGCGGCAGCTTGTTTTCTTACTGAACGGCGTGGCGTTCGCCTCACGGATACTCGAACACGCTCGATATTTTCTACACTCCTACCGGTTCTGGGCCGGCCAATATGGCTCGTACACACAGTTGTGCCTTCTGCTTCAAACTTTCTTACCCAGTATCTGATTAAAGCACATGACGGAGCTTGATTAATGTCGTGTAAATTAAAATGTGCACGGTAAAGCCGACGAACTTGGGTGTAGGAATGATTGTTCTCATAATACGTTTTTACACAAAAACCGCGTTGTGGTCCCGTGTATCGCTCCATTGCTACTGAAATTCCAAGAGACGCGCTGTCGAATGCAACTGGTCCGATCTCCCCACTCTTAATGGTTTCGCAGAAATATAACCGATAAATCGCAAAAACCTTTTCGGACACCCTGTATATATATAAATATATATATATGTAAAGGAATTATTTATGTCGTATGACTTTTTCAACTTAATTATACATTTTTTTAATAAACCAGAATGAATTTAAGAAAATTGAATGTCCATTTCGACTTATTTTTTTACGATCTTTTCAAATCTGTTATTATTTTTTATGAACGTTATTTGGTAAAAAAGTTAGCTTGCTTTTGACACATTTGTACAGGAATCCCTATGTCGCATCTTATAAATAACACAGTGTAGAGATGGTAAGAAGACGTTGGAAAGTTTTTCCAAAGAAGAACTGAAAGTATTTCCCATCAACTATCTCATCGATCACGTCAGACCATGGGAGCTCTTGGATGTATGGCATAGATTACCTAAGGAGTATCAACGCAATTTTAATTTACAAATTCGATTGCCGTGTTTCGTCCATCACAATAGACCGGACGAACGAACTCACTTCGATGGTCCCGCTAGCGCTCAAGCAGATTGTCATGCATGTAATTATTATTTAAAAAATGTTTCTAATAAAATTCATTAAAACTAATTGTACATCTTTAATTACATCAGTCATGTCTCGGCTATTGAACTTGTCGACTACTACCTCCGAATTTTCATTTACGCCTCAAACTCCTATCGTATTAGACCCCAATAAATCCTATTATTTAAGTGTATTAGGGTTTCATTCTTACAATTCTATACCTAATATAGATGGAGAAAAATTTTACTATTATGATGATAAAAATGGCAAAAAATTAATGAGCTTCCAGATACCAACTGGTTGTTATGAAATTACCGACATCGAAGAATACATAAAAAAGAATTGGGTCTTATAACCAATACAATAATAGATTTTTCATTGAAACCCAACAACAATACCCTGAAATGTGAAATATTCAGCAAAACGATTGACGTTAGTTTCCTAAAAGAAGATAGTCTCGGTAATATTTTAGGGTTTTCCAAGCGCATGCTAATGCAAGGACACTTACATACATCAGATCTACCCGTAAATATTATAAAAGTTACGAGTTTACATTTTGATTGTAACATTACCGAAGGAGCTTTCTTTGGAGATAGACCTGTCCACACCATACACGAGTTTCCTATTAGTGTAGACCCTGGATACGCAATTATCGAACGTCCTACAAACCCTCTATATTTACCCGTAAGCAACACCAGAGAAATAACCAACATCACCGTTTCGGTACTCGATCAAAATAGAAAACCGGTTAATTTTCGTGGAGAGCGAAGTACTTTACATTTGGAATTACAAGAACGCTAAATGGGGTTACTTATTATAAATAAAAGCCCCTTAACAAAAGAGATATCATCAGTTCCATTAAGACAACGAAGCCTGCAGCTCACCAAGGCAAACAAATCGTTCCTTAGATCTATCGGCCTGAAACTTAAGAAAACATGAATATCGATTTCGATTTGTACAAAAAACCGAGATTCGACGAAAGCGTACGCAGAGAGGAGTACCGATCGTACACTCCGTACGTAAAATCGTTCAATAATAGTGACATTGTGGAATTTATTATTAATCAAGCTGATGGGTTTTTCGCTTTAAACGAAACCTTATTGGAAATAAAAGGAAAATTGAATGTACAGGGTGATGGCGATATACAGTTGGCTCCAAATTATGGTGCTTTTCTATTTGACACTTGCGTTTACAGTCTTTGCTCGAAGGAAGTAGAAGTGGTTCGAGATCCTGGTATTGTAAGCACTGTTCGTGCGTTAACTTGCTATGCGCCCGAAAATAGTAGATTTATGAGTATCGGAGGATGGAATTTCCCTTCTAAACCTATTCTATATGCAAAGGAAAGAATGTTCAGTTTATTGATACCATTGAAGCATATATTCAATATTTTCAATGATTACACAACAATCGTTTATGGAAGACAAACTTTTCGTTTTGTTAGATCACGAAATGACAATGATTGCATAATAATTAAAGAAAAGCAGGGAACACATACAACAGCACACTTACAAATAGACAGTATGGAATTAAAGATTAAACATATATTTCCGAATGATGAAATTAAAATTAAACTGATGAAACCGATTAATAACGATACACCTATACTCGTTCCATTCAGAAAATGGGAACTAAATGAATTACCGTCGTTAACTACATTATCGAAACGAGAAATTTGGGCGGTAAAGACTAGTGCTTCAGTGGAACGTCCACTATTCATTATAGTTGCTTCCAAGTCGACCGTCGAAATAAACTAACTGGCGATCCTACGCTTTTCGATCCTATTGACATTTCCAGCATCAGAGTGACTTTGAACGGTGAATATTGGCCGAACGAAAGAATGCAATTAGACTTTAAAAAAGATGATTATACAACAGCTCATTACAACTACTCACAATTCTATCCCAGTTACTCAAACAGCAATGAAAAGCATCCTCTTTTGAATTATGATGAATTCAAAAAACAATCGTTATTCGTTATCGATTGTTCGAAACAAGAAGAGACCATGAAATCTTCCACTGTTGACGTTAAATTAGAAATAGAAGCAGATGTTGGATTTCCTGCCAATACGCGTGCCTATTGTATTATAGTGCACGACGCCCTCTTCGAATATCACCCGCTTAGTGAAGTTATAAAAAACATAATTTAAGAAGGATGCCTTTAGTCTTCATCATGAGAGTGGCCGTGGTTGATATTCAAGGTTTCTACGTTGACGGCATCTTCTGTCCGAAGGAGATGGCCATTCAAATTTGATTCAAAGTACATTATAGTTTATTCAAATCACCTAAACCGTTTCATAATCTAAGTGCAAAAGATAAAAAAACTGCTGTGTATTTAGAGAAGAATTTTCACGGAATAAAGTACTTATGTGGAGATATTGAGTACACTGAAATTAATAATATTTTAAAGATTCATCTTTTACACTCTGTCGATGTAATTTATGTAAGAGGTGAACAAAAAGCAGAGTTTTTATTGAAAAAATGTCATGTTTTCGGAGTGTTTCCCAAAATTGTCGATGTAGCTAAATTTGATGGAACTCCTCAAGACACTGGTAATTTCTCTCGAGGACTTGTATCCTGTTTAAATCATCAAGGAGATGGAATGTGTGCATTAAAAAATATCTTACAACTTCATCAATGGCTAATAAATGTAGTATTATTATTGTAATAAACGAAATATATTAAATTATTTTTATTTACTACGCCCATAAATCATTCTACACTGCTCAACAATTGAAGTGGATAATATAAAAATTCCTGTAATTTCGTTGTAAATATTTAAAAGAAAAAACGGTATTCACATGGAATGGAAGTTTAATCAGAGAAATAATAAAAACAACCTAAAAAACAAATATTCAATTAAGCAAAATGGGTGTTTAAGAAAAAATGACAATTTAAAGAAAATAACATCATACAAAATTCCATCATTACGCTTCTTACAACGGCTGTTTACAAAAATTAATACCGTGTAGGACCACCTCGGGCTCGCCTTAATGCCGTTACTCGATTTGGGAGACTGTCTATTAAATTATTGATGAAGTGCCTTGGAATGCCTGCCCAGATTACTTGCAATGCGTTAGCTAATTGTGGTAATGTTTGTGGAGGTTGTTCAAGTCGATTTAATTGCCTAGACATTTCAGCCCAAACATGCTCGATGCAATTCATATCTGGTGAGCAAGGAGGCCACTCCATTCTAGCAAATCCATGATGTTCTACCCGGTCGTTTACAAGTCTTGCTCGGTGAGGACGAGCATTATCATCAATAAACACAAATCTTGCACCTATGGCGCCAGCAAATGGTACGACTATAGGCTCTATAACCATGTCGCGATACCGTACAGCCGTCATTGTTTCATTAATCAACACCAGTAGCTCAGTGCGGCCATCATAACATATGCCGCCCCAGACACAAACTGATCCTCCACCGAAAGGAGTGGTTGGCGCCATTAAATTTGCATTATACCGCTGTCCTCTTTCTCTCCAGACTAAAATTCGACCATCACACGTATACAACCGAAATCGTGATTCGTCTGAGAAAAGACAATGCCTCCAATTTTCAAGATTCCAATTTCTGTGCTCTATAGCCCAACGATGTCTGCATGCACGCTGCGCCGCCGTTAACCGTGGGTGTGTAGGGCGTCTTCTTGCTCTCAAATTACGCATATGTAACCGTCTTCTGATAGTCTGACCGGAAATAACTAGTCCAGTAGCTTGCCTAAAGAAGCTGTTGATTCTTGAAGCCGTGAATGTTGGGTTTCTCCTTGCAGTCAGGACTATTAAACGATCTTGAGCTTGTGTTGTGGCTCGTTCTCGTCCTCCTCCATGGGTATACTCTGCATTCCCAGTCTCTACATGTCGATTCCAAGCTCGACTGACGACGCTTTGAGACACATTTAATCGCGTAGCGACTTCTTGTTGGGATACTCCTTCAAGTATCCAACGCACTAATTGCTCCAGTTGCACTGCCTGTAATCGTCGTAGAGGCATAACTTTAACGTAATAAGGTAAAGTAACAAGGTTTATTGCTAAAAACAACAGTAATGGAGCCGATATAAGCTTTTCTCTTTGACTAAAATGTAAGCAGTACACCCATATTTTTCAGTTAAAAAGATAACATCCAAGGCATAGAAAAAAATTACAAAAAATATTCACTATAGATAAATGGTTATACACAGCATACAGTGCGAACCCTTTGACAACGTTTTTAAATAAAATATTTACAAAAGTTATAATTATCCACTTCAATTGTTGAGCAGTGTATTTATAGCGTATCCCATTGACATCTCTTATCTCGCATGTTTCTATAACTTGTTCTAACTTGTTTGCTTTTTTCTAATTATAAACCTATTTACTAACGTATTTTTAGTTATTAATACATTGTACTCCGAAGATAACGCTAGTTTTGAGAATTAATTGCATTTGTTGATAATTTAAAAGCCGACGAAGTTTAAAAATGGATGCTCTTATAGTATTGTCAGCAATTTTTAATAACACCCTATATACAAATGTGCCAAATGGAACTGAGGAAGCGATGATTTGTTTTGAAAAATGTGACACATGGTTTGAAATGAATAATACAGTTATCAACGGATTGGAGGTGTTCTTCTTACAATTGTCGATAATGAGAGGTTATGTTAATTACAAAATTAAACTTTCATATTTTGATAAAAGTGTAAAAGAAGTGCATGGAGTAGAAGTAGTAGATGAATTTTTGGATGAAGAATATAGTAAATATTTTGTATGTATATTTTTTTGTGCTATATTTTTATTATTAGTTGTTGCTACTGTTGTATGTCTTGATAGTATAACAAGATTTGTACATTGGGTATACAGAAAATGGTTCTAAAATATTTAATAAAAGTTTCAATACATTATTGTTATTTATCCTGCGAAACCCTCAACTATGAATACGGCAATTTCATCTCGAGTTGGTAGTATGCGATAAGACTGTAAAAATGCGCCCAATCGAAACTAGAGAGATAGGCGTGGTTTTACTCCGAAAATATGACCGGCGAACGAAAGGATTCTTCCTTTGTGGGTTCAGTGGCAGCTGTTATAAAATAAAAGGTCAAAAATTGTAAAAAAAACTTTATTATTTTTATTAAAAACTTTACACGCACGTGCTGTTGTTGAAAAAAAATTTATAGGAAATTTACATGGATTACAAAAACTCCTACGTTCACTTATATATAGATATAATTTTGGTTAGTAAAGTTTGTAATTGTTTCAATAGACTGTCTTCTGGGCAGGGTATTCCGAAAAGATTCCAATTGAATTGTCCCGCATCGACTACTTTCCGTGTATATTCGCTATATTTGTAATAGGTATTTTTAAGGAAAAAGTAAATATATCCATCCGTATAGCGAAATGCCGACCTAACACCCTTAGGTATACCAGGAAAAAGGTCACTAATCGCTCCACGAGTTATAATATTTCCATTCTCTTCGTTAAATTCAACAAATTTGTCATCATCGTACCAGAGATAAGTTTGGCCGCTATTCGTTTGAAACAAAGCATTTACTTTAGTAGGATTGAAAGTAAATGAAAAACTATTTTGAATATTTAAATTTGGAAACGATGCTTCGTAATACATCGAGGAAAAAAATGTAGCCAAGTTCCCTTTAGAATTTTGATAAACGTGAGTAATGTTCTTCGCTTTTAATTTTTGCGGAAGGTAATAGTCGATTAATTCGAGCGTTTTCGTAATAGTCATATCATTTAAATCGAATTTCCATAAAAATGAGTCAAATCCAACATACATTCGATAATTCGGAAATTGATATGATGTAGCAAGAAGCATGAAATCCGGAAACTTAATAAAACAAAAATTTTTCATTGTTGTCGTCGCCGTTTTTTGAATTGCCGATTTTTGAATTGGCTTCGTAGTCGTCGTCGTCGTCGTCGTCGTCGTCGCCGTCGTGTTTGGATCGTTCGCTGGTTGTTTGGGTATTGGTGCATACTGGTATTTCCTACCGTACAATGCTTCCATTCCTAATTTATCATCTTCGTCCAATGTAACTCTATCTTGATACCAATCAAACATAATCGAAGTTTGAATGGAACTATGACCCAAACCTAAAGAATTGCCAATCTCGTGTGCAAGCATGGCTAGGAAACTTGTTTTATCTTCGGGAGTCGTTTCATTACCCCAATACCAATTTTCACTATCGTCAATATGAATTTCGATACATTCATTTGGTTTTGCGGGGGGGAAAATAGGAGTGAGCTAAAACTTTTCCGGGGCCATAAAATAGTTGAGGACACATTGAATTCCCTTGACAATCAGAACGATTTAATGTTTCTTTTTAACTACCGTTATGGTAATATCCGGTTTTGTTGGCCTCGGTTTTCTTACATTAGTAAACTTTAAATTTGATATTCCTTCCCACATGTCGAAAGCCTGTTTGGCTGTGGACAAATATAAGTTGTTTTGTAAACCGGCTTGGGGAAAATACCATATTAAATTTAATTTTCGCCATTTCGAATGTTTCATATAATTATGTTCTCCTTGACTACATCGTGGTTTGTGCATCCATCGTATAGTTTCTTTATTAGGTAATCCATCTACCGGAAGATTGTATTTTTCTTGAAACGAGATTAAAGCTGTTTCCAAATCGATAATAGCATTATCAGAGCTATTTATATATCCGAAATGTTGCAAAATTTTTTTCGCATATTCCTCATCGCTAGTAGTTATCGTTGCTGTCGATGCAGCGGTGATAACCAACAACACTCTGAACATTTTCGATACTATTTGAAAATCAAACTTTATATAGAATTTATAATCGAAGACCCGCCACCCACCAGCGACCGAAGACGTCACCCCACGACACACACACACTTTTTTGTTATATTATGTCTGACTACTCCACACCCCCACCCCCCACCCCCCAACCATCGAAGACATCAACCACCACCCCGTGGTAAAAAAAGTAAATGTAAAAAATGCAAGTGTGAGTTTTTGAAAAATATACATCAACATACTTGCAGCTTAACCCTTCTTTATGATTTTTTCTATTTTTTTAAAATAAATCAGGGTGATGTAATTAATGCTCTAGATTAAAGGAAAAATATTTAAAAAAATCCTAATGTAAATAAAAATATGTATTATGTAAAAAACAATAGGATGGAAATTTACATCATCATGCATTGTCACATATTTAGCTCAGTACTAAATAAATAAAAAATATTGTTTACTAAATCTTCTTTATTCTTGATGATAATTTAAAAAACAATTATTATTTTTATTTAAGCACAAATTGACGCCACATTTACTACACGAAATTGTGGATTAGCCTTTACATTTGGGAAATTTGCACCGGAGTGACCCATCTACTTTTGGCCAATGTTCAGCACCATCTTTTCTTATGTCTTTTGGAGATGGTGGAGCTGGAGAACCTTTTCTTTTTTTTATTGTAATTCTTCTTCTAGTACACTGGTACTAGGACGCCCTCTTTTAGCTTCTTTGGTGGTTCCTCTGTTGCATAGCACAAAGGCCAATTCATTTCTGAATTGGCCCATTGTAAGCAGACTCTTTTTAGGTTCACCTCTTTCTTGAGCATTTTTTTTATAAACAATCCAAGAGTTTATAATAGGTAGATCAAATAGATGAAAAAAAAACTCAAATACCACTTTTAAGACCTCATTGTTATATGATTTCTGCCCAAAAAGCTATCCATGAGATCTACTCCTCCCATATGTTTATTGTACTCTTGGACAATAAACGGGCAAGTAATATCAATTTTTCCTTTTGTTTTCCTGTCAAATCTATTGACTTTAGTTACAGGCAATGCTCCAGCATAAGAAGATAGCAGGGTTACTATCTTATTATCTTTCCAAGCCACACAACTCAAATCTATACCATCATGCACAGACACTCTTTCCTCAAAACTACCTCTGGGCACAGATTTTTTCATGAAATTTTTCTTCTCTGGAAGTTTATTATTTGGTATCCTGTTTTGTTGCATAGTTCCCACTGTGTGAATTCCTGATTTAACTAAAAAAACTACCAATGGCAAAGAGGTATAAAAATTATCAAAGTATATGATATGGTTTTGCTTTCTTGGCACTCCTCGAAGCAAACGAACTACAACATTTCCTGTTGCACCAAGATCTGGTTCATCTGTGAGCTTCTCTGTATTCTCTTGTCCAGAATATACCTCAAAATTGTGGGCATATCCCATCAAATCACAGAGAACATATAATTTGAAGCCCCATTTATGGATTTATCATCGCCGGACAACATCGAGCTGGAACCACATGTTCCTTCTTGTTTCCAAAGAAACGTTTTCCAAAAGTCGTGGAAGAAACATTCTTAAAAATTCCAAAAACCTTTCTCCATTAAGGGTTTGGTTTAAAATATGTGGCCCAATAATTCAGCTCATGGTTGTCCAGCTCGATGGTTTTCCGGCGCATTACAATCATAACTTATTTTTGTTTTTGTTACGTTAAATTTTTTCTTTGGTAATTTGTTAATTTGTTAATTTGTTAATTTGTTAATTTGTTAATTTGTTAATTTGTTAATTTGTTAATTTGTTAATTTGTTAATTTGTTAATTTGTTAATTTGTTAATTTGTTAATTTGTTAATTTGTTAATTTGTTAATTTGTTAATTTGTTAATTTGTTAATTTGTTAATTTGTTAATTTGTTAATTTGTAGATTTATTTATTTATTTATTTAAAATACATCGATAACCATAATTATGTTACTTATTTTTATCGCGAAGGTAAATTGATTCGATTGAAGTACTCGAATTTATAACATTTATTCGTATATCTTGAGAATGGATGGAGATATTGCGATGCGGTTTTCACTAAAGTCTGACAAATTTTATGAAGGTGTTAGACCTGTCAAGAAAATAGTACCGTTCCATTTAACTTTGTTTCAAAAATCACAAAAAATTGCAACCGTTTCAGATAACGCCCTCTAGTATATTTGTTTTAAACTAAATCGTATAAGAAAAAATTTCTTTGAAAAGACCACCAAATCCTCTTTAAAACGAGACCAATTAAATTCAATTTGGTTTATTGGTTCAGGAGTTATAAAAATGTGAAGTTCTAAAAATGCATTTGCCTCTTCCTCTCTTATTATAACAGATACGAAAAAACGTTTGAGGACAAAATTATACGGTATTATCCAAGCACTCATATGATGTTCTAAAAGTTATAGCTCACCGTCTTACATTCCGAGATAGCCCAACTTTTATATCTCATCGTAGCAAATTACGAACTTGAAAATAATTTCCAGTTATTTTTTTAGTCCACTTTATCCATCAAGATTTTTTTCTCAAATATCTAGGCCTTACCATTGTCGAGATACAGCCGCTCCATACCCTTAACCGGACACCCTGTACAATAATATACCAAAGAACTTATACAAATCATATTCTGTAAATGTTATACTCTATGGGATTACTCTGTATTATATATAAATTTGTCTCCTCTACTAATGTTTTGATAAAATCTTCAGTGATAAAATGATTAAAACATTGATATGGAGTTTCTAGGTGTGATAGACCACCTGAAGCAGTAGAACTCCCCAAGAAAGTAATTTTATCTGTGTCATACACCAGATCTTTTTTTTTTCCAAGTCAAGCTTGTTTTGTCAAATGTAAAACTGGATGAAGACTGCAAATTGGATGAAGTTGATGGGTGAGAGGGTTCTTGATCTTCTGTTTCTACAAGAGAAGAATCAATGTCAGCAGTTTCATCCACATCATCCACATCATCATCATCATCGTCGTTCTCCTCCTCCTTTTCTTCTCTTGAGTCAAAACCTAAAAGCACACACAACAACATTTAAATAGCAGAATACAATTAAGCACTATTTTCAGGAAAAAGTCTAATCCCATTCCTGTAGTGGAAGTGCCAAAGGTTTTTGACAAGGTAACTCCCGATGGACTAATTATCGACGACGCGATACTGGAGGTGAAATGCCCATTTAAATTTAGAAATTCAATTTTAAATGAGGAATTGGAAAGGAAACATGAATATATTATTTATATTGAAAATGGTGATATTAAAATTAATGTTAATCACGAATATTACCAACAAATTCAAGGGGCATTAGCATTTACCAATAGGTCTGTATGTCATTTGGTAGTTTGGACGCCTAATATGTTTGTTTCCAAAGAAATTTATAAAAATGTTAATTGGGAAGGAAATAATATACCAATTTAAAAAAAAATTATATGGAACATTATATTAAATATTTATTAAATGAAGTACCTATATAATAATTATAATATAATAAATATAATAGTATAAACAAATAAAACATTTATTTATTGTTACAATAATAATACCCTATGTAATACATACTTAAATAACAGACATACAAGAATTTTAATAAAATTGAAAAATAATAAGTTATATTCCTAAAAAATAACTGCATGAGATTATTTATATTAAATAGATATAAATTAATTAAAAAGAATATTGTAATTCCACTTCTTTTATTAATGGGACATGCAAATTTGTAAGCGCTGCTACAACTTGAAATATTTTTGACGAATGTGGAATTAATGGAGCCGGAACGTTCTCCAAGATTGTATACACTTTCATTCGTCGTATGGCTCTTTCAATATGTATTCTAGCGTTGGCAATGGTTCTTGTTTGGTTAATTTCAGCTGTTGTAAATTGGGGATTTGTTAGAAATAGAAGTAGTTGAGGTAAAATATCGCCAATCAAGAAGCCTTTATCTGCTAAAATTAAATCTCCTGGGACCATTTTTTCATGATCTCGCAGTCGATAGTAATTTTTTTATCGGATGTCGATCCAGGATAGAGTTTCGAACAAAATGTTATAACACCATTTGGTGCACAACCTACTAAACCTTTTAAGGTATTGCCGTGTTTATATGAACTATACGCCATTTTTTGATAGTCCATTTTTTTGGGTCTAACTGTTTTTACTTCTGTACAGTCAATAATTATCCTACAATTAGTGAATGAGTTAAATGAGGTAGGCATACAGAATTGGTTTTTCCTTTTCGAAGGAATCTCTGCTAAAAATTGTTCAAAAAGAATTTCATGCAAGGCTAGCAGCCATGTAATAAAAATGTTAGCCACCGTTTGCCTGCTTGTGTTAAATCTAACACCTAAATCATCATTTAGAAGATTTAATTTTAGCTTCATAAGTGTTAGTAGAATTTGATCCGCTTTTTTAATACTAACCACTTGCCACCCCTTATAATAGTTAACATTAATATTATCAAACAATGATACCAACGCTTTAAATGTGTCTTATGTTGGCAAGCCAGTGAAAACTTTAGTTAATTGATCGTTATTTTCAATGTGTTTTGTTGAAAATGACACCTTTAATTCTTCTAATTGTTTTGTTAGATTATCTACCTCTTGTCTTAAAAAATAATTTTCGACTTCTAGTTCCGCAGGAGGTTGTTTCAGAAGACAGTGCGCACGACTCGTAGAGGGTTCGTCCAAAGGTGGTTCGTCCATAGATGGTTCGTCCGTAGATGGTTTGTCCATCGAGGGTGTCCAACCACAATCCCGTCGGTGTGACCTGAAGTCCTGTAGCCGCTTCGAATGAAGAAATGGCGTCTTTTTCATGAGTATTCCCCCACTGAACGGCCTTCACCTGTTCTAAATTGTACAAGTCTGAAAAGAAAATGGAATAAACGTTTGTGTGATATTGTCACGCCCAAAATGCGTTAACCTTTCTTCTTCGGGGTTTCGTTGCTCTGGGGCCTGGGTACGGGTTGGTTACAGTAATAGTGATAGACCAGAATTCGAAAACCACATTTTATTCTTAGCTCAAACGGTTGTCACAATATTCACTACCAAAACTACACTGGGTGGCTCGACGAGAAGGGGGCCAAGGGTCTAACAACCCACGAACATGTCAACCCACCTTGTTCACTCCCCAAGTCTACCCAGACAGAACGCCGTTGGATCGCACCTGAGAGTATTTATGTGAATCATATTGCTGACCACGCGCGAGGACTTCGGAATGTTTCTTCGCGTGCGGACCTCGCGCGTGGTGTTATTATAAACAATATTCAACAATGTTTGTTTATAATAATTCGGCCAATGTTTACATTGTTGTGGTCTCGTTTTATTGCACTCTCAGGATTGACCCATATTCCTACTCGTGACAATATTCAACGTATACAATTTCATATTAAAATAGATTTTTGTAACTAGGTAATATGAACAATAATACTTACTGCTTAATCGTTTGAACAGCGAAATGGGGTAGCAATTTCTCCGACATGTAGCCAAAACTATCCCAAAATTACTGGAGTCAGGTCTGTTTTTTTGGTACATGCACCATTTTTCATTTTTGTGTTGACCAACAGACAGCTTCGCAACTTCACCTATCTGGTCACTGGTCACAGCTACTTTATTCAGGAAGAATTCTTCTTTTGTATCACAATTTCTGTAGTCTTCGTTAAAGACAACCTCTTCAATGTCCGGTATTAATTGGGCCAAATTCTCAGTAAGTTCGGGTCGCAGCAACCAAGAAAATCCCACCGCAGTGCCGAAGTCATCGGTTTATTCTGGAATGTATTTACTTCCTCTGTCGATAAATTGCGATCTGTGGATCTGTGGTGTTTACTGGGATATAAATCGTCAATGTTTATCTGTTTCGCTTCATTAAAATTAATATATAAATATAAAGTAAATAGTAACTTATAATAATAAAATATGAAGTATTTACTACATACCTATACATCGTATATTCTATCCTTCATACTGGCAAAAACTTGGTCCTTTACAACTAGGAGCTCCTCAGAAAATGTCATGTTTTTAATATGACCACTCTCTACAGCATTCTCCCCTCGTGAAATTAACTGCGGATCTTCTCGGAAAAAATCCACAATGGCACCTAGTTTAATAACTCGCTTTGACTGAGCAATTATGTAAAAATATAAAGTTAAATTAAAGATAAATAAGCATTTTAAATATAAAATTTCTCATTTAACCTCAAAATTATATATTAATCCAACTTTCTAAATAAGTAACACCGTTTAGATTAATCATTTGACTTACCTTTAACGTAACATAATTAGTATTAACTTATAATAAATGTCTATTTGCAAAAATTTATATTCACAGAGAAATATTACCAAATCAATCTTGCCTTACGGAAGTTTGTTTAGAACTAAAGTTTGTTTGGAACGCACACCCTAACCTACCATAACAAAATGGCCGCTGTGACGACATCACTTTCGTAGTCTTCTATACTATAAGTAAAAAACAGAAACTTGTTTATCGGTTGCCAGCCGATATTAGAATTCGTCAATTCGCTTCGCTTCGTCCACTAGCGAATAGCGGGACTAGCGGGCGTGACTATTTCGTATGCTCTCTTTATTCCTTACATACCAAAAGTTCGATCTGTATAATCTTGAACCGTACGATCTGTATAAACTTGAAATGTATAAAGGACCAGATGTTGCAAGAGTGTTTGTGTAAACATTGGATAAAAATTGTAAAAAATGCTTCCATTAACTACAGAGGAAATGGAAACGTTTGCAAATACAAAAATTTGTTACATAACAATTGTTTGTAACAATTCTTTTGATAATTTTGATTTAAAAATAAAGGATCATTGTCGTCATTTAACGGGAAAATATAGAGGTCCAGCTCACAACGCCTGCAATTTAAATTATAAATTACCGACTTTTGTACCAGTATTTTTCCACAATCTCACAAATTACGATTGTCATCTATTTATTAAAGAATTGTCGACAAATGAGAAACCCCTGTCTGTAATTGCACAGACAAAAGAAAAATACATTTCATTTTCAAAAAGTTTACTTGTTGAAAAATTAGAAAAACATTATAACATATATACATAAAAATACGATTTGTGGATTCGTTTCGATTTTTAGCTAGATCCTTAAGGTGGATTTAAACCAAACGAACAAAGAGCTAGAGCTAGAGCAAAAGCATTCATTCTTGATCTTTTAGTGTAAACAAAACTCGTTTTAGGCGTTTACACCAATAAATCAACGAGCAAGAATCAGAACCAAGAACTAGAATTCTTGCACAATGTTCTTGGGCTAATGTTTAGATCAGCCGAACGAAAGCTCGTTACTCATTTACGTGAATTGTGTAGTTAGTAGTGGTTCGTTATGTCCGACTCTGACAGCGATATTATAATTGCAAGTGCTGCATTTATTATTTTGTCTCAAACAATCAAAAAGAAAAAAAGGAAGAGACGTTGGTGGGTGACAAATTTAATGCAGCGATTTAATATTGGATAATGTAGGTGAAACGTTGACAGATATGCAAGAACAAGAAGAAAGTGGTCAATTTCGAAATTTCTGTAGAATGGCGTCAGAGGATTTTGACTATTTATTATCTCTGATCAGCGACAAAATTCGAAAATCGAGTACGAATTTTAGAGATTCCATTCCTGCATATGACAGGCTAGCAGTGACTTTAAGATTTTTGGCAACTGGAGGTTCCTATGAAAGCCTGATGTATTCTACTAAAATATCTAAATCAACAATATGTAATGCTATATCTGAAGTATGTACTGCAATAAATGAAGCTTTGCATGACTACGCTAAGGTAAATTAAAAAAATTATAATCACCATTTTTATGACATTTATTGAAAAAATACAAACTCAAACTTTGTTACTCAAAATTACTCAGGTAATAGGTTAAAGACCCTCCTTCTTCAATTTCGGTATTATCCTGGTTGGGTGGTGGTGGGTCAGTAATTACTTGCAGTTGTGTACTTTGTGAAGTGTCCGAATATGAAGATATCGGAGTTGATGCTACACTCGAGTCAATTTCAAATTTCCCCAAATCAGCGTCAAACATTATATTATTTACATAATATTCAACATATGCTCTTGTCCGTTTTGAATATTCACGATGCTTTGTAGCTACGTGATTTCCAAAAGCTTGACTCTCGTCCCTTACTTTTGATTCGTATGTATCTTTTAAAATACGGTAGGCTTCGTCTACTCGAGGGTCTGTAATTTTAGATTTTTTTGGTGGTATTGTTCCCATTACAAAGACACATCATGAAGCCGTATTCTGGTACTCACGCCAGAGGATCCGAAAAACGAATTTACAACTATCATTTGTCAAGAGCAAGACGAATTGTTGAAAATGCGTTTGGCATACTTTCAGCAGTTTTTCGTGTATTGCGTAAACCGATGTTGCTACAACCAGATAAAGCATCTCTCGTTATCATGGCATGCGTAAACCTACATAATTATTTGATGAAAAGGAAAGCATCTAGAAAGCTATATAATTCACCGAGTATGATGGACAGAATTGAAGATGGTGTCATTACTCCAGGCCAGTGGAGACATGTGAACCGTTCATCGTTTCTCCCATTAACCAACACTGGACGAAGACATACTATACAATGTGAAAATATACGGCAAGAATTTTCAGATTATTTTAATTTTACTGATATTTTGCCTTGCCAAAACAATATTGCATAATTACCATGTAATACAGGGTTTAAAAATATAGGGGTTAAAAATATATTAATATACAGGGTGTTTTATTTCAAATAACAAAGTTACAGTCGATTTTCTAGAAACTTCTAGATTTTAAAACTAAAAATTTTCATTATTATACTATAAGTATTTTGCCACATACATACAGATAGTTTTAACTCATCGTGGGACACCCTGTATAGTAAATAAACATAAGTACCTACTTACCATGTTCTTATTTTTATTTGTGTCGAAATCAATTGTTTTCCTCGGTTTATATTTATCCATCATAAAGTGCATACTGTTAAATGCAAACCATTTTGATTTATAAGTGCATTCGGCACCGCTGCCTGATTTCGTAGTCATCGATTTTTGCCTTTCCCGGCGGTAAGATGCAAGAAGCGAATCCATTTTTTTCTTTGCTTCCCCAACATTACAGTCGAGTAAATTAGCAATTTCCTGCCAAGCATCTTGTTTGCGAGTGGTATATTTGTAATCTTCAAAAGTCGGGTCCCACAGACTCCTTGCATTTCGGTAGGCTTCTATCAATAATAAACATTTTTCCCGTGACCAATCCATAATTAAATCGATAAAGATATATTCAAGAAGGTACAACACCGCTAGAACACTAGAACGCTTTGATGAGACCGCTTCGGGGAGCGAGCACTATAGAACACGTAAGAACGCTTTAAGAATCTGTTCGGACGCTCTAATACCGTTTATAAATAGCAAACGAGCATTCCTAGAATATTCCATAGAATGCTCGCGAGCGCAGATAGAACAACGAAATAATTCTCCAGTCTGTTTACACTAAAAGAATTTGGTAGAGTGGGGTTAGAATGAGCATTCGCTCGCTTGATGTAAATCGGCCTTTAGATAAACTTAGTTCAACATTAGAGCCGACTTAGGCCTCTTGTATACGTCCGTTTTTTTCACCGGACAACGGACCGTCAATAAACGGACAACTTTGTATACACATAAGATTTTTTGCCGGATTCACGGTAGTTCTGACTGAGTGTCGGGTCAGTTTTGAGCTAGTTACCAAAGTGGTAAGACGTGTGATAATGTCGGACATTAAGAAAAAAAAACTTATATTGGCGTACTATTTATATAAGAAAAAACAAAAAGAAACCGACAAACGTAATAGGTCATTATGGGTACATCCTATATTACTGGCAAGGGAAGAATATGGTGCATTTCATACTCTTTTTAAGAAGTTGGAAGAAGACGAACTTAAATTTTACAATTATTTTCGGATGAAAAAAGAAACTTTTCAACTTTTATTGTCGGCGATACATGATCGTATAAAACACAAGGATACCGATATGCGCAAATCTATTTCTCCGGCAGAAAGATTAGCCGTTACGCTGAGGTACGTATGACTTTAAAGAACATTTAGTAATAAAAATGTTTTATTATTATTACGTTATAACGAACAACTGAAACAAATGAAAAAATATTGACAAACATGTACAAAACAAAAATTAAGGGGTTTTAGCAAAATCGAAATTGTAATCCAACGAATCGCGTTCTACCGAACTCAGTTCCGTATACATTGAACATTGGGTATCATTGCCTTCAGGTTGTAGTGAGTTTGGGAACTCATAGTACGCCCTGAACGTGGATGGAGTCGATGTCGACGCTGCAGGTGCAGTGTTATAGCCTCGATCAGTATTATAACATTGCTGTTACATGGGCAATGAAAACTGGCGAGACGTTTGATTTCTTCGAGATAAATTTCTCATAACTTTAATGACTTCATATTGGAATTCCAAATAATCGTCATCACTGTACTTGTCTATAATAGGAGCAATACCTTTGAAAAAACACATGCTCTTACTTTTGTCTTCATTTTCAATAGAATGCATTAAACTAATCATTTGTTGATCAAGTTCGCTGCTATCCTTTTTTTTCCTCTTGTTTCCTCTTCCTCCTTCTGTTCTAGCAATATCATTGACTGATGCGTTAGATTCATTAACGATTTGTGAGTCAGCTTGTTCAGTTTGAGATTGTTCGATGTTTTCTCCTGGTGTAATATTTGACTCTGTTGTCCGGCGAATTGTTGTATCGTACAAGAAGTATGTAAAGTATTATGGGACAGCCTTTCTCCCATGTATATGAAAATGCCAACAGAAGACGAATGGTTAAAAATAGCAAACAGTTTTGAGACGAATGCAAATTTTCCTCATTGCTTGGGAGCCATCGATGGCAAACACATACGAATCATAAAGCCAGAGGAAAGTGGTTCAATGTTTTTGAACTACAAACATTTTTTTTCTATAGTATTAATGGCAGTGGTGGACACAAACTATAATTTTATTTTCATTGATGTGGGTGCCTACGGCAAAGAATGCGATTCAGCAGTGTTTAAAGAAACAGAATTTTGGAAAAGTGTAGTAGGCGATCGATTAAATATTCCACGGCCTAAGCAATTACCAGGCGTAGACAGTGAACTACCTTATGTATTTGTTGCCGATGAAGCTTTCGCTTTACATCAACACTTACTTCGCCCTTATGGTGGACATCAACTTGACGCAACAAAAAAAATTTTCAATTATCGTCTCACGAGAGCACGTCGCTATGTAGAATGCGCATTTGGAATATTATCGAACAAATGGAAGATATTGCATAGACCATTGAATGTTTCAACGGACACTGCTGTTAACATTGTAAAAACATGCTGTTTACTACAAAACATAATTCATAAAGTAGAGGGAATTGTTAATTATGATATTGCTAATGAAGTCGTGATGTCTTCTAATAGCATTTTACGCGATTTAGATCGTTCATATTCATCACGAGGTAATGTAACAGCAAATATGATTCGTAACAAATATGCAAATTATTTTATGTCACCAGCAGGGCATGTACACTGGCAGAATCAATATGCATAGAATTAATAAAAATAAAACTTACCAAAATCATTTTTTTCTTTATCTGACAATGATTCAAAATTTTCTTTCAGGGCAATACAAATTTCCCTCCAAGCGACAAAGTTTGCTTGCTTGTTTTTGTAGCATTCTTGGGTTTTGTCCCAGAGAACCGGTCGATTCTCTACCAAAGATATTAACAAATCCATGTCAATATCCATTATTATACGTGTATAGCTAAATTACAAACGGGCAGGTCAGACGATGCTAAATTTACAGAAAACGGATCGTGTCCGGTAGCGTCTACATGCACCAACGCACTAGCGTAGGCGACTGCGTTTCTTACGCCGTTCCGGTATCCGTCGTACCGAGGGAAGACGGTGGTGCGTCCGGCGAAATTTGGTCACCGGACCGGTATCCGGTGCATATACACACACTCATTATTGGCAATAGATTACTGCGAGTCCGGTGAAAAAAACGGTCCGTTGTCCGGTGAAAAAAACGGACATACTATATACAAGAGGCCTTAATGTGTTAAAAAAAAAAATTAACGGAAATTTTAACATAATGAGACAAAAAGGTGTTTTCCACAATGATCTACCGTTTTGTCCGGAAAATTTAACCCCATCCCGGTTTTGACCTTGAGGGTCATTTACAATGCATGTATTGGGGATGCAAGTGCGGAGCACACCGGTTTTTCAAGGTCAGCAACCGGTTGCTCATTTTGCTCCGCACTTGCGTTCCCAATACTACACTACTGCCATTTATACTCCCCGTCAGGAGTAATGGCGTCCTTTCGTAAATTCGTAAATTTGGTAAAAGTGGGCTGCCTTCTCGATGTCGGGACCGAGGAGCAGGGTGGCGAGCTCGCGGCAAGTCCGCTCGAACGGCAATGGCTCGAGCCAAAGCGCTTAAAATTAAGGAGTATTCTAAACAGTATGTAGTCGATAATATGGCGATGAACAAAGGACATACTGTATTAAGACTTCCTTCATATTATTGTGTGTTAAATCCGATCGAGTTAATATGACGTCTGTCAAGCTGGCAAAGTGATACGACCCATAATGTACTGAACACCCCGCAAACAGTACTTTAAAACTACCACTAATAATGTAAAAATCTATCGTTTAATGTTTTTCTTTCTAAAGATTATAATTGCCTTGTAGTTTGTCGTTCAGAAAATAACCTACCTACATTTAGACAGGGTGAGTCATGAGGAATCGTACATACTTTAACAGTGGTATAGAGGCACTTAAGGTGAATATCATGCGACCATTAAAAGTTCCATCCGCCCCTTCTCTAAGGAGATATAGGGTGATTTATGAATTTTGACGAAATTTTCTTTTGTTTATATGGTGGTTATTTCGATTTGGTTCATTTTTTGGTAAAAGTATACATTTTGAACCAGCAACATACTGGCATATTCAGAATTAAAAAAATTCAGGACCGTCTTCAAAAAAAAGAGGTAAATATTTCCAAACTTAATATTTCACCCTGTATACACTTTTTCTAAATTTTCATTTGGTTAATGTAGGACATTTAGGACAACCGAATAATTAACATTAAAATAATATTTTCTATCATACAAATTTTAATGAAATTTAATAAAAACGACTAATTACATATTCCTTTCTATGAAATTCTTTTATAGCGAACGAATACCTAAGGCATCTGTAAGCTAATCCCAAAATTCAAGCTTTCTCCTAATCTGATTACCGCAGTAATCAACATTTAATTGGAGCTATGTTTTGAACAAAAAATTAAATAAAATAATGAATTTCTCGAAAAGCGCTAAAGATAGGTATAGGGAAGTTTTATACAAAAATAATCAGAAAGCAATAGCGGAGCAAAAAAATGTAAAAATATACAGGGTGTCTCATTTAAAATAACAAAGTTGCTGCTACTTTTCGATAGAAGTGGCAACGCGGCAGCGTTGAAAATATTTTAAATCGATAGAGCAGAACCATTTACTTAAATAACCAAATTTTCACGACAATCGTACGCTCCGTTTTCTCTAAACGCTTAACCTGCCATCGACCGTGGTATACCCTGTATATTACCGAAATTAAAAAGAAAAAAAAACTCTAACAAAGCGAAAATACAATTAAAACAGAAAGCGAATTCCAATAACATAATATACAAAGCAAAGCGATATCAAGCGGTAAAAATCAATACAAGCGATTACAAGCCATGTTACGGGGTAAAATGACAAAACGGGGTGAAAGCGGTAAACGGGGTAAAACGGCAAACGGGGTAAAACGGTAAGCCCTGAAGCAACTTTTTTTATTATACAGATTATGACTAGGTTAACTCTGTGGTTCCACGGGAAAATAGACCTGGACTGTTTTCAAAACGCGGGGCTTTCCACCTTGGGTCCTCGAGCAATAGCTCTACTGGCAAGAGTTCCAATGGTGTTCGGATAGGAAATTCCACTAGCTGAAGCTCTTGAGACAAGTGGGTTTCCACGCGGTTTTCCGGCAATTTTCCTTTTTCGAATCCGCAAGCAGTAGCTCTACTGTCAGGAGATTCGAACGAAGACTAATTTCCGGAAATGCAAAATATTCAATTCTACACACGAATTTACAAACTGTATTTCTACAGGTAAATAAATTTGTTTTCGTCTACGGGGTTTCGGATTTTAACTTTTAACAATCAGTCCTAGATCTCTCGGCGGCGTGCGGCAGGCAGCGCCGGTAGAAGTTGGTCATGCCCAGAAAACGGCGTAGCTGCGAAGAGTCGACAGGCTGTGGGAAGTCTAGGATGGCCGCCACCTTCCGGGGGGGCGGTAGGAATCCTCCCGCTGACACCAGGTAACCTGCGAAAGTAACTTCGGCTGACCCGAAGACGCACATGCTACGGCAGGATGCCGTACCGAGTGAGGGTGTCTGCGCCCCGAAAAGGTGCGGATTGGTGAGAAGTTGGCTGCCTGAAGCACCAGGTCGTCCTGCTGTAGGTATCTTCCTGGAACGGCCGATCGGGGGAGTAGGGAGACTACGGAGCCGGAGTCGACCAGGAATCGCATCCCAGGGAGACGGCGCCGGCGTCGTCAGTTTTCCGGTAGGGCGGCGGTGGCAGCAACGTCGGGCCAGGTGCAGGGAGGTTTGTATCGCCTGGCTTGACCACCCCATCTGGAATGGTACCAGCAGTGGCCGGTTTGGGCGTCGGGGCGAGGTGTCGAAGAGCGATCCCTGCGACTGAAAGGACCTCTGCTGGTTGGGCTTCCCCGTTGTGCCGTGTCCCGAGGAGTGGAGAGAAGCTGCGCCATCATCTTGCGCAGAGTCGTAAATCTCGTCCGCCGCTTCGGCGAGCTCGGCCAGGTTCTTCGTTCTTAGCTCACAGGCGGAGGATACGCCTGGTAGATGGCAGGAGTAGGTCCAGCCACTTGACTCGCATCACGTCATCTCCCACGCCGCCTTTGGCAAGTGACTGCATCTCCCGGAGCAGTTGCTCAGGATTGTTGCCTTCAGCGTTTCGTAACGGTCAGCGGCTGGTGGGCTTCGGAGGACGTCGACCACCTCACGGATCGTCTCCGGGTCTAAGGCGGCGACGACCAGGTGGTACTTCGTGGAATTATGCCTCACCTGATGTACCTGCAGTGCGGACTCCACCTGGAGGAACCATAGCTCTGGATCGCAGCGCCAGAACAGTGGAAGCCGGCAGTTATTTACTGCACTGATTGTCGGTTGGCCTTGGTGACCTTGCGCCTTTATTTACGCCATCAGATCATTTTGGTTTTTAAAAAACAACAAGTTTATTCCCTAACGCAAACTATTTTTATTTTGTTACAAAATTTTTTAATAATAATAATATTAAATCAAACATATACCCATTTACATTTTTAAAACCCTTTTTAAACAAACTAGATATATCCTCAAAATCCCCTAGTATTACAAAAAAATAATAAGTACCTAATATATGTAATAATGTCAATAAAAAAATACGTTGTATATACCAAATATATTTACCGTATATTTATACATAATACGTTGTACGAGAAAATTTGGTGACTTGTTTACATATTGTAGTATGCTCCTATGTAGTATGCTAACTCTCGCTCGTTAACAATATTTGCTGCTGTTTCCTCCCGCTTCATCTTCTCCAACTTTTTATCATAATATTCTCTTTGAACTCTAGTTGTTCGATACTGCTCTAAAAGAACTAGCCGTTGAAGCTCTTTGGTTGTGACGCTCTTTCCGTTGCTGTCTTTTTTTATTGTTGGCAGAAGATATTTTACACTCTTGACACTACTAGATTATGGTCTGATTGCTGATTACGAATATTCTCGCGAACTAGAAGCTTTACTCACTCTATTCTGAGTAGATCCATCTTCAATACCAATTTGCAATGCGCCTCCGATTCTTCCAATTGTAGGATTACTGTCACCTTCCATAGCCTTCAATAACTTTTTCTCCCATTCCAGCAATTTGATTGCTTTATTTCCAGTTTTTTTCAAGTCTGTTTTTTTCAACCTTCCTTTCATATTATTTATTTTCTTTAAAAAGCCTTTCGCATCCAATGCTTTACCAACTGTCACCTCGTACTTCCTGCAAACACTTCTAATAGCCTCATCCTTCCTAGCTTTTATTTTTGGTGTTTGGGATTTCTCCAAAATCACGGGGGCATTCGCAATTTCATCTGCTATGAACTGCAGTTCGGTTGTAGCATTATCTTTTTCTGTACTTTCACTATCGCTGCTTGACGAATACATTTTCTCTGATCGAAGTACTGTACTAACTAACTAACTAATTAAGATCAGAACGAATAGAAACCGATAAGAAGAATAAGAACCGATAAGAAAAAAATACCGTATAAATAAACAAATATCGAAAACAGGTTTAACCACCCTTTTACTTATTCTTGGAGAATATCCTTTCAAGTATAAGGAAATCATTATGAATACGAAAAAAAGGAAATGCTTATACTCCTACCTTTTTCTTCAACTCAAAACCTTATACTTCTACCTTATACTTACAAGGATATCCTTCAGTTTTATGAATACGGCCCATTGTCTCTCTTGTATACTACACTCTTCTAAAACGATAACTGTGGACGGACTCGGTTTTATTTTTCTAGCGAACATTTTCATAGTTTAGAATAGTTTTTAATATTTTTGTTGCTATAGATTTAATTTATACTTATATTTTTTTTTAAATTTGCTCTCCTAAAAATATTTATGTATTACACTTATTGTAGACAGGTATTTTTATTTTAATATTGGTTTAAAAAGTTATTTAAAAGGTAATAATAAAAAATTCATTGTAAGAAATGAAGCTACTTTTAGAATAGGGTATTAGTGTAATATTGATAAAAAAAATAGTAGATACATAATAAAATTAAAACAAAAAAAAAACAAAAATTAACAAGAATAAAAAAATAACAACAATACAATATACATAAGCGAAACATCGTACCCATCAGTCACTATTTCTTCCAATAATATTGGAAAGTTGCTCAAAATAAAATTCCTTTAATTTTACTAACATTTCTTTCCAAAGGTAAAGAATTCCTTTTGGTGTCCAAATAGTAAAATAGCAAAATTCTATGCCACTTACAAACAATTGTGCCTGAACTTGGTAATAGTACGGGTGTGTTTTTATTATGTATATTTACCATTACTTTGTTCCATATATTTTAAGATCTTCTTGTCTATTGCTTCATTAGGTGTGTAGTTTTTTGCAGAAGAAGGACATTTTATTTCAATTAAAATATTTCCTCCTATTAGCCCGTCTGGAGTTGCAGCTAGAAACGAATCTTCTGAATGAATAAAAATTCCTGACTTAGCAATTTCACTTTCTAAAGATATACTAAGTTGCTCTTTCGCAAAATCTTCATTTTCTATTCCATATTTGGTACATTAAGTTTGGTACATTATATCTTTTTTCAAATTTTCTATTTTAATGTCCTTGCATGTCCTTGCAACTGCAGATTCTTGGTGATGTTTCGCAGCTTTATTGATAGCAATTCGTAAAGTTAATATATTACTTTTTAACAAACTTCGTAACTTTGAAGGTACCAATTTTCCTGATGTACTAAATCTTCTTGCTGCAACATCTCGCAAGCGTGTACAACAATTTCTCATCAAATGATTGCGATATTCCACTTTTACAACATTTATGCTACCGTAAGGCCTTTTTTCTAAGTTTTTGGACATTACACTGAAAGCCATCTAAAATTGTTTTACTTTCCATTTCAGTTGAAGATCCGTTCCAATTTTTATAGCATGCATGTTCTTTTTCTGGGCCGAATAACTTGCAATATGAACAATATTTGTTTTTAACTCCAAGATATATTTTTTTTTTGATGTGATATCCAATAATTACTGCAACTCCTGAGTTAGAATTATAATTTGTCTTATAGGATCGTTTCGCCCAAGAAGCATCGGCAACTACGACAATTAATGGATAACCACTTTTACCAACCTCTCCATTCTCTCTCGCTAATGTAGCTTCCTCTTGTCCAGCTTCTAACATAGCGGTCCAGGCAGCTTAATTATTAAAATCAAAAAGATAATTTTGAACCTCACGGTACATCCGGTCAGATATAAGTATTGAGAAAGGTGAGGAAAGAGCTAAAGCAAGAGCGAAAAAGAGAAAAAATTTTGTACAGCAATACAACTTACACAAAATGATCCCCTATTTCACTAGTTTTTGGCGATGTACCAATCTACGAAAAAAATGCCACCCTCATATTAACACATGGTTAAAAATCGTTTGTTTAACGAAGTTTCACAAGCGGAGGCCATGTTATTGGGCATTGGTCCTGCTGTCCACCAGCAGCCCAGCCTAGAGCAGCAGCCCTACTACCAGAATTTACATTCTCCTGCAGCCACTTCATCCAGCAGCAGAGCATCAACATCAACCAGTTTCTATTCGGAACAGTCACTCTTAGGCCCCCCTGACATCCATCCGAAAAAAAACGATTACTCCACAAGTAGCAATCAAGAGGAGCTAATTAATTTGATCACTTCTTTTCCATATAAATAATTTGTTTAATAAAATTAATAAAATAAAGTTACCTTATAAATACACTTACTTAGTTTCTCTTCCATCCCGATGGGCCTTGTAGCGTTACATCCTTCCGCGTCAATTTCTTTTTTGACGACCTCATGCACTTCGATAAACTGGTCACGGTTTAGCCGAAAATAATTTTTAAATTGTTCGTCGTTAAATTCTTTTGGTCATAGCGTTATATTGCAAGCACAAGCAAGTGTAAAACTGCGATCTTATTGGCGCGGTTCCTGCATTAGCAGTTAACCCCCTCAAAATATCGCCGTAACTCACACTGCGTCACCTCCCTAAACTGCGAGTCATTTTGCGGCTAGCCTGCAATAATGGCCGCTGGCCGTCTCCCCTGCCCCAGGGACAAAATAGTTGACCTTCGCGTCTTCGCGACACGAGATAATAAGGTGTTGCTAATTTTAATTTCTAATTACGAAACAAATAACGCTAATTGAATAACGGGAGCGCAAACAACGCTGCTGATACAGACATGTCTCAAACTTTTTTGGGAGATCCGACAACAATAGTTGGACAATAGACTGTTTCAGTAGCAATTCAATGTTTATTACATCCCCATACGGCGAAATCTTTTTTTACGCTGTACAAAGATCGATTACTCAAAACCATTCATTGAGTATACCAACTTTTAGGCCGGCCAATTGGGAGTGCGGAATGCCGGCGGCTCATTAATACCCCTGGTGTACTTCGGGTGATTTATACAGTGTGTTAGATCTAGCGCGGAGAAAGAATTGAGAGAGTCGGTGTAATGGAGCACATACGTATGTCTAAGAAAGAAAATATTAGAAGAAGCCATTACCGACGTAGCGACTGGGGGGGAAACTCGATCGAAAAAAGCGATTTGTTTCGCTAATGAATGTATTGGCTATCCCGTAGCGAAATCATTTCTTGTAAAATGCGCCCTACCATCTATTTCGATTTCGACGGCTAGCGAGCGCTTTGAGAGTATATTTTCAAGTTGGCAATAACATTGCTACGCTACGAATCTCCACAGTCGAGTTGATTTTTTTGGAAATTTGGAATTCAATTGGGAGTTCATTCAGTGTTTCCGAATTCGTCTCGCTATTGTCAAGCTGTCAAGATGTACGATGCCAGACATCAAAAAAGCACCGGGTCGAGCGACGTTTCTTATTCAACGCGCCCTACCACTTGATTTGATGGCCCGCGTCTTGAGAGCGCATTGTAAAGCTGGCAACATTGCTTGTTATGGTCATTCAAATTCGAAACTCGCGAGGAGTGGGTCGTCGGTTCATTTCTCTGTGTCCTATTAAAAACTATCGGTTATCGGAGACCTACACCTTCGATACGGTATAATAGATAATATCGTTTAACGTGCTTAAATATTAATATATAAATAATAGCAATCCCAGCAAACCGATAAAGTTTGACAGGTCATTTTTGATTAAAAAAATTCCAAAAAATTTAAGTACGACAACGAACATTAATTGTTTAGTCAAAATATTCTCATTTAGTTTTTGGTTTTCCTAGTGTTCAAAATATTCTCTTTAGTTTTCGATTTTCCTAGTGTTCAAAGTATTTTCATTTAGTTTTCGGTTGTTTAGTTCTTATTGTAGTTAGGTACCACGTGAACTAACTCTAAAATGGCCAATTCTCGTCCATTGGAAGATGGAGCACCACCACATTACTCCAGACAAGTAATGAACTATTTGGTTGCTATTTTCCCTGGTCGTTGGATTGGTCGTCGAGGTCCTACGGAATAACCTGCCCGCTCGCCAGATTTGACACCTTTAGACTTTTTTTATGGGGCTATTTGAAGCAAAAAGTGTACGAAACTAAACCTGCTTCAATATTGGATATACGAGAAATAATTACAGATATTTGTAAAAATATCGTCGTTACTATGTTCGAAAATGTTCGAATAGGCTGTTCTTATATCAAGAAGTTCAAGGCAACCATTTCGAGTATTTTTTGAACTGAACTCAGCTTATTTCCTCAAATTATGACGTTAAACGTCGATGTATTCAGGTAATTAATAAATGTCCGCCATTTTGTAATGGGTGCAGATATTGACTTTATATTCCAGGGTTGTAGAGTATTTGTCAGTAGCTTCAAAATGATGTGTCACAAGACCCCCCTTTCCATTTAAATTTCCATCCAAAGAAATGAATCTATCTATCAAAAAGAGTGAAAAAGCGAAAGTGTAAGGTAAAATCATACGATACTTATTTGGTAAAATAAATAAAAATAACTTTTTCAATTTTATATGCCTTTTATGTACCTTTATTAATTAAATTATGAAGACGTTCACGTTCCCATAACCCTGGAAAACCTGCTTCAATAAACTTTGTAGTGTTATAGTCAATAAAATTTTAATATTCAATTCCATATAGAGCTGTTAATACTGGTTTCTGTTTTGTCGCCATATAGAAGGTCACCTGACGGGGTAACAAACGGTAGAAAAAAACAAGAGTTACCTTTATTAATAAAATTGTGAATACTATCACGCTCCCATAACCCTGGAATACCTGCTGCAATAATTTTTTTGTTGTAATAAAATTCAATATTTATATATTTCAATTTAATTAAAATTTTTATTAGTTTATAATTGTTTGGGAACAGATTAAAAATTAAACAAAAAGTCTACAAGTATTTTATTAGTACGTTTACAATAAGTATAATAATATTTATATATAAAAAGGAAACACCACTTTCTTCAACTTTTTTATCAGAAGATTCTAACATCTTAGCAAAGCTGCAGGATGGGGCATACCGTATGTGGTCCTTAATGGGAATGTCATTTAATTTCCATTTAAAAATTTCAACACCACAAGTGAAACATCTAACACAATCTTCAATTCCAGTATAGTAAAATCCTGCTAATGCTAATTGTATTGGAGATACAAAACCCTAAAAAATCCCACGGGGTATTAGAAAAAAGACGTAGAAAATTTTGTTGATATAGTTAGAAGAACAAATTTAATTCACACAAATTATAATCCTGATTTACCAATTAAAAAAAGCTAGCCTTTTGATATAAGAGATAAATATGATTTTATAATTAAACCAACATTAGAAACTAAACCTGTAGATAGGAGGCGATCAAATTCAACACCAAACAGTTCTAAAAGTGCTAAAAGGTGTTTTAACCAGAAATATGAGAAGCAAAAGAGGAGGTGCATTAAAGAAATATTCAAAAAACGAAATTGATTACGTATATTTTGATGATTATAATGAATTAATAGATAGATTAAAATTACTAGTAGCTTCTCAAACAGCTGGTAATACTAGTGTTCAAAATGAAATTATTTCAATTATTGAAGAACTACGTGAGGGTGGGATAATTGAATAAATACTCGTGCGTTCTAATAATGTACCTAGTTTAAAAATGCCTCTTAATAAATTTGGTAGTCATTTTCTCGATGATGGTTGTTCCATGGCGAATGCTCCTTCCACGTCTTCGCCCACGTTTCCACATACGTTTTATATTTGCAACAAACCAAAATTATTTACTAAATCAATACTAATTCTTGCAAGTACTTCAAAAGGAAATACCAAAAACCATTCTGATGGAAATTTTGTGTGGAATATATTTGATCATTCAAAACAGTTTACGTTTCCTATAGCCGCCACAATTGAAAAAGCTTTCGTGTATCCTAAGGATGCTCAAATTATGTTAAACAAAAAACTATTTAATCCGAGTAATATTAAAAATCATGAAGTTAGTGTGGGCGATGAACTCTCTTTAACTTCTAAAACTTTTCACATAGCTTCTGCTGTTTGTGAGCTTGTTTTAAAAGTATCAATGGAATATGAGTAAACTTGATGTTGTAGAAGAATTGCATAAGCCGACTAGACAAAAATATAAAAGAAGACATGTTATTATCAAAGGTTTATACGATTTAATTCAGGGTGATTTAGCTATAATGTCTCTTTATAATAAAGAAAATCAAGGATATAATGCGTTTAGTAAATACGTATGGGCTGAACCTGTAAAACAAAAAACAGGTAGTGATGTTGCAAAAGCAATGAATAAAATATTATCGCAAATGCCACCTATTAAAAATTTACAAACGGACCGTGGAAAAGAATTTTACAATAATGATTTTCAAGAATTAATGAAAAAATATAATATTAATCATTACAGCACATTTTCCAATTTATAAGCGAGTATAGTTGAAAGAGTTATTCGAACTCTAAAAATAATGCTTTGGAAACAATTTAGTTTGCAGGGTTGTTACAAATGGTTAAAAATTCTTCATGAAATTTTAGCCAAATATAATAATACAAGACATACAACTACCGGTGCTATACCTAGTAAAGTTACAGATAAAAACGCTCGTTATATTATTGCATTCAATCAATTAAAAACTATTGACCCTAAAAAACCAAAATTTAAAAAGGGTGATTTTGTTCATGATACAAAGATTAAAGAAGATATGATCTTGCGCATGAAGGCGGAGCTACAATTGTGGCTGTGACGTCATGCGGAGAGTTAAAATATAACCTCACTTTATTTTGCACATTAAAAGCCATTGTTTAATTAAAATTGTTTAATTAAGTTGTGCTTATTCTTCGTGTTTTTTGTGTTCTGGAGGTATTATTAGTGTGTTTGTGGTTTTTAAGACTTTAGATTCGTGAAATAATATTATTAGTGTAGCGTAGGATTATTATTGGATTTCTGTAAGCAAAAGATACTCTTTTCGTTGATCAAAGATGAGGTGTTCGATAGCTCGGTGTAATAGTGACAATCAAAGTAAAGTGTTTGATAAAAATATTATGTTTTTTCGCTTTCCAAACGATCCAAAGTTGGTAAAAATTTGGCTAAATACCTGTAAACGGAAGGATTCTTTTATTACCAAAAATGCCAGGGTTTGTTCAAAACATTTTACCGCGGATAGTTTCAAGAGGGATTTGAAATACGAACTAACGGGATTCTCTTCTAAAAATCATCGTCTTTTAAAAGAAGATGCTGTGCCTGCATTAAATTTACCATTTACAAAAGAAGCAAAAAGCAACTCCAAAAGACATGAACGCTTGGAAAAAAGAGAAGCAAAAAAAGGTGTTCAGGATCTTTTAGATTCATCAGCCTCAGCCTCAACTAGGTAAGTAATAAATAAGGTTGTGTACTAGTATTCGTTGTTGAGTTTGTAAAAATTATAACAATTCAGAACTAAAAAAATTTTAAGAAAAAATAGGAAAAAAATATTTATTAATTTATAAGTTTCACCTATCAAAATGTGTACTTGTAGTAGATACCTTGGTGGAGAGAGTAGCGTAGAGATTGTACCTGATATTAATTCAAGAGAATCAAGAGATCTTCTAGATAAAAACCCTGAAAAAGACTTACCTCAAGACATACCATCAGTATTAGTTCAAAGAAAAGATGTTAGGTAGTACCAACTTCCTTTGTATTTTAGTTCCCAATTAAAAATTACCTAAAAAAGCTGTTTGATAAGTTTATAATTTCTGTTTGTTTTCAGCGTTATGACAGAGCCATATCAGGGCGACATCAGGGACGAAACCGTATTCAAGCTAAGGCAAGAGATTGAACATTTAAAAAATGAAAATCAGGTGTTTCAGAAATTTTTTACTCCTAACCAGATAAAAAAATTAAAAAATCCCAAAAACAGAGTTACATGGACAGTTGAAGATATTGCAAGAGGAATTGTTATCCATTCTGCAGGTGCGCGAGCCTATAGACTTCTTTTAAAAAAAGGTTATCCTTTACCTGCCATTTCTACATTAAGAGGGTGGTGCAAGAAGATAAAACTAGAACCCGGACTTTTAAAGCAGGTTAGACAATTTTATTATTTTTGTGGTAGCAGTTTGCATGTACATACTAAAAATTGAAATAAATAAAACAATTTTTTAGGTTTTTATGGTTGTTAAAACAACAGAATTAACCGATTTGCAAAAACTCTGTGTCTTGTCATTTGACGAAGTTAAAGTGCGAAAAGTCTATGTATGACAAAACTAATGATCAAACTCTTAAACCATACAGTTACGTACAGGTAGCAGTATTAAGAGGATTATTTGGAAATTGGAAGCAGCCAATATTCTACGATTATGACTGTCAAATGACAAAGGAAAAACTCTTTGAGATTGTAAGCTTTGCTGAAAATGCTGGATTCCCTGTTGTAGCCATAGTAAGCGATTTAGGTGGAGGAAATAGAGGTTTACATAAAGAATTAAACATTAATATATCACAAACAAGTTTTTCTAGTCCAGTCAATCAAAAGAAAATTTATGTATTCGCTGATGTGCCACATCTCATGAAACTGCTGCGAAACCATTTTGTAGACCAAGGCTTCGTAATAAATAACACTGAAATTACCAAACAAATAATTGAAAAAGTTATCAACTTAACCAGTACAACCGATCTCAATATTATTCATAAAATATCTTTAGATTCGTTAAATGTAAAAGGAGCTCAAAGGCAGAAGGTCAAGCTAGCTACTAAACTATTTTCCCATACAGTTTCTAAAGCGATATCGAGATGTGGAATGCTTGGAAAATTTGATGATGACAACTGGATGGAATGTGCCAATTTTTTTAAAAATGTAAGTGATAATTTGCTAGTAGGTAAATGCTTCCCTTATTGTATATGATCAATAATGATTTTTTTTGTTTTAGGTAAATGACTGGTTTGATTGCCTTAATGCTAGGGTTCCCGAAGAAGATTCTCGAGATGGAAAAAAAGCATACGGCTTATCTCTGGATGTCCAGAACAATATTTTAGATACAATGACAAAAACCATGACAAATCTTAGAATTAAGGGAAGAAACTGCTTACTGCCTTTTCAAAAAGGCATTCTTATAACAAATAGTTCCTTAAAACAACTATTTGAAGATCTGAAGTCAACATATAACATTAGTTATATCTTAACATACCGCCTTAATCAAGATGTGCTTGAAAATTTATTTGGGGTCTTAAGGTCTAAAGGAGGTCTTTATGATCATCCAACTCCCCTAGAATTTAAATATAGATTAAGGTCATACATCCTGGGACATAACGAACGCACATTTTCTGAAGCCTGTAATGTAGAGGAAGATGATACACCTAGTTTGAATGTGAAAAAAGAAGACCTTTTAAGTAGCCGGTGTTTTTTAACACTAGCTGATCCTGTTAGGCAAGAAGATAAAACACCAGCACCAGATCCACTTCTCCAAGAACTTGATGATCTCGCATATGATGGGCTTGAAAATTTGGCAGGTTTCATTTGCCATAAGTTGAAAAATGAACCTGAGGTAGCTTCGTCCTCATATTTGGCATCTTCTGACGAAAACAATTTTACATGGGTTAACCATCTCTCTGAAGGGGGGTTAAAAAAGCCATCAGAAGAATTCATGTTGCAGTTCCAACAGCTTGATGAAATATTTAATACATTTAATCCTACTGACAACGTACAAATTTGCAAGGGATATTTAAGCAAATTATTAAATCTCGCCTCTAATATAGAATGCAGCAGTAAAGTAAAATCATTATTTTTTAGGTCTCGAATGTATTTTAGATTAAGAAAACTGAATAAAAATTTGCAAGATCAGACAGTCAGCAAAAAAAGAAAAATGTCAAAAATAACACAATAATTTAATTTTTTAATATTTAATAAAGAAAGTTGACATAATCAAAACTGGTTTTTTATAAAGGAATTTATATTAAGAATAAAGTTTTCCGAAAAATCAATAATAAAATAGTTTTATTTATTGCAAACCTTTTGACCCACACTGTATTTAACTTATGTGTATAATAAGCTTCTTATTTTTCTCTTTTATTTATTTATTAAGTCTCATTGACGATTCTCGCTCCTTTTCTATGTATATAAGTATCAGGGCATACTAGAAAAGAAGCGAGAATCGTCAATGAGATTTTCTGATGGACATCGTTGTACATTTCTAGTACATTTTGCTTATTTGTTTCGTTAAATGTATCTATTTATAAACACATACTTGCCAAAAACCTAATTTTCAAAATAATTATTGTTAAAAATCGAGCTAAAATACTCAATTTCAGTCCATTCTATAATAGCCAATTCAAATTTTACTCTCCGCGTGACGTCATGCGCGACGAGAACGAATTTGAGACGCCTATCAATCATATCTTTAGTGTCATTGTATCATGGATTTTGTTCGTATAAGTAAGCATCGCCATACATTTACAAAAGGTTATACAACCAATTGGACAACCGAAGTTTTTAAAATTAAGAAAGTTAAATTAACCAACCCAACAACATATATTTTAGAAGATGATAAAAAAGAAGAAATTCAAGGTGGTTTTTATACAGAGGAATTACAAAAAGTAAAATATCCTGATGTTTATTTAATTGAAAAGGTGTTAAAAACAAAAGGAAACAAACTTTATGTTAAGTGGTTGGGATTGAATTATAATTCTTTGATAAATAAAAAAGATGTAGTTTAATTTTTAATAAAAAGCTTATAAATCATAAAAATGTTTAATTTTTTTAAATACATAATTTCTATAAACTAAATCTAATATAGGATTTAAAATAATTGAAGCTTCCGTAATGCGTGTTGAAAAACGTATACGATCTAGTGCTGTTAATTCCCATTTACTTTTTCGAGCAGCTCTGTATGCATAATTCCATGTATACATGCGATGAACTTGGTTCAAATTTTCATTAAATGTCACCTTTTTCATAGAAGCTCTGGATATAAATAAATCACCTCCATTATTATTCCATAAGTCACAGGATTTATATTTTTAATTGATTCCATTATCATGAAAGAATTATTTATAACATCATTCCTTTTCCCTTCCTTCAATATTTGTACAGTACTTAATATATGTTGATTTTTAAAATTTTCTTGATGATATTTTATTAATGGTAAAATTTTCCACATTTCTTCCAGTGATGAAGATGCTAACCAAATATTGGAATTGTTGGAACTTATTTTTAACACTTTAGATTTTTTAAAATTTTCAAAATGTAACACAAAACTTGTTGCTTCTATGCTAGAACAATAATTTGTTGAATACATACAAGTCGTTAATCACATCTTTGTAGGATAAAAATTCACCACATTCTCTTTCGCTGAATTGTATGTTAGAGCTTTTATTTGAAGAAATTAGAACATATGGTGCCCAATTGAAATTAGGACATAAACACACAGAAATAAACTTGGATTTTGATGGATTAAAGGTGAGTTTACACATGCATGGATTTAGTGGCGCCAGTGGTCGCGCCAGTTGTATTTGCACGCCAGTAAAGGTTTACACATATTGTTAAAAAACCAACGAAACTGGCACGCCATTTTCATTATTAAAGTGTTTTTCATCGTACGCACTATGTCGAGTGAACTTTCTGAAGCCTGTAAAATAGTCGCTAAACTTTTAATAGAAAAAAAGATAAAAGAATTACAGAAAAAAAAACGCAACCAACGAAACGGCCGTATTTGGGTTAAACCATGGATTGGTCGTCGACCTAATTTGGGTGCTTCTGCAAAACTTCTTGGAGAACTCGCAGCAGAGGATCCTGCAAGCTATAAAAACTATCTACGAATGACAAAGCAACATTTTGATACTCTTCTGGATTGTGTGACGCCACGTATCATAAAAATGGATACCCACATGAGAGATGCGTTAACACCACGATTAAAATTGGAAGTGACATTAAGGTATCTTGCAACAGGAGACTCTTTCGCTTCATTGCAATATTTGTATCGTGTTCCAAAATGTACAATTTCAAATTTTATCCCAGAAGTTTGCCAAGCCATTTATGATGCTTTAGAAGACTTTATTAAGGTAAGCTAATAATTACAGAAAAAAGAGAGAAGTTTAACGTTTGTAATTTATGAAACAATTTCAAAAATAATCTTAATAATCGTCGTCATTAAGTGAAGCATGCATTGCTTGTGAAAGCAGATCTGTGTCAGTATTGTTGTCAAAATTATCTTCCTGTAAAAACAAATCTTGTTGAGCGTTATCGTAAGAAAGGTTTGAGCATGGATCAGCAGCATTTTCGTAAGTACTCGATGAGGTGGATGAATAAGGTCGTGATAATTGCTGGGACTGCTGGGTATTTGATAATCGTCGCCGAACAAGATACGATTGGATGTACTCCATCGATTCCAAAGCGATTGGTTCTGGTAGCTTTTTCAACGAAGAAGCTACCGACTTGCCAAAACAATCAAACTCATTGTCCTCTTCTCTATTAGACGTTTGATCCAATTTTTGTGCGATTTCCTGTAGCCCTTGTATAGCCTTATCAGTGCTACTTGCTATTTTTCGAACCCTCTTTGGAGCTGTGGCGGCCGAGGTTAATTTTTTTGTGATTGGTTTTTTGGCCACGGATGACTCCTTCGAGGAGGACGGCACTATGTCGATAGTTGCTGACTGCGAATTTTCTAGACCCGCATGAAGTTTAGATTGTGATTCGGACTGTGATTCCGATTCAATTTCCTAGAATAATATAAATAAATAAACACACGTTTTTTTGTAATAATTACAAAAATAATTTAATGTATTATTTTTAGGTGTCAAGCTCTGAACCAGAATGGAAGAAGATTATTCAAGGATTTTCAACACGGTGGAATTTTCCAAATTGTGCCGGTGCCTTAGACGGCAAGCATGTTATATTACGAAGTCCTTCTCATTCAGGCTCAGAATTTTACAACTACAAAGGAACGTTCAGTATTATACTGCTTGCATTAGTTGATGACCAATACTGTTTTGAATATATTGATGTAGGTGCAAACGGCAGGGCATCTGATGGAGGGGTATTTTCGAAAAGCAGTTTGAAGAGTGCAATAGAGGATAATTTACTGAAGCTTCCCCCAAATACAGTGTTTGTAGGTGACGATGCTTTTCCCCTTAAAGAATATTTACTAAAACCTTATTCACACCATGGTCCTCTAACACAAAAAGAAAAAATTTTTAATTATAGACTTTCGCGTGCTCGGCGTATCGTAGAAAACGCATTTGGATTGCTTGTATCCCAGTTTCGTATATTTGAAAAACCAATTGCGTTATCTCCCGAAAAAGCAGACATTCTTGTTAAAACTGCTTGTGCATTACATAACTGGTTGCGTAAAACATCTGATGGATATGTAACCCGATACAGTGTAGACGATGAAGATTTTGAAAAAGGTACAATAATAGAAGGTATGTGGAGACAAGAAATTCAAAGTCAAGGACTGAGAGATGTAAGATCAGCCGTCGACAGCCGCAATCATTCTAAAAAAGCTGCAGAGATCAGAAATAAGTTGGCTGATTGGTTTATGGGTGATGGAGCTGTCCCTTGGCAAATGAAAATGATAAATATATAATCAATAGATGTAAATAAAACTTACATTAATTTGTGTTGCCTGAGTTTCTCTTATTTGCACAACCTGTTTTAAAATTCTGTCCGCTACTGAAAACCATGAAACTTTTGGTTTATACACTTCATCCGCACCTGCTCCCGAATGGTGGCTCTTCTTAATTTTTGTTAATTCCAAGGCATATGCATTTCTTATAGAACGTATTTTTGCTTTTACTTCAGCAATTCCAAAGCCTTCAATGTCCATTACTTCGGAAAGTTTTTGATAAGCGTTTTCACGAACATCTTTGTTTTTGTACGAACTGCTGTGTACATCCCATAAACACGGGTAAGATTCATACCCTTCAAGAAATTTGATCGTCAGTTCTGCTGACCACTTTTTTTTAGCCATAATAAAATATTTAAGGGTTTCGACGTCTTTTTGTTTGATTATCAATAGATAAACTACACTCCAGAATCGACAAAACCGGAAAACCAACTAAAACTGGCGAGTAGATGCCGACGTCCGACGTGCAAACAATTGTTTAGACTGGCAAGTTTTGAATTTCGATAGAAATTTTTCACCACTGGCGCCACTAATTTCAGAAGGATGCAGACTTTTTTGGTCTATGCATGCAAAAATAAAACTTGCGTGCAAGTTGATGTTTACACATGCTAACTTAATTTACTGGCGCGCCAGTTTTTATTGGCGCCACTAAATCCATGCATGTGTAAACGCACCATTAGACTAAATCTTTGTTCACATATGTATTTATTGTTACAATTCATGATTAAAACTAAATATATACCAAACGTAAATACATTTATATTAATATTTCTTGAGTGGTGGGTTCTCCCCCTTCTTCTTCTACTTCTTCTCCTTCTTCCTTTTGGTCACCCTCTCGATAATCAGGTTCTCGCAAAAACGTTGGTAAATATTTTTGAATAAAATTTAAGTAACCTTTAAATCAGCAGCTCGCATATTTGAAACAAAACACCCCAAACAAATTTTATTATTTGCGTACGATGAACACATTTCATAATCCTTTTCGGTATTTTCTTGATAAAGCAATTAACTCATCTTCGGTGTATGGTTGATACGATCGAACCCATCCGTAAAATTGTTCATGATCTGCTTCAAATTGTAAATTGTGAAATCTTTCTCGCAGATTTGTAATTCCACTGTTTAAATCAGAAATTTCTGTATAATTTACATATGCCATCCACATTATAACTATTGGGAACTGATAGTTTTTAGTATTCAATTTCTTAAATACAATACATGTTTGTGTGGGGGGAAATTTTATTGTATTTTTTGGTGGAGGTTTTGGAGTTAATGAGTAAACGGTTTATAATAGTTACCAAATATTTTTATTAAACTAATATTATTTTAATGTTTCAATATTTAAGTGATAATGGTGATGACTATGGCGGTAGTGGTGGTAAAGGAGGCTGTAACAAAAGAAATTATTATAAACGATGTGAGTTATTAAAATAAAAATAATTTGTGTCTAATTGGAATAAAAAATTTACATTATTGATTTGCTCAATTCATAGAGTTGTTCAATCAACTCCTCCCTAATTTCATCAACTCCCCATGGACAATAACAGTAGTTAATATATGGGGGTTCAAACGCGGAGGAAAATGATGAACCTGTTTTTCAAGGTCAGGTCAAGCACCTGTTTATCATTTTCCTCCGTGTTTGAATCCCCTAATACATGCAAAAACCATAGGTCATCAGAGGACACTAGACAAGGTAAATGACCCTCAAAGTCAAAATCGGTTCATTATTTTGCTCCCTATTTGCACCCCCAATACATGCGATGTAAATGACATGTTGACTTATAAGTTTTTATAAGACATATTTTTTTTCATGTAGGTGTTTTAGGATAAAAAAGCTTATTCATTTTAAATTAATTGTATTTCATTCTATATATACTCAGTTCTTCTAATAATTCTTCGACATACTCGTCCTCACTCCACGGACAGAAACACATATCCTGCGGACAGTCGCACGTCGTTGAATTTGGGAAATCCATTCTAAAACAATACCATGAATATTCAATTATTATTAATTATTATTTGTTTTAACAACTTACCTGATAGTGTCTTCTATTATTACCCATCTATAACAAAAATAATAATAAAAACCCTGAAGATAGTTCTGAAGAAGATAGTTCTGCATTCAGAATTTTGTTAGACCACCGGTTAGATTTGTTGCGTCTAAATACATTATAAACCTATTGGGTTTTATAACAGCATAATTTTAAGTATTTGTTGTAAGCAACAAATCTAACCGGTGGTCTAACAAAATTCTGAATGCCGAACCTTCTGAGAGTTTTAAAAGTTTCAGCTTACTCGTTGTTTTCCTCAACAGCATCCAACAATTTACCATATAAAGCAACTATTGTCATAATCATCTACGATAAAATATACATATAGATTAACTTATTTAGAAAACGGTGATATACTTACGGTAAAGCTGATGTAGTGTTGCTTGTTAAATGTTCAATATGAAACAGTGTATTTATACAATATATTTCCCCCCCAAAAAAACCGTGAAAAAGTAAAAGTGTAAGGTAAAATCAGACGATACTTATTTGGTAAAATAATTAAAAATCACTTTTTCAATTTTATGTGTACCTTTATTAATAAAATTATGAAGACGTTCACGTTCCCATAACCCTCTTCAATAATTTTTTGTTATAATAAAGTAATAAAGATCAATATTCTATTCCAGCCTTTAATGCTGGTTTCTGTTTTATCACCATATTGAAGGTTACCTGACGGGGTAACAAACGGTAGAAAAAAATAAGATTATGGTTCACGTCCATAGTATGAATTACTTCAGTTCAAGACAAAATGCTGTGCAGTAAATGTAACCGAGAGTTTTTAAATAAATATAATTTACGTCGCCATCAATTTAATTGTGGTGTAAAAATAAAATGCAAAAAATGCAATTGTGCAATTGTGCTATTGAAGAATATACAACAACATACTTGCAGCTTAAAGTGCAACAAGTGTAATCGAGAGTTCTCAAGAAATGATTTACTACATCATCATTAAAAAAAATGTCCGGAACTACCGAAAAGAAGACTAAGACCTATGAGTATTGAGGTGCTGGATAGTAACGTTAGTAAACTATCTCACGCATTTAAAAACCGAATAGCAAGTTATCGTTTTTCCATCAACAAGAAATCTATAGACTACAATGAATTCTTCAGTGAAATTACAACCAGTACAACCATTAACTTGAGGAGAACTACACTTTGCAATTGCTTACTGATCAGTTGACTTGCATTAACTCTCAATAACTTTCAATCACTAACCTACCCCAAATGGTTTACGTGGACGCCAACGCCGAACTCTGTCATATCCTTTGCGCACGCGTGTTTTATATAAATTACAATGTGTTTATAATTTGTTATGCAACAAACATTTGCAACCGTAAACTAAAACTCCAACAACAACCCTGTAAGTTATCATTCTCTCAACTATCAACTAACTACCACAGCTTACCAACCTAATTCCCCTTGACTGTATCAGTCATGTTGGCAGTTGTCCTATTTGACAAATCCCAACATCCTCCGGCCCGGGAAAGTGGTGTATGTTCCTTCCAAACGCTTTACCCTAAAAAAAAAAGGAACCGTTTACGCAATAATAGTTAGCAATTACCGACCCAGTGGTTCGATTGCGTGCGACCTTTAACCGATGGAGAGAACGAAACAAAAATTATACCAATAGTGCAAACTCTAAAATTAACCATTTTCTACTACTATAACTATTACTTATAACCTGAAGTTTGAAGTCCTACCCTAGTTAGTTGATACTCCATTGACCACCGTTTCCAAAATTGCTGTTGAAGTTGACAACACCTCTTTCACACATCTAACCGATTCTCCTTTTTTAAAGACACGTCTACTTCAGGGATCGCTGTTAGACTTTGTCCAATTAAAAAATGTCCTGGAGTTAGACATTAGCTGGCTTTACACGGACGTTCTTTCGTGCGTTCCTAGGAGCGTACGGGTTTGCGCGAACGAAAGAGCGAGCGCGCTTTACCGCGCGAAAGCGCGTTACGTACTTTTAATGCACGGTTTTAACTAGAAGGGAAAGAGTGTGCGTGTAAAGGGATTCCCGCGTGATTAACCGCGTGAAAGCGGACACTCCAGGAGTGCGCAACAAACACGAAGTTTTAGTGGCGCGTTTGATAATATTGTGGTACAAGCTACTAGTACAGTGTAATTGTACGGTACAATTTATTTATAAACGCAAAATGCACAGAAAAAAAGCATTAACCTACAGTGTAATGTGTGCCGGTCTTAGTGTATATAGAAGTAGAAAAAAAAGATCAGTGTGGGTGAAAAAATACAGACAAAACTTTGGCCATTTACCCTTAATTCAAGAATTAAGGGAAAATTACCCAGATTTTAAAAATTATTTGAGAATGGATATTGAAGCATTTGATCTACTTTTAAATATTGTTGAAAACAAAATAAACAAGCTGGACACCATTATGAGGCAAAGTATTAGTGCAGAAGCACGTTTAGCAGCAACTCTTCGATATCTTTCTACGGGTCGCTCGTTTGAAGATTTGAAATTTAGCACTGGTATATCAGCACCATCTCTTTCAAAATTAATACCTGAGACTTGTCAAGCTATATATGAATGTCTTAGAGAGGAGTACATGAAGGTAAGGTCATTATTTTATAAATGGAAATATTAACAAAACTTTATTTATACAACAAACACACGAACACACAAAAACAGTTCATTAAAAAGTATCACAAATATCAAATATCACACAAAAAATTAAAAAAATATCACAAATACTAAATATCACCCAAAAATATCAAAAATATCACAAATACCAAATATCACACAAAAATATCACAAAATCAAAAAATTGCCATCAATATGTACAAAGATTACTGTAAAGAGGAGTCTTCATAAAAGGTACGTATGTCCGTTGAGGGAGTTGACATCCACGACATCGTTGGAGTTGATACTAGCGGAGCACTGCTTGTACAAGCACCTTCGCAAATGTCGGAGTTTTCGTTTAATTTATGCAACAACCCTTTCCTTAACGCGTTGTTTATTAGTGATTCGGCATAAATTGCTTGTATCGGGTTCATTTTGGCTAATTTTTTAGCAACGCTCATCCCCGTAATGTCATGTTCTGTCAACTCTTTCGATGTCGATTTTAAAGTGTCTGTGCAAACTTTTAAAAATTCTGCTTGCGAATTCGAAGTTGTCACTTTTCTTTTTTTCCTCTGAATCGGCGTCGGCGCTGGTGTAACAATTTCCGGAAGGATCTGAAACATTTTTTTTGTAGGTTCCATCAACACAAGAAGAATGGATGGAAGTAGCAAAAGGATTCGAAGAAAAATGGCAATTTATTAATTGTTAATACACATTCTGGCGCTAGTTATTATAATTATAAAAACTTTTATAGTATTGTTTTGATGGCTGTAGTTGGTCCTAATTACAAATTTCTGTATGTAGATGTGGGTAAAAATGGAAGAATGTCAGACGGGGGGGTCCTTGAATATACAGATTTTCATCGTAAACTACTGGCGAAGCAGTTGCATTTGCCGGATAATACAATTAATAAAGAAAATTTTAATTTTGTGTTTGTTGGTGATGAAGCGTTTGGGCTTCACCAACATTTACTTAAACCATTTTCACACAGAGATTTGAACTATGAGAAGAAAACTTTCAACTATAGATTATCACGTGCTCGACACGTAGTGGAAAACACGTTTGGAATAATTTCTGCAAGATTCAGAGTACTACATACAGCCATCAATACTATTCAACATCAAAATATTTGTCACATTGCACTTGCAATTTGTACCTTACACAATTTTTTACAAAAGCGTAGTAGTACTACATATTGTTCATCAAATACCTTTGATAAGGAAGATATAAGTTCTGGTAATGTACAATTAGGCGAATGGCGTAAAAATCATGTTCCGTTAACTAATCTGCAACGGCTTTCAAATGGTTCTATAACATTTGAAGCTAAGCTTAACAGAGAAAAATACTTACAATATTTTAATACAAAGGGTAAAGTTGATTGGCAAGATCGTATGATTGCAAGTGGAAGTTCCCAAATGTAACATGCATGTTTTTACCATATACAGGGTGTTTGTAAATTACATGCACATATTAAAACTGGTTAGACTATACAGTGTTAGAAAATTTTTCGCGCATAATAGGGAAATCAATGTTAAATTCTTAGCCGGCTGAAATCCAGTCTACCAGTATACATTTCAATAGAACGTCGCGATGAATAGACCTATTCAGTTTACGAAAGAGAGCGATGGAGTTATTTGATCAACATAAGAGAATAAAAGAAGCAAATATGTTTCACGCGCAATCTGTGGAACCATTTAAAATCTGCGCAAACGTAAGTGCAAGAGAGATGAGATATTTGGCCTATTTCATTGCGGATTGACAGACACATTGAATGATTCTTAGATGAAAATTATTTAAATATAAAAAAGAAGAGACCATCTTCAATCTTAACCCTATTTTGTTGGTTGTTTCCGTTTGATGTTTGTTTATGTTCAGTGTGTATTATTTTTTAACAGTATTTCTTTGTATTATTTAGTATATTTATTTATAAAGGTTATAATTTTTTATATAGGTCAATGGGATTATTTCTTTGAAATATAAAATGGCTAGCCGATCAAAAAGCATTTTGGGAAACTTTGTACTAACCTCTTACTCTTTCTTAGACTTGACCTGCATATATTTTTAAACCCTAATCCCCTTTCTGGGCAGTAAAAACAAATTTGTATCGAGTCCATTAAATTAAATCCGACGGATTATTGGATAATGACAAATGACGTCTGAAGTATGTCTTAAGTTGTCGTTGTCTGGTTGTCAGAACCGTATTTTACCTGAGGTGCGTTCGTATGTTCGTTTAGATGTCAAGCTAATTGTCCACAGTATGCGCGCGCAGCACAGGTTAAACTGAATAGGTCTATTCTAATAAATTTAATTGTTCTACTGGATCGCACGCCGCGATTTGTAGAGGTACAAAGTTATTTGTGTTAGGTATGAGGTACAAAATTATTTAGAAACTACATTTAATAGGTTTTTTGGGGATATTTCAAAAAATGTGTGTATCGGAAGGTACAGTTTTGAAACAGCAACAAATTTTGTTGAAATAAGGGAAAAAATAATTCAATTTTCAACTAGAATTATACCTCAGCTCAGTAATATGGGATGACATCTGTATGACAGGTTTGGCTATAGTTTAGCAGAAAGCGGTAGACTATTTTTTAGAGTTCTTTTATTTTCTGTTTTAAAATAATCTAAGTTTATTTTTGAAGTTTCCTTTTTATTATTTTCTTAGAATTTATAACTTTCTTTTTCAAGCCATTGTGGCAAAAAGACATATCTACATAATTCTATTTTAATAATAGTGATATTTTTTCAATAAATTATCGTTTAAAAATTCTCATTTCTTTTTAATCGACTCGACGTTCACCCATCCGAATCCGTTTTGATACTGTCGAAGTGTCGAAACCGTCGAAATTATTTGATTTTTAATCAGCGCGGTGTGAAGTCCAGTAGAACAATTAAATTTATTAGAATTCATCGCGACGTTCTATTGAAATGTATACTGGTAGACTGGATTTCAGCCGGCTAAGAATTTAACATTGATTTCCCTATTATGCGCGAAAAATTTTCTAACAGTGTATACTTAATATAACCTATTGTATAAATTATTTTTTCAAAATAACGTATAATTACCGAGTAATTAATTTTTGAAAATTGTTGCTAAATAAGATACACGCCTCTGAAATGTTGAGAGGGTCAGTTACAAATTTAAAGCGATCAGCTGTGGATCGGCGGAATTCTTTCAACGTTGCCATGTTTTATTTGTTAATTTGAAGTAAGTTCACCGTAAAGTTGTAATATCGACAAAATAATAATTGATAAATGAAAAATCATGTCTCATAAGAATTTATTTATTACTTACTATACTTATTAGAAGCACATCAATTAATTAATTCATTTTGATCAAACGCGTCTGCCATTGCATTGCTCCAAGAATCAGAACACTAAACTAAGAACAAACTAAACTTGAAGAATAATAAGAAGTTAAACACTATCAAACAAATCACTAAAAAGAATTATCTATTTGACCACGAGGTTAACAACCCTACAAAACAATACGCACTAGAAAACGATCGGCTAGATTTTTCGAAGACCGACAGGCGGAGGGAGAAATTTGCACGTCACATCGCATAAATTATTTTTTACAAGGGTAATAAAGCGATTTCTTTAGTTACTACACAAAGATACAGACGCAACCAGTTCCTGCGTTGATTTTCCTTTGCCGATTTGAAAAATACATAAAAATTTGTAAATTTGTTAAGTGTGAACTTTTATCAAGTTTGAGTTTTTGTGTTTGTTAGTTTTTGGTTCTTTACGCAGAAGAGCAGAAGCTTATATTGAAATTAATGGTGGACACTTTGAACAATAATTGTTCAACAATTAATCACAACAATTATTGTTGTGATACTTTGTAAGGATACCTAGATAATCATGAAGATTTTGGGTAAGTTTAATTTATTTAAGGAATAGGGTTACTTAGTCCAATGTTTCCGAAATTCATGACCTATTCAAACCATTAATCACGACATGAGCACACGAATGCGTGCACGCAAGATCGCGCGCTTTCCCTTCACTCGAAATACGTTTACACGGACGTTTCTTTCCCGCGCGATTGAGATATTCGCGCGGGAAAGAGCGTCCGTGTAAAGCCAGCTATTCTAGATCAGCAGGATCATTGGACAGCGGACTTAATGGACGTGAATTCAAAATTGCCTCAATCTGCGCCAGCACTGTGAACAGCTCCTCAAACGTTAAACACGCCGTGCCTATAACCCGCGCTAAGTGTGATTTTTTACTTTTTATCGCTGCTTCCCATATTCCACCCCAATGAGGACTGTGCAGAGGAATGAATTTCCACGTGATGCCTTTGTTACCTACAAACTCTACAATGCTATTCGTGTTTGCTTGATTTTGTAAAAACGTGTATAATTCGTGTAATTTGTTTTTGGCTCCTACGAAGTTCATTCCGTTATCGCTATATACGATGGACGGATTTCCCCGCCGCGTAATAAACCTTTTAAATGCAAACAAAAATGCCTTTTTTTTAGTTACTTTTGAACAGTACTCTAATCCTTCAGGAGGCAAGAGAGCAAAAACGTCAGCAACCGGATTCCACGAAATCCCTAAGACTTTTTTCGAACAAATCCCTACATCAAATTCATGCACCTTAACACTATCTTTTGCATACAATTTTCTAAACTCAGATGAATTTGAACACCATTTGTGCAACTCCAATTTCGCTGTTCCTAATACTAAGTTTAAACATTTGTACACCTCTTCTAACTGCTTAAGCGTTGAGCACCTGTAATCAAACCTGTAATCAAATTTTTAGATAGCATTTTTGAAATGTTTGGAGTCCCGCGTAGGTTGGTATGTGACCGAGGGACCGCTTTTACGAGTGGTAATTTTACGAAATACTGTGGTAAGTTAGGTATTAAACGTGTGTTGTGCGCCACGTCAACGCCAAGGGCCAATGGACAAGTAGAAAGGATGAATAGAACAATACTTTCATCTTCATTGGCGTCAACAGACGACGAAGAACGGGGATGAGGCCGTTCCTGGGGTAAAGTGGGGCATTAATTCGACGGTTAATGCTACGACCCACAAGACCCCGTATGAATTGTTTTTCGGTTACAAACCTCGGGGTATGCAGGATGCTTTTATTACTGCAAAGGTTTGTTCCGATGGTGAACGTCTAGATCTGGAAAAGTTAAGAGATAACGTCTCTAGTAAGATTAAAGAGAAACAAAGGTACTAAACAGGAGGAAGGATCTGCGAGAGGGGTTGTCTAAACGGCGGTAGACAATACCATCTCGCAGATAGCGAATCAACGGCGAGAGCCATCTATCGGGCGAAGGCGAAGCGGCTAAGGCGGACAAGCGCGCATGGCAAGGGGAGGTTGGGAGGACAGTGTCAAGGCGGCGTTGGTGTGGCGTACTTGCGTACTACGGCGGTTCTGGCGATTTATTCAATTTTTGTGTTATACGGAGTGTTCGAATAATTAAAGTTATTTTGTGAAAATTCCCGGCGTTTCAGTACCAAAAAGAGTATTACGATAAAAAGCATGCTTCCCTAATTACGTTTAGGGTGGGACAACACGTTTTAGTCCGGCAACAAAAGGGTTCCAATGATGGGCAGAGTACAACACTCCGACCCAGATTTAAAGGACCTTTTGTTATTACGAAGGTACTCGATAAGGACCGTTACGTGGTCAACGAGATACCTGGCTCGTTACGATCGAAGAAGCCGTATACGGGGATTTTCCCCACAGAATTAATGAAAGAATTCATTACGAATGTGTCATTAAGTGACACTGATGACTGAACTGATGATCTGGGTGCAAGTTCTGCATCTATAAAGGGTCGCATCTCTCATTGGATTTTATTTTGAGTACTAAATTGAGTAATTACTAATAATTTTCGTTTTATTTTATATAGGTAAATTTTCACGAGGACGTGAAGGTCTGTCAGGTTAGCCGACTGTAATCATCTTCTACGTCTATGGTCGGTAAATACGGCTGATGCAGAGATTCTGTCCCGACGGTACGACGTAGCGACCCGGCGACGGGATGAAATGGGAGAGTATTTCAAGTACCACAGTTACCGAACAGTTGACGAGCGTATAAGATAAACATTCATATAATCAATATAATTAATATATATCAGACATTTTGTAGATGAAGTATTATTAAAAATTAAGCTAAGAGACTTATTGTTTGTGTGATTATAGTAATATCTAAATGAAGTCGTATAACCATTTCGTCAAAAATGAATACACCGTTCCTATGCAATGGCTCTAAATATGCAGAACTTTTTATGAAGAATAACTTTTTTTCGTAAAATTAATAATAAAAAAGTTTTCCATATGGTGCGAACTTAAGTAGACACACTGTATATAAGTATGTAAATCGCACTTGCTTTTTTCCGCGCATTTTTTTTATATTTTATAAAAAATTAAGTTTTAAATATTTTTAGTCGTGATAAGCAAGTTGTTTCATTAAGACAACAAATACAGCATAGTGATGAGCAGTGTACGAGAATAGTGGGAAGAAAGAGTGAAGAATTAAGGAGCGTGCAAGAAAATATGGGGAAAGTCAAATAAGCTAATGAAATTTATAAAGAAAATATAGATAAATTAAATTTCACGTTAGTAGAAGCAAACAAGGATTATAAAATTTTAGAAGAAGAAAATGAAAAATTATATTTAAAAATAGAAAAACAATCAAAAATATCAAAGTCTTTACGACGCCAAATTAGTAAAAAAATTCGTAAGTAGTAAGTAAGTGTAATTTTTTGTTAATTTTTTTGTTAGTTTATATTTTTATTATTTTTATATTAGTTTATAGTTTCACTTATTGTTAGATTGTAGATTTTAGATGTACTAGTTTTTATTTTATTATTATTATTATTATTATTATTATTATGTCTTTAGTTTGTTAATAAATTATTAGTGAATAAAAAATAAATTTAGTGTATCCGTAGTAAAATAAATGTATCCGTAGTATTATTTACTTCCAACAATATAATAATATAAATAATAAAGAATATAATAAAATAAATGAAAATAAATTAAATAAAAAATAACAGATAATAAACTTTTTATTGGTTTAAAATTTACAATCTTTTTTGAAAGTGATTTATAAAGCGTTTGATAAGTTTCGTATACACTCTACTTTTTTACTATATTTATCACGTTTCTCATTATATCGTTTTAATTTTTGTTTAAAAACACGCATACTATTATACATAATTGTTACAGATTATTTGGTACGTACTTGGTACTATGTACTTTGGTACATATTTGGTACAGATCTTCATCAATTTGATTTTCACTATCACTTTCGTCCTCAAGTTGATCCTGCTCGGCATTTTTCTTAATATCCTGCTTGATATTGTCCGGATCGGTAATTTGCTTTGTTTCCTTTTCCGTTTTGATTAAACTCTCTTCATCGGAAACATCCGAGTAGTGTGTAAAACCAATTGGCTTTATGGCTTCAAAAGAACCGCTAATAATTTCTATATCACTTTCACGAGCTATTTGCAATAATTCATTAGAAATAATATTTATGTTTTTTTTTTAGATAACATTGGATTTTTAAAATCTGTCACAATTGTTTTGTAAATTACATGCACATATTTCAACCACATGTCAGGAATACCTCTAAAAGTGATTTGGCGTTATTATTTTTTTTTTTATTCAAATGTTTAAATTTGGGGCAATTTAACATTTATCCGCCCCAAACTCTACGTCGTATTGTCTTCGCGTATTCTGCATAAGCGGCTGGGAGCGCGTTGAACGAACAGTGTTGTAAAATGTTAAACGACTCAGGTCTAATTCCCGTAGAAGCGCAAACGGTTTTGGATTATTCGAGGATACTTGGATAGGCCGTCCAAACTGAGGCGACGGTTACCTGTATTTCCTCACGCTATGTGGAACTGTTTCGATGGTGCTATTGCAGGGTTACCAAAAACCAACAACTCTGTAGAGGGATGGCATAGATCATTCGAAAGCCAGATATCCTCTTGCCATCCAAGTATCTAGAAATTTTTAGATGCTATTAAGAGAGAACATTCGTTAAACGAATTAAAAATAGAGCATTTTATAGCAGGAGTACCTCCATCGACTCCGAGAAAGAAGTATAAGGATTGTGCCCAAAGAATATTAAATATAATTCTAACTTTTGAGGAAACATCTTCGAGGCATAGCCCATAATTTAAATTTTTAAATTGTACATAACCAGATTATTTTGTATATTTAGATTGTTACTTTAGTTAATTGTTAAATGTTACTTTGCATTAAATCTGTTTTTATTATTTACTTCGATTTTACTTTCTTGTTTTTTTTATTTAAAAATCAAATTATACCTACAAATATTACCTATTATGGATGCATCTGAAAAGAGGGTAAGAAATTATTAGGAATACGTCATTAAAAAAAGGTACAAATTTGATCCTTTAACCGCAATTTTTGGAAATAAGTAAATGCACTTTCAGTACTTAGGCACTTCGAATCAAATATAAATATAATATGTATATTAATGCGTTTTCCAAAAAATTAATTTTCGAATAATTGATCTTTTCGAACAATTGACCAGTTCGAACAATTTACCCGTTCGAACAATTGCATTCGAACAATTGCGTTCGAACAATTGCTTTCGAACAATTTACCGGCACCCGAGCGTGTCAGTCCACCTTATTTAACACTCAGAGTCTACTCAGGAAGAACCCCGTTGGATTACACCTGAGAGTATTTATGTTAATAATATTGCTGACCATGCGCGAGGACTTCGGAATGTTTCTTCTCGTGCAGCTTTCGCGCGTGGTGTTATTATAAACAATATCAAACAATGTTTCTTTATGATAATTTGGCAAATTGTTGTATTTACATTGTTGTGGTCTCGTTTTGTTATACACTCAGGGTTGACCCAGATTCCTACTCGTGACAATACATGAAAAAGAATTTTTGTATAACCCCTCCACAAAAATTGTAATAATAAATAAGTGGTTTTGTAAAAATGAGCAACAGTTGCGTAAAAATGCTTAAACTAAAGCAAGACATTGAATTATTGAAAAAAATAAAATATGTAGAAAAATTATTAAAAATATTAAAACTATGAGATTGTAGTAGATGTGCAAGGATTTAAAATTGAAAATAATAAATTTATAATTAAAGAATTTGCGGCATACACAGAGCTGTGCCGGGTACTGAGAAAATGTACTCGAGTACGGGGTACCGGGTACATGCTATAATAAGGGAACGAGTACAGAGTCCCGAGTATTTTACTTGTTAAAAATACTCAGAGTACAGTACCCGAAGTACAAGTACCCGAACTTTACGAGTACTTTTTAAAGTACTGTAATGTAACCTACCTATTCATCTCCCTGCTTGATAAATTTACCTATCACTGGTCCCGATAGATAATTAACCTGATCGTCTAGTTAACATCGGCCCCAAATTCGTTGATTCATTGGCGTGAAACGTTTTAAGAACGAGTAGGAAAAAGAGAAATAAAAGCAATAATTTGCCCAATAAAACGATTTATGTTTACATGAAGTGCGGGTTCGTAAACGCGGAGAGGGGAAAATAACGCGCAAGAAAAACCCCTCTCAGAAAATACTACAAAACATCTGACAATTGGTCAATGCCAAATAGTTTAACCATCCATCGAACTTTAAAGGAATAATAAACCAAATAAACCGAAGATCCTAGGTACGCCCTCCTCATAAACCATTTTTAAATCGGACGCCCCCGATACCGTGAGGAAATAAATAAGTTAAACGAGCGGAGAAACAAATGTGCTGTAGTACTTTCCAAAAATGAATAAATGAGTAAATGAATCACTCATTAACGAATACAAGGCAATCATAAAGAAATAAATAGATAAATAAATAACCAAATATATAAATAAATCAATAAATAAATAAACAAATAAATCAAAATATAAATCAAGATATTTGTTGGTACCCAACCAATACATATTTCGGTGCGCATCAATTCGACATCCCAAGCAAAGAAAGAAATCAATAAGAATTTAATATGGTGGGAGTTACCCCACACCTTCCACATGAATGTACCCGCAATTAAATAAAACAAGCAGACCAATTTAAGGTTCAGATTTTCCATCAGAGAGCACGCAGAGTTAAGAGCATACCTACAAAATTTTTGCTATCGACTTCCAAATTTGCCACTCTAGACCGAATATTTTTTCCAACGCGTCCGCGATACACGTATTCCGCAATCGAGTCGGCGAAATAGATTTCGACAAACAGACGCAGGGTCGCATTCTTAATTTTTAAACAGCGATTTAAATTTGGGCAAACGCATTAATTATGTGCGAAATTTATTGGATTTTTTCAATATGTATATTTGTTTACATAGTTTATTTTTTCAAATTTTATTTAATCGTATACTATGTATTCTTAGATTTTATAAACTTCAAATTATACCTAAAAGATATAAAAATATAAGATTGTCGTTGAAAAAATAGTTAAATTTCTTATATTTTTAAAATGGAGACTAACTTATATACCGTGTTGGAAAATTATTCGCGCATAATAGGGAAATCAATGTTGAAGCGAGACTAGCAGTCAACGCAGCGATCGAGCCGTCTCGGAAGTCGAGTTGCAACTCAACCGCAGAGATGGCGATACTTCTGCGCGCCGTACTATCCCGTAGACAAAATAACTATATGGAGCGACGACGCGTACCGTGATTCAAGGAGATTTGCCTCTAGGGTTTACATATTCTTAATATTGTAATAATAAGCATTTTTCCTAAATAAAGTAGTATTAAAAGCTACAATTGGCGCCCAACTAGGGATGGCAATTTTTTTTAATATATCGATATATCGTTGTGACGATATATCGAAACCTTGATATCGATATGAATAAATACTTATCGATAAAAATATCGATATCGAAATTGTCGATATATCGAAAATTCTTCTTCTTTCTTTATATATACGTTTTTGTAACGAAAGTTTTCACTTTTCACACCGTAAAAACAAATATATTATTGACAATATGAGTCATATCATAGTCATATTATATGACTATTGATTAATAGACTTATTCTTATTATGACCAAAATTATATAAATACTGTTCCACCTAAAAAAAATAAAAAATAAAAAGAAATAAATTTACCGTTTTTAATACAAAAAAAGATTTCGTTAACAAAAACAAATTTGTGTGCCTATCCACAGATCATACATACTATCGCCAATATAATAAAAAACACCTTTTAAAAGAAAACACATTTATTTGTTTTAATTATAGGATCGTAGGTACTACATATTAACATGCAATCGTATTATAGATACTTTGTCAAAAGAACAAACAAAAAACATACTTATCTTATAGATTATTACAGGGTTAACAGATTACTAACAGAATACATATAACAACTAATATACAATACGAACTAATATACGAATACATATAAAACAACTTTTAAAAATAAGACTTTAAAAATAAGACAATCAAATTACATTTCAGAAAAGGATTCTAAAAATAAAAGTTTGGAAAGTCTTTTTCCCGTTAGCCGGCTTCGATTTTTAGTGGCTATTGCCCCAGCTTTTGAAAAGAGCCTTTCGCTAGGGACAGATGTGGCCAAAATCCCGAGGTATTTTTGAGCTAGTTTAAATAAATTTGGATAAACAAGCTTCATTTCCTCCCATATTTCTAAAGGATTATCTTTTAGATTCCTTACCGGTATTGACAAATATTGTGTAAATTCATCAAATTTTTCACCTCTCCTTTTTGTTTTTTTTGTATATGCAATATTTTTATGTGGTGCCCATAAATCAAAAACTGGCTCAGGCTTTTCTACCTGTGGCGAAATATCAGAAGAAGAGGAAGATTCTTCCCCTCCTATACTGTTCATTTCACTTTTTAAGTGTCGAATAATGCTTGATAATGCAAGCGGATCCTTGAAATGGATATTTTTAAACCTGGGGTCTAGAATTGTAGATGCTGCCAATAAAAAACATTTCTCTGCCGACCCAAATCTTCGATACAATTCTTTTAATATGGCACTTTTTAAATTTTCCGCGAGGCCAACACTTGTATTGAAATGTTCGTATTGTGTTACCAAGCACATTATCATCGGTATTACTTTACTGAGTGTGATGTAATTCTGTCCACTCATTTCCTTGGTTGTTTGTTCCAACGGAACCAAAAGTTGGCAAACTTGCTTCAGCTCTTCAAGGTCTGACGCATTGACCATATTTGGAGCATTTACATTACTTAATATAATATTTCCAATAAGTGGGGCAAGCTTCAGGAATCTTTCCAGCATGTAATATGTTGAATTCCAACGCGTTTTCACATCTAATATCATCTTCAACATGTTCCCTTCTGGAGTTCCCCTATTCTGTTGGATTCTTCTTAGCTCGTCGCTTGCATGGACACTCCGCTTGAACCAAACAACAATAGTCCGCACTTTTTCTATTAATTTATCCAAATTTTGGGTATTTTTTAGTGCCTGTTCGCAAACTAAATTTATTGTATGAGCAAAGCATGGCACATGTTTGCTTTTGCCAAGGAAATCTTGACAGGCTTTCACCATATTGGCTCCATTGTCCGTTACAGCTGCAACTAATCGGTCAGTACCAATATTCCACTCATTTAAATTAGTCTCCAACTGAGTAACAATGTACGCAGACGTGTGCGCTTCTGTTAGCTCAGTAACTCCTAACGTGGCAGAACACATTTTTAAATTTTTTATAAAATGTAAAGTAACTCCCATGAAACTTTTTGTTTGCATGTCTGCTGTCCAAATATCCGTTGTAATTGTAAAATATTTTACACTTTCGATTAATCTTTTGAAGGTTTCTGACAATACCTCAAACTTTTTGTCGATTCTGTCCTTGATGCAGTTCCTAGTGGGTACTTTGTACAGTGGTGCTACCTCCTTCATTAGATTTAAAAATCCTTTTCTCTCCACTGTACTAAAAGGTAGATTGTCCTGTACAATGAAGTTAACAATAGCTTCTGTGATTTTTGTATTTTTTGATCCGCCTTCTAAAAAAGAAAATAATTTGATTATAATATAGAATATATAATAATATACATATAATAATTGAATTAATAGAAACAAAACATATGGTACCTGAGAATGAAGATACTTGTCGAATGGCCTGTGTTATTGATGGTTGCCTCGACTGTTTTAGTTTTAACACAGTTTCTGCACATTTCGAACTTGTACTCGGATCACTACTACTGCAAGAGGCTTCAAAATTTGCTACTGATCCCTCCGGTCCCTCCGTAACTGTGTTAATGCTGTCTGATCTCTCACTGGATACTGGAGAAATTGCCCTCTCTTTGTCTTTTGGGACCTGCTATAAATGATAAATGAAAAATATATTACAATTGAAACCAAATATTTTTATAATTACATTTGTAAGGTAGAAATGTGTTGATTATCATTAGAAGAATAGAATATCTACTAACCTGCTCAATTGAAGACATTTTTCTCCTTTTGGAAGCGTCGGCTGCGTCGGTAGATTGATCCAATTGTTTAAAAACGGTATCATGTTTTTGCTTTAAATGACTATGTAAATTTGATGTGTTGCCAGAAGTTTTCAAAGTTTTCGAACAAATATTACACCGAGCCGTTTCTTGGGATAGTTTGGTAAAGAATTTCCAAATAAATGATTTCGGAGCCATATTGGTTTGTTTCAACTGGCACAAAGCTAGCTTTATTCACTTCACTTTTTCAAGTTTTTCACTTATGCACTAGGTCTTGTTTCTGAGGGACAACACGTGAATGAATTATAATTGTTTATCAATGTTATAGACTTATCACTTCTAAAAAAAACTACACTTATTACACTACTACTACATACTACACTAATACATTATAACATTATTATAATTGCAATATTCATAACATAACAGATGACAATGATATTTAACAATTAATAATTTTCACAAAAGACAACAAAACGACAAACGACAAAGCAAAGCTGTTCGCATTTATCTATCTGACTGGTGACGTGACATGTGACATGAAGGATGACGGATGTCATTACGGCCAAAAAAAAAGAAGAAAAAGAGAAGAAGGAGAAATTTCGATATATTTGCTGACATATCGATATTTTTCGATATATATCGGTGTGCACATATCGATGTATATATATCGATATAATTACAACATATATCGATATATTTTAAACATCGATGTATCGTTGCCGTCCCTACGCCCAACTAAAGGACCAACGAAAATTAAGCATTCGCTGATTACATCGGCTTTGCACAATTAAAAATTCGGTTTAAATCAAGGTGTCTCTTATAAGAATAACGACAGAACAAAACGTCATTTTTGGCTTTGCTCAGTCAAAACTCTTAAAATTGCACCGCAACTAATAGAATTCGAAAATTGAGAGACCACCCAGACGAAGTGTACGACTTCAGAAGAAGATGTCCATAAATATGAGCGAGGAGCAATTCCAGCGTCTCCTAGAAACAATCGCAGTCCGACCACAGCAAGGAGCAGCTACATCGCCCGTCCCCCCGGCAACAAGCAACTTCAGCCACTGCACCGCTCGTTTCAATGGGAAGAGATGCCACCACACCGTGGAAACATTTATCAAAACAATCGATATATACAAGGAAATGGAAAACATCTCCGAAGCTAACGCCTTGAAAGGACTGCCCCTGCTGCTAACCGAGGGCGCAGCACTCTGGTGGAGAGGCGTGGAACACCAAGCCGTAACATGGCAAGACGCCATTCGAATGATACGAGGAGCATTTTCACCCGTGAAACCCGCTTTTCAAGTTTACACGGAGATATTCGAAGAACGCCACGAACCGACCGTTCCTATTGACGAGTTCATCGCCAAAAAAAGAGCCTTGCTGGCCCAACTTCCAGTCAACCGTCACGACGAGGAAGCAGAAATCGACCTTATTTACGGATTATTGTCAATCAATATCCGAAAACGCGCTCCCAGAGAATCCATCGGCAATTTTACCGACCTACTTGAGCATGTTAGGAAAATCGAGATGATTCAGCAGGAAGAAGCGACGGAGCCAATGAAGAATGGGAACAACGGGCACCACTCTATCAGTAGGAAGCCGAAACCCATCCGATGTGGATTCTGTGGATACCGAGGGCATTTCATAGATGTATGCAGAAAACGCCTAGCAAAAGATGCCACAATACCTATCAGAACCGAGGCAACGCACAAACCAAAGACGGTCACCTGTTATGGGTGTGGAAAACCAGGATTTTTCCGAAGTAATTCCGAAATAATCCGAAGTCTGTTCGCAGAAACCTCAAGCAGACACTCCAAAATTACCCATACAGTTCTACGCAGTGAATACATTGACACACCTTGCCACTCAAGTACCAACAATAGAGGTTAACATAGGCGGAAATCAAGGGGTAGCTCATATAGATACCGCTGCCAAGACAAATGTAGCAAGTACATCTCTGTTCGAACAATTGAGGAAAAACAAAAAATACAGATTCGACGCACAAGTGGTAGACGTCATCCTAGCCGACGGACATCGCTTTACCAAGGAAGTGTTATTTACAACAACCGATATCACCTTGGGAGGTCGAACACTAAAGCTGGATCTAGTTATTCTGCCAGATGCAGAAGACAATCGCACCCTACTCGGAATCGACTTTTTGGAAAAGGCGGCAATTATCTTAAATCTGCCACAGAAAGTATGGTGTTTCGCCGACGATCCCCACGCCAATCACGAATTTCTACAACTTCGTCCCGGCAGCACACCAACTCTTCTCCGAAATCCGAGCAAGCAGGCCACCCAGTCAAAATCAATAGAGCACACCTCCGCTAACGTAGCCGCGGTAACGTTCAACGACACTAATAGATCGCCTTTCCTGGAGTTTTTCGCGACACCTATATCAGAGATTGATGACTCGGAGGAAATAATCCAATTCAACCCGGATCCGCACTATAAACTAGAGCACTTGGAAACTCCACCTCGACCAGAATATACCGGAGGAAGCAACCAATCCGAGGCATCGCCTGGAAGTATATTCGAAATATTTAAAGATGCCCTGCCAGCTACCATGACGCCACCTAAACCGAGAGACCCGAGGAAGAGGCGTAGGATAGAATTTAACAGCATCGAGATCTGTTTAAGAACCGACGAGGCATTAAGCTTTACCAACGAACAACGCCAACAACTGAACCACGTTCTCCAGTCACATGCAGACGTGTTCGCCGAAGATGGTCCGCCCACGTCGCATGCAGTGCACCGAATACCCACAGGTGACCATGTGCCCCTGGCAAGCGCTCCTTATCGTCTCAGCTTAGCCCGACAAGAGACTCTAAAACAAAAACTAGACGAGATGTTGGAAAAGACGATCTCTTACATGCTGCTAAGAGCTGCCCTTACATGACCTGCCTCGACCTACAGGCAGGCTACTGGCAGATACCAGTACATGAAGCCGATAAGGATAAAACAGGATTTATCACACCTTTTGGGATTTATCGCTTCCATCGAATGGCGTTTGGGTTACGAAATGCTCCAAGTACGTTCCAGAGGCTAATGGACAGGTTCAAAGCCACGTTACCCGATGTTGCTTTGCTGATATATCTGGATGATCTCATCATAAGATCACCTAACTACGAGCAACATCTACGAGACCTACAAGCAGTATTTGCTCACATGCGAACATTTCACTTGAGGATCAGCAGGAAGAAATGCCACTTCGGTTGTCCCGAAGTGAAGTACCTGGGCCACAATATAACAAAGGGAGGAATCGCAGTCGATCCTGGGAAAGTTTCCGCTATAACCAATATGACTGCACCACAAAATATAAAGCAACTCCTAACTTTCATCCAGACGTGCTCATGGTATCGAAGTTTTATCGCTGACTTCGCGTCTATCGCCAGGCCGCTCACCAACTTAACCAAGAAAAAGGTTGAATGGAAGTGGGGCGCCACGGAAGAACAAGCATTCAAGGACCTTAAGCAGAAGCTAACTACGGCTCCCATATTAAAACAGGTTGACATCACTCAACCATTCATTCTTAAAACTGACGCAAGCTCATATGCAATCGGAGCAGTTCTAGTGCAGGGGGAGAAGGAACACGAGCACCCCATAGAATATTGCAGCCGATTGCTAACAGCTGCAGAACGCAACTATACTACAACGGAACGCGAAGCGTTAGCAATTATACACGCTGTAAAGAAGTTCCGAGGATACATTGAAGGCTCAAAGACAACAATTGTAACAGATCATCAGCCGTTAAAATGGCTCATGAGTCTGAAGGCACCCACTGGCCGATTAGCTAGATGGGCTTTGCAGCTATTACCATACGACTTCCAGGTATGCTACACACCTGGTAGAACCAACGTGGTAGCCGATTTTTTGTCACGACTTCCGAATAAGCACACAAACCCCGAATGCCCAGTGAACGACGTACAAATCGATATCCCTACGGAGAGTACAAAGGAAATACGACAGAAGCAACTAGACGATTCTCAGTTAAAATCCATTATTTCCGCCCTCGAAGCTGGCGACGACGATAAGATAAAATGGAGTGAACGAGGATATTTTATGCACTTGGGCATGCTGTATCGGTACACACCGGAGCAAGAGGACGATGAGGCAAAAATGGTAGTGCCAACCGAAGAAAGGCTAAACGTTTTACGTGCTCATCACGACGCCTCTACCGCCGGCCACTACGGAGTAGACAGAACGCACCATCGGATTGCCAAACGCTATTATTGGCAAGGAATGAGACAAGACATTGTCAAATATGTAGCAAAATGTTTGGAATGTCAGCGATACAAAATAAGTAACCGAAAACCCGCTGGTCTTATGCAAACCGCTGTCACAAACCAAAGATTCGAAGTAATTGCGATTGACCTGTTCGGACCTCTTCCCTTAAGCACAGATGGAAAAAGATGGGTTTTCATCATCGAGGACACCGCTAGTCGCTGGGTAGAATTATTCACCTTAGTTGAAGCTACAGCAGAACAATGCGCTCATACAGAGTGTCCATGTTCGAGCGCTGCAAACATGAGAAAGAGAGAATCAGTCGAACTGTGGAGAGGCGCGGCTTCGGCGCGATGAATCGGCGGACGAATGTAGCGCTCGACCTTAGACACAGTGTATACTGCTGGACGAAATTTTCCTAAGGTACGGACTACCAAGAAGAATCATTAGCGACAATGGAACGCAATTTGTGTCAGCCGTCCTGCAGCAGCTGACCTTCTGCCTGGGCATCAAACAAATGGTTATTCCTGTTTATCATCCAGAGGCCAATCCGGTCGAACGAAAAAACAGGGAGCTAAAGACCCAGTTAGGCATTCTCGTCGGCAAGGAACACGACTCCTGGTCCAAATACATACCATCTATCAGATTCGCGATGAACACAGCCTATTGCGACAGTATCGGACACACGGCAGCCTACCTAACGTTCGGACGAGAATTAAGAACCATATCCGACGCCACTACCGATTTCAGCGCGGTAGTAAACAATGAAAACTTCGTGGCTGAAATCACACCAAAGCTAAAGGAACTGGGAAAATCATTACAATTGGCTCGCGACATCACCGAGGCCAGACAAGATCGAAACCAAGACTACACTAACCAACATCGGCGACGGGGGCCAGATTATCAACAGGGAGACCAAGTCATGGTTAAGACTCACTTCCTTAGCAATGCAGCGAAAGGATATTCAGCTAAACTCGCACCTCGCAGAGATGGGCCATACACCATACTCAGGAAACATGGTCCTACCAGTTACGAGATTGCAGCACCTGACAATACCACGGTCCCGTTAGGAGTATATCATACAAGCGATTTGGAACCTTACCAGACCCGCTGTGATACACCACAAGGACCCATGAGGGAGATCCGGAAACGTGGACGACCCCGGAAGAAGGAAGTACCGACCAATAGTACTGACGCCTCATCGTGACGATCACGACGTCAGAGGGGGAGAGTGAAGCGAGACTAGCAGTCAACGCAGCGATCGAGCCGTCTCGGAAGTCGAGTTGCAACTCAACCGCAGAGATGGCGATACTTCTGCGCGCCGTACTATCCCGTAGACAAAATAACTATATGGAGCGACGACGCGTACCGTGATTCAAGGAGATTTGCCTCTAGGGTTTACATATTCTTAATATTGTAATAATAAGCATTTTTCCTAAATAAAGTAGTATTAAAAGCTACAATGTTAAATTCTTAGCCGGCTGAAATACAGTCTACCAGTGTACATTTAAATAGAACGTCGCGGTAAATTCTAATAAATTTAATTGTTCTACTGGACTTCACACCGCGCTTTGGCTTGGTTAGATTAAAAATCAAATAATTTCGACGGTTTCGACACTTCGACAGTATCAAAACGGGTTCGGATGGGTGAACGTCGAGTCGATTAAAAAGAAATGAGAATTTTTAAACGATAATTTATTGAAAAAATATCACTAATAATAAAATAGAATTATGTAGATATGTCTTTTTGCCACAATGGCTTGAAAAAGAAAGTAAATTCTAAGAAAATAATAAAAAGAAAACTCCAAAAATAAACTTAAAGATTATTTTAAAACAGAAAATAAAAGAACTCTAAAAAATAGTCCACCGCTTTCTGCTAAACTATAGGCAAACCTGTCATACAGATGTCATCTCATATTACTGAGCTGAGGTGTAATTTTAGCAGAAAATTGAATTATTTTTTCCTTAATTTTCCTTATTTCAACAAGATTTGTTGCTATTTCATACCTGTACCTACCGATACACACATTTTTTTGAAATATCCCCAAAAAACCTATTAATTGTAGTTTCTAAATAATTTTGTACCTCATACCTAACACAAATAACTTTGTACCTCTACAAATCGCGGCGTGCGATCCAGTAGAACAATTAAATTTATTAGAATTCATCGCGACGTTCTATTGAAATGTATACTGGTAGACTGGATTTTAGCCGGCTAAGAATTTAACATTGATTTCCCTATTATGCGAAATTTAATTTCTAACAGTGTATAACCCTATATTTAACGTTTAAAGTACCCAAAATATAAAAGCAAAATGTAGCTAATTTTATGGTGTTGCAGTGTTAACCGCCGCTTCGACATCCCTTATATGTCAACACTTGCAATCTGGCGATTTTTTTCTAATCTCGGCGTAGCCGTTCTATTGAAACAAATATATTGGAATTTGGATACATATTGGAAAATATGTATTAGAGTGCGTTAATTATCTCATGAACAGTCAATAGGGCGACTATAAAGTGGCAACAGGTCAAAATTTCGCAAAAGTTTGTTACAAAAACCCCTGTAGCAGCCTCTCACATTTATTTCGTAGCTTTCCTGTGACTAAGCCGGTGTTTCTATTGTTTAATCGCATTGTGTTTTTATAAGTGTATTGCTAAATAAACTTTATAGTTTAAAAATGGGAAGATCGAAGTCGTCGCACAAAAAGAAAAATAGGCGATTGGCTCAGCAAAAGTAAGTACAAATTTAATTTGAAATTTTTTTGAAACTATATAAGTATTTTAAAATATTTTTGAGAAATATTATCTGGGATTGGGATACTTACATAAATATTCAACAATCTAATTATTTCATTTATTATGTAGGGTCGTAAGAAAGCGCCTTACTAAAAATAATCCACTGGATTATACTCACACTGAGATTTTGGATGATAATAATGCAAGAAATTTGTAAGTATTTTTAAATAAATTAAATCAATATGATTCTGTTTCCATAATACGTAAATAGTTCATATTTTTTAAAAACAATCGTTTTTAGAAGTCCTGAAAGTCCCGTAGCCAGTACAAGTACTCTTCAAATTAATAAAAAAACTTCAGACGTTGGAAACAGCATTAATTTACCCACAGAATTAACTTTAAATGAAGATGATATTGACCAGAAAGAGAAAAAGTTAGTACCTATTTAATACCTATTTATTTTTGTATACCAGTAATATGTTATGTAATATTATTAAAATAACTACAAATCTATAGGTAGATAATACAATTTGTTATGTTCTTTATTTTAGATATGAAACAACAAAATTCACTCTGGAAGGTCGAAGAATTGTAGATGCTCAATATTTTACTCAACAAGTGTTAAACTCTCCTCATCACGGATTATTTAATTGCAGCGGTGCCAATGTAGATATAAAGAAAGAAGTTAAAAAAGGTCTTCAATCCAAATTCTTCCTACATTGTAATATGTGTAAGGTAACATTGTGTATTAATAGTGAAAATCCTCAGAAAAAAACATTTCGTATCAATACATCAAGTGTTAATGGAGCCATTGGTATAGGAATTGGGTCGAGAAAATTAGCGGAATTATCAAGTAGTATGGATATACCTCCAATATCTGATCGGATGTACCGTGAGCTTCAAAATGATCTTTTTGATTTTTATAATGAAGCTACTTGGACCGCGATGTTAGAAGCTGGACAAGAGGAAGCTACATTAGCGAGAGAGAATGGAGAGGTTGATAAAAGTGGTTATCCATTAATTGTCGTAGTTTGGGCGAAACGATCCTACAAGACAAATTATAATTCTAACTCAGGAGTTGCAGCAATTATTGGATATCGCACCAAAAAAAATTTATATCTTGGAGTTAAAAACAAATATTGTTCATATGCAAATTATTCGGCCCAGAAAAAGAGCATGTGTGCTATAAAAATTGGAACGGATCTTCAACTGAAATGGAAAGTAGAACAATTTTAGATGGCTTTCAGTGTAGTGTCCAAATGCATGGACTAAAATATAAATATATTATTGCTGATGGTGATAGCAGTGTTTATAAAAAAATTTTAGAAAAAAGGCCTTACGGTAGCATAAATGTTGTAAAAGTGGAATGTCGCAATCATTTGATGAGAAATTATTGTACACGCTTGCGAGATGTTGCAGCAAGAAGATTTAGTACATCAGGAAAATTGGTACCTCTAAAGTTACGAAGTTTGTTAAAAAGTAATATATTAATTTACGAATTGCTATCGATAAAGCTGCGAAACATCACCGAGAATCTTCAGTTGCAATGACATTTAAAATAGAAAATTTGAAAAAAGATATATCTAATAGCCCATATCATATCTTTGGCAATCATGAAAACTGCGCGAATTATTTTTGTCGAAAATTAGGGAAAGAAGAAAATATGGATTTTACACATGAGCTAACAGAGTGTGGAATAATGAAAGATATATTATCGTGCACGCAAGATTAAAATTTCATGCAGAAAGTTTGATAAAAAATTTAAATAATTATGCAGAGCAATATAACAATGTCGTAGCAAAATTTTTAGGTGGTAAACGGGTTAATTACACCTCTAGAGGCAGTTACGAATTGCGATGTAATGCTGCTGCCTTGTCATATAATTCGAAAGGATCATATTACTCCGTTTTTCATAAACATATTACTGGACGGAGTGCAGGCTATTACACTAAAAAATTCGTTTCAAAAGTTACAAATGTTTCAAAAACAAGGTTATGTAAAGTGAAGAAGAGGATAAAATTTAGACCACAAGAACGGAAGCAATCACACCCCACAGATGAACATTATGGCCCGAGTGCAAATAAAATTTTGGAAGTTGACCCAAATGAATTGAAGGAGATAAAACAGAAATTCCTTTTAGATCTAAAGAAATCCGAAGAAGAAGCGAGCATATAGTAATTTTTGAAAAAACTACAAATCAAAGAAATTCGGATATATGGTTTGAAGAAAGAAGAAAAAGACTGACTGCTTCAAATTTTGGGAGAATCTGCAGACTTAGGGAATCGACAAATAAAAATAAAGTTGCAACAGATATTTTAAAAAACACTTTTTTAGGCAACACATGTACCAAATATGGAATAGAAAATGAAGATTTAGCGAAAGAGCAACTAAGTATATCTTTAGAAAGTGAAATTGCTATGTCAGGAATTTTTATTCATCCAGAAGATTCTTTCCTAGCTGCAACTCCAGACGGGCTAATAGGAGGAAATATTTTAATTGAAATAAAATGTCTTTCTTCTGCGAAAAACTACACACCCGAAGAAGCAATAGATAAGAAGATCTTAAAATATATGGAACAAATTAATGGTAAATATAGATTAAAAAAAACACACCCATACTATTACCAAGTTCAGGGACAATTGTTTGTAAGTGACAGAAAATTCTGCTATTTTACTATTTGGACACCAAAGGGAATTCTTTACCAAAGAATTGGTAGAGATTGGAACCTTTGGAAAGAAGTGTTAGTAAAATTAAGGGAATTTTATTTTGAGCATTACTTGCCAATATTATTAGAAGAAATAGTGATGGGAACGATGTTTAGTTTATGTATATTGTATTGTTGTTTATTTTTTTATTTTTGTTATTTTTGTTTTTTTGTTTTAATTTTATTATGTATCTACTATTTTTTTATCAATATTACACTAATACCCTATTCTAAAAGTAGCTTCATTTCTTACAATGAACTTTTTATTATTACCTTTTAATAAACTTTTTAAACCAATATTAAAATAAAAATAGCTGTCTACAATAAGTCTAATAAGTAAATATTTTTAGGAGAGCAAATTTAGAAAAAAATGTAAGTATAAATTAATTCCATAGCAACAAAAATATTAAAAACTATTCTAAACCATTAAAATGTTCGCGAGAAAAATAAAACCGAGTCCGTCCACAGTTATCATTTTAGAAGAGTGTAGTATGCAAGAGAGACAACGTAACGTCTGATATTTTTAAACCATATTTAAAAGCGCTTTCGTATTTCCCATTTTCTATCGAAACTAATTGATATTTTTAAAATCGGAATTTAATTAATTTAATTCATGAACTAGAGAGGAAAGTTATTTAGATCAACGAAAAGAAGCCCTAAATTGCCAATTTTTTTGAATTAAAATATGTCGTCTAATTTACTTTTTTCAGTCGCTCCCCAAATTGACTGGGAATTTATTTATTTTTTGACAGATACTTTCCTGCTTACATTTCGACCTATTCTTTAAGAGGGTTTTTGAATTTTTCAAAAATATTCAGTAGTTTTCCCAGGATTTGGGAAATGCTTTTACATTGAAAGTCCTATACCCAAAAAATTGGAGGTACGCTCTTAAGGTTATTTGGCGCCCGGTAATTGTCGCAAACTCGCCCCTCGCACAAACACACCACAATCAAAACGAGAAGAAAAGTTAGAGTCAAAAGGAAGACCAACAGTAGCATAGCTGGAGCTATTAAGCCTCACCTGGGTCTATTTCATTGGCATAAGCGGTATGGTAGACCCCCAGAAGCGCGGCTTGACCAGAGGAAAACCAGCACGGCAAATGATCAACTTTTCGTCATGCCGTGGGATTCGCGACAATTACCAGCCATTTGCAGAAAAACCAGTGAACACGAAAGAGGTTTTCGTACGCTCCAACTTCCAATCAAAACCCGTCAATTTTGTCTCGTTATGAACTTCGTAGAGTTTGCGGGTACAAATACTTCATTTAGCTATATTGAGCACGCCCCTCAGGTGATAAATTCAACGAAGCAGTGCGTAAAGAAATGGACTTTAGAAATTATTGGTTAAATAAAATAAATCTGGTAACTTATTCGGCAAGAACCGCCCATCACCTTGCACTGCTCCGTAGATCGGAGAGTTAATAAAAACATAGACTCACCCTGCTTTCTATGTAGAAACAAAGCAAACAACGATTACAAAAATGCACAAATTTTATAGTCACAAGCGCAACTCAAAAACACACGACCACCTTCGTTAGTGGTGCACAGCAAAAAGCCCTGATTTTTGGCTTTCTCCTAATTTTCTAGCGCCTTGGCCGCACTTTCTACATCCCATCTTCTAGCCCCTAAAACTTCCCAGCGTAGAGCCGAAAATTGCCTGAGCCGTCTTTGTCCACGCAATTGCACATGTGTGTGCACTTGACATTCCAGCGAACGCCACGGGACCCCTTGTACCTACTTTTCCTTGAAAGTCTTTTGTCTTCTCTTAGTTTTTCAAAATTCCCACATCTGGTTAGTTTGAAACGGCCAAAAATTCCTACAGGGTGACAGCCCGAGTCCCTCCAGTACATTTGGCTAAAATTTATATTTGGATTATGCAAAAGCAAAAGACACAAAATATTCTACAAAGTAGTTTTAATTAATAAAGAACAGTTTCAAAAACAAAACACACAGTCATTAGAATACCAGCTGATAGGTGTTTTACTTATTTATTTTACTTTATTAGCCTTCATTATCACCGATTTTTCGAAATTCGAATCGTTAAGAGCATTTCATCGTGGACTGTTCATTATTGACGCAAATGAAAATAATCGTTCGACTGGTGCAGATGAAAAACAAGTATTATACCTCTAAATTTTTTTTAATATTGGGTAATCGTTCAAGATATTTATTCCGCTCCTTCTGTCATCAAGATATTTGTATACTTGTAGCTTAATTTTTGATGTCTTCACTGTTTTCTTTTCGGTGACAGGTTGAGAGGTATTCGTAAACATTTCGGGTTCGCGTTCATTAAAATAAAAGAAGTCATCCGGTGAACCTCCATGTTCGTTACCGTCATCGTCGTCGTCAACGTCAATATGAATTAGTTGTTCCGCGGCTCCGATTACCAACTTCTTTATAGTGTCCAGAGAATACTTTGGGGTTTTTAAAACATTAAATCATCGCAAATTTTTAAAAAACTTTTGTATATCTCGTTGTGTAAGATTTGATTGAATTGCATTTTTGCAATCGGTTGTGCCAATTAAATTTAACGTATGACTGACACAACGAATATGCGCTGGTAGCATAATTATTCTATTGTCATTGTCAGGTGTATTTGAAACTTGGATTTCATGGAATGTAACTTCACTAACTTCTTCATCATATTCGATTTCATTCATCTGATCTTCTTCTTCATGATCTTCATCTAGTACAAGTCTGGTTGTGTTGACTTCTAATTCTTGAGGTTGTCCTGTAACCGAGAATTTACGAAAAGCCTACTTACTAGACAAAATTCGAACCATTGTCCGTTACTGTCGCGAATATTAAAACTCAAATTGGTGTTTTCAAGCATTTCTCCAATGTTCTTGTAGTCATGGGTGCCAGAGAATCTTTTGCAAGCTAAAGCTACTGACTTTCTCTCCAAGTTTGCATTTATCCAATGCAAAGGGCTAATAGGGCTACAAGTGCCGCGTGTCGGTTTTTCCGGTTGTTTTATCGGGCGTCAGATTTTTGGTCGTTTACTCCACTTACCTTCAGGTTCGGTGTTGACAGCTGGAGATAGTACTTCCAGGGGTAAAGATGTTAGAGACTGTACTTAAGCGGTTATCAAGAAATAGGCTTTAATTATTTCAAGACAAGAATACGGAAGCAACTAGTAGTTCGGTTATTTACTCGTGCAAAGCACACTTTTAATATTGAGGCAGTAAAATACACCAGATAGGATTTCACCATTAGATATATTACAAAATAAACTAAACGTACAAGTTTTAATGCGGAAAGGAAAAGTAACGGTTATTGTCAAGAAAAGTCAGAGTAAGAAAAGTTTAAAATACAAAAGCGGAAATCAGACTAAGCGGTAGCAGGAAATCGGATTTGTTCTACGAAACGTTTTATTTTTTTCGGAAAAATTAATTTTTCAAATATAAACGGTATTACAAATAAATCAGGCGCAGTCATATAGATCTTGCTCGATTTTTATTTTAATAGTAAAATCGAAAAACTCGAGAGTTGGGGAAATTCGGAAAATGTCTTCAGTCTGTGTATTATTATCACGCTTCTCAGCAGAGTAATAAAACACAACGGCAAGATGCTTCAGTATGTCGAATTTACTGAACGCTTCTCAGCAGGACAATAAATATCGAGTATGCCGAAGGATTAGGAATTCGGGAAAATCTAGTCTGTACTTAACAATTGTAAAACGAAATAATTTGATAATTTTTCATATTCAAAATTAATCATTTTCAAAATGGTTGAATATCGTCAAAGAATGTTTTACAAAATATTCGAAAATAGCTCAAGAATTTAGGAAACGTTGAATACATTAAATTGAATACCTACATTAAAAACTAGGTAACCCTATTTGTTAAATAAATTAAACTTACCCAAAATCTTCATGATTATCTACGTATCCTTACCTAGTATCACAACAATAATTGTTGTGATTAATTGTTGAACAATTCTTTTTTGAAGTGTCCACCATTAATTTCAATACAAGCTTCTGTTCTGGCCATAGGTCACTAGCGCGCGGCGGTCAGTTGAACCCTTAGCAAATCCTAATTTTACAGGACACTTGCGCGCCGTGTATTTAATAGGTAAAGGGACACTAGCGCGCAAATTACCGAAAAACACAATCATTGTTGTTTCTACTTACTTACCTAATATTGAAATTTATCATATCAAAAATTTAGAATCTTAATTTTTAAATACAAAAATATATTTTATTGCAGAATTGTAACAAAGCACTATGTTATAAAACCATATATTTGTTTTCAAATGCGTTATAGGTCGTGCGCGATTACTCGCTTAATTTAAATGGAACACCCTATATTAAAAATATCCAATGGGAAGCCTACATGTTTCTGAATCGTTTTTCATAACATTTCCTTATACCGTCACCGTTTCTGAGATATTTTCAGTTTTATTAAAAAATGTCCAGTTTTTGATATTCGTATTATAATTTAATTTTAATCTAGTTACCTATGACGTCGTCGAACTTTTTTTGCTAAATAATAATATAAAATTAAGTATCGGTTAATGATTAACAAATATCATTAAGTAGGTTTCCTAAATCTTTGGTTATTTTTTAATTCGAACTGTGGCGAATTCGAGTAAATTCTTTAGCATTTCATTTTTTAGTAACTTTAAATAAAAAAGTAAAATTTTAAAATAAATTATGTAATTGCACTAACAAAAAAAATAACAAACACTAACAAAATTAAGAAAATACAACGATATAACAAAACGAAAACATTTAAATTACTAAAAAAATATAACTAATTACAATAACTGTTCAAAATGATCTCTAACCGCATCAATACAACATTGAAGTCGTTTTTCAAACGACCGTTGCACATTTCGAAGCATGTCTCGAATTCTTTGCTCCATACCATCCCTAGTTGTAGGTGGAATTTCGTAAACTTTATTTTTCACATAACCCCACATAAAAAAATCAATTTTGGTCAGATCTGGTGACCTGGAAGGCTAGCAAACAGGACCACCTCTTCCTACCCAACTGTTCGGAAACTCGTGATTCAAATGTTCATGAATTAACGCAGTATGATGCACAGGTGCGCCATCATGTAAAAACCACATTCGGCTGCGTACTTCCAATGGAACATATGCCAAAAGTCCGGGTACATAAATGATTTTGCAAAAAATCTAAATAGACCTGCCCATTTCCTCTCTGGCGGAAGAAATGGGGTCCTACCACATAATTCCCTATGATACCACCCCAAACATTCGATGACCACCATATTTGACTAGGCGTTAGTTCAAAGTAAGGGTTTGTTGTGGAAATAGTTATGGAAATTATGACGGTTGACACGTCCATTTCTTTGAAGTGTAGCCCCATCACCAAATAACATAGAGTCAAAGAAATCAACACGTTCATTAATTTTGCCTTGCGCCCATTCACAGAAAGTAATTCCTCGTTATAATCATCATCTAACAGTTCTTGGTGGAGTTGAATATGATACGGGTGAAGTCGGTGAAGATGAATAATTCGGTGGACAGAACTTCTACTGACTACTGACATTCAATTCCATAGCTATCTTGCATGCACTACAATGGGGATCCTCAGTAGTTTTCGCTAATACATTAAACTGATTTAATTCATTTAGACCTGTTTTCTCGTAGGCAACACTTCCCGTTTGTCTAAATTTTTCGATTAATTTTTCCAATGCATTTTTTGTTGGTTGTCTGAAGTCAGGATACCGTTGTTTGTAAATTCTCGTAGCCAGAAGAAAATTTTCATCGCTTGCACCAAATACTATAACCTTGTTTAACATTTCATTTGTGGAAAAATTCATTATGAATTTAAAATAGTAAAAACGAAGTATAAGCAAATTAATCAAATAATACGAATAGACAAACGAAACAATAGACGAATAGCAAGCGATTCGATAGTTATAAACGAATATGTCAACGTCAAATTCAAACACACTTGATCAATGTAGCAAAAAAGTTCGACGACGTCATAGGTAACTAGATTAAAATTAAATTATAATACGAATAATATCAAAAACTGGACATTTTTTAATAAAACTAAAAATATCTCAGTTGGGTGACAGTTAGGTATAAGGAAATGTTAGGGTGTTAAAATTAAGCGAGTAATTATTAAGTTTGCGTTTTGACTCACCCTATATACAAATCGTAATTTTATCGAAATGTAACTGATTTTTGTGAAAATACACTATTTTTGAAAAGTGCTGACCCAAAAAAATTTACATTATCTAATACAGATTCTGATATACAGGGCCTTGAAGTCATGACGATTTGAACATAAAAATGGCCATAACTTTTTAAATACTCAGTATAGTCATATGAAATCTTATATTGAGAAACTCGTGAAAACGAGCTGAAATCGAATATAAAATAAAAAATATGTTTCCTATTTACATCCTATTCACATCTCAGTATAGCAAATACCTCGGCTTGGAAGATGCCCTATCCATGGCGGTCCCCACACCCCGAGCCATCGGAGTACCAGTTTTCGCCCTGATGTTCCATCAACGGTTTTTGTTCCTTCCAGTCTTCTCTGGTTGGTATTTTTACCCTATAGGTGTGTTCAATCATAACCTGTTTAGAGGTTCTGTCTTGTTTTAATGTAAAAGGTGTGTTTCGAAGGACATGAATCCTGGTATGTCCAGTTCCATTTTCCTTCCACTCCCCTTGACATTTCATTCTGTATGCTGTCTGCCGGGCGACATTAGGTCCAGGGGTGGAATATTGAGCGCTATTTCTAGCGCGTCAATTGGTGTGGTTCTCATGGCCCCTGTCGCAGCCCGCAGGTAGTTACCTTGCAGGCTTTTTAACAGGTTCCGATTCCCCACCAATTCTACCCTGGGCCACCAGACTACTGCAGCATACAGGAATCTTGGTATTAATACCGTTTGGTATAGCCATAGAGTTACCCTAGGTTTTAATCCCCAGGTTTTTCCTATGGCTCTTCTACAAGCCCACATTGTGCTGTAGAATTTTTTCCTCTTTGTTTCGAGGTGGGTGTTCCAATAAATATAGGGATGCGGGATGCAAAAAATTTGTTTAACTTGTTAAAAATTGTTGGAATTGGTCTGGTAAAGGTTTGTTATTGTAAATTAAATTATTGGTTATATTGTTTGTGTGCGTACTGTGTGCGTGTAACGTTAATGTATCTTGACTTTCAAATAAATTCATTTGAAAAATTACTTAAATATTAAGATTAAAATTTTAATAAAAATTAAGATATGTAAAATATTAAGATAAAATCGCTTTTGAAAGCGACAATAGCGACAGTACCATAGAGTATTAGGTTACACGCACGTGCTCTTGTTGAAAAAAAAAAAAAAAAAAAAAAACAAAAAAAAAAAAAAAAAAAAAAAAAAAAAAAATTTAAACAAGATATACTTACTAGCAATACGTTTATTTACAATATTTACAAAAATTAATAATATAGGTGATTAACATAAAAAATTAATTGTACAGGTGTTTAACATTATTTTATTTGTACACATATATTTTTATAAAATCGAATAATGACCCCATGGTAAGGTCTCGTTAGTTCCCGGTATAAGGTAACGTTTATCATCAAAAGGGCTAAGAGCTACCTTTTTCTGAGTTACAGAATGTACCTGATGTTTTTCTGAACAAATTAAATTTTGGTTAACATATTTTTGTTGAAAGGTTTCCAGACAATTTATATAGTCATTAAATGTAATACAATTTTCAACGACACTTGATTTAACACCTTTTGATTTCATTGTAATACAAAAGTTCCTCATAAACATTTTAATTTCATTATCATCATACCCCTCTTGTAGCAGCTGTATTCTATAATTTTCAATCTTGTTTTCATCAGTCAACACTTTAAAGGAATATAGTTTAGAACGTAATGCAACAAAGTCCGTCATTGGAATTCCATTATTTTCATCTTTCATTAAGCCTATAACTTTTTTATTGACCAATGGGATGTCATAGATATTGTTATGAGAGTAATCTGATGTATCAAAATATTTATAGCAGTACTGCTTCATTACTTCATAGGGATCTTGATTACTTATTTCATATATTAATGAATCAGTATCGGTATAGAGAACGGTACATTTATTAAATGCATTTATCATGTACCCATAGTGAAAATGATTTTTAATTTTTTATATCTTTTTTAAGGCGCCTAATTTTTCACTTTCTAAAATACAGAATATAAAAAATTATTATTAACCGTTTTAGTGCTAAGCGGCGCAAAAGTGATGCGATAGTTTGAATCGAAAATTGCGCCGCGGCGCAAAAATGCCGCGCGCATCAGTGTGTTTTTGGTGCTTCGTGGTAGTGAAACCATTATTTATTTTTTATTTAACACCATTATTTTTTCTTTAAAATAATTTTAATTTAATTTAATTTTTGTTTATAATAATAACTTTATTATAATAACTTTTTTACAATTTTAATTTAATTTTTCCTTTAAAATATGTATAGCAATTTTCATACATATTCACAAAAATTGCTTAGCACTAAAACGGTTAATATTTATTATTTTATCATCAATTCTTTTTTTTTCTAATATTTTTTTAATCTGCTGAAATAATAAGGTAGGGAAATAAAACAATAAAATATTTAGAGGTTCTTTTATTGGGGTACTCTATAAATAAAAAAAATAATTATAAAATGCATTAGAGCTATTTAAATATGTTTACCTTAGGGCCCACACCACGACCTCTTTATCGCCCCTTTCGATGAAGATTCGGTGGGAGCCCACACGCCCCATCAGCGTGAAAGTTGATGGGGCGTTGGGTCCATCTCCCATCAGGACGATCATCCTCTTCGCCTGAAACAAAAAAATCAAAGCTATATAAAATATAATATTTTTTTAATTAATCAGTAAATAAGTTATATAAATTTTTTTTCAAATCAATTTCTATTTAGGTTAAAAAGAATACAATTTAGAGATTTAAAAATTATTTAAAAAATCCATGATAACTCTATTAACTTTGCTATTACGTAGAATACAACATGTGTAAATTATATTTGCTGCCTTAATTGGATTGTATATTAGAGTTAGATGTCTAGATAGACATCGAAATCTGCCCTTTAAAATACTATTTGTTCGTTCAATAACGTTTCTAGTAGATGTCAATAAATTATTAAATAGTTCCTCTGATTCAATCTGAGGATTTATGAAGGGAGTAAAGAGCCAAGGTTCTAAGGGATATCCACTATCTCCTAAAACCATAATGTTAGAGAAATATTTCATATAAATTTTTTAAATACACACTGACCTATTAATCGTGTTGAATTGTCTCCTCGTTCATAATTTCTCATTAAATGGGCTCTTATGGTACTAGTATTCCAAATTGCAGCATCATGACTTATTACTACTATCAGATTAAAACGTGACATAGTACTTTTTTTTAATTTTTTATTATTTCTAATCGCTTTCTTAACTTTCGTTTGGCAGAAGCAGCGTATTTGAACTGTTAATTAAGTAGTGAACAATGCAACTACTTCTTGTTGGGTGCGCATCCTGTCTCCAAATCCGATCATGCAAAGAATTTCAATTCGTTCTCGTTCTGTTAATTTCACCATTTTTTTATAAAATAACAAATTCACTATAATAGTACTAATAAACATTTTTGGTCGCTTAAGGCAACTGTCAGGAACCGTAATTGTTGGTGATATGTACGTAGAATGATATGCCCAGCCAGATCACCAGGTTTGACACCCCTCGATTACTTTTTGTGGGGGTACTTAAAAAGTAGTGTTCGTTACTAGACCGGCGAATTTGGAAGAATTGCAGGCAAGAAACCGTCAGAAGATACATCGTACACCTCCTGAAGTTATTGAAAACGTTCAACAAGAGTTCATTAATCGTCTTGGTTACTGTCAGGTAGCCAACGGTGCACAATTTGAACATTTAATTTAACCATTGCCATTAAATTTGGTAAAACTTAAAATAATGTTTTTTCGTTTTTTTATCTAACCTACATAGGCTAATTTAAAAATATTTTTGGCGATATGTACGTAGAATGACACGCTCTTTCAAATGGCATGGTACAAATTGGGGGTTTCCATCTAAAAAAATTGTCGATGACGTCATATCTCGAATAACGATTACGTCACAAATTTGGATCGTATATCAAAAAGTGCATTTGTTTAAAACAAAATCGACGTGTCAGAGGATTTTTTCGAAAAACTCTTAATTTCAGAAATAATGAATTTATTCCTTACTTTTCGAAATCACTGTATTGATGATGCTATCGATATGTCAACTATATCTATATGAATCTACTTACTAGCATTGTGTTTATTGAATGTTTTCCCTTTCTGTTAATATACACAAAAGGTGGATGTTCATTATCATTCATAGGTGTAGCTAAAATTTCAACATGAGTGCCATCAATAGCACCTATAACACCTCTAAAATTAAATTTTTCATAGAATCTAAAAAGAAATGAAACCATTGAGTATTTTTTTAATTGAAAAGAAACATATGCATTACCCTCGTTTTATTCAATTTTTTTTCATCCTCATTATTTGGAAATTTTATCCACGCCCTCATCAGTTCTTGAACAATCAACTCACATATATGTGAAATAGCTCTGCTTATAGAAGATTGGCTTAGTGATATCCAAGCATTACAACCTACTACGTTTTTATATGACCCAGTTGCCAAAAAATTTAAAGTGGCGAACATCTTAAAAATTATATTAATTATTAAAACATAGCTTATGACATTATATGATCTTACCTTTACTTCAAATGGAATTTCCATATTTCTTACCCTGGCATTAGGCCTTAAAGAATTTATTAAATAATTCACACTGTCTTTGTCTAGACGAAAGATTTGAGATTTTGAGGTCAAATAGATTTAATTCATCCCTCAGACGCCTTCTTTCAATTCTCATATAATTTCTGAAAATGTAATTTGTATCGGTATTTATTTCAGTAGATACCTACTATTTAAAACCACAAAAATCTCACCTGTTTTCATATTCCTCCAAAAGAACACCCGCAAATAAATTAATTTGCAGGTTATTCATAGTAAACAACAGGCTTTCGCTTTAACTTTAAACACCCGTAAGGTTCACACAATAAAACACGAGGAATAATGCTTTTAATGCTCTCTACCACACTCTGTATCGCTTACAGTGACGGATGTCTAGCCTGTAAATATTTACGAATCTATAAGCGAATCTGTAAGTAACAGATAAGGAGAGAATTGCATTTCCTGTAACTCTTACAGATTTCGGCTTACAGGTCTTACAGATATTCTCAGAATCGACCCGTAAAAATTGTAAAAAACTTATTTATTCATTATTTTTTATTATACAATGTAATAATGGCAGCTTTTCTTTGAAGGAAAAGTCTAAAAATTGTAAAAACTATTTTCAAATTGAAAATTAAAATATATTATAGAATAGGCGCAATAAAGTCAAAAAGACAGCTTTTTTCTTTAAAAATAAAAGTCAAAAATTGTAAAAAAAAATTAATAATATTAAAATAAAAAATAGAAATATGGCGGGCGGTGGAAGGTTGGAGGTGGAGGCGGGGCGTTCATCTGTAATAGATCTATCTGTAAAAAACCAACCTTACTACCCAACATGTTATGAAGGGCTCCTCCGCCTCCATTTCGACGCTATAAAATGTTCTATGCCCTAGGACTGACCCTAGAGCATTGAATTGATGCGGGAATCTCCTCCCCCAACTCCGCTCTTATTGGCACAATGTTGCAATTCTGCAATAAATTAAAAATATAAATAATAATAATAAATACAATTTTTCTACTTACACCATGTTCGCCACCGCCTTTCTAACCGTCGCCGTGGCCAGCATAATTACCACTGCATCCAACGGCGATGGTGTTGTAGATGTAAATACCATTATTCTAAAAAAAACAAAAATTTTATTTATTACTAACATACACTAGACATCTTACCTTTTTTTTTAAGTCAAACAATCAAAAACTGAAAACTGGTCACTATTACCACTTCTTTTATACCATTCATTTCCCCACTTCATTTCTCCCTAAATTTTTCTAATATCACGAAAGGAAGTCCTGGGACAACAATATCATGTTGTGCAGTATAAGATAAATCCGGATCTTAGTAAATAAAGGAACGATTTTTTTTAGTGGGGTTTATTACTATGTATTCCTCATCTGAAGAAGAAGAACTTTTGTTATTGTACGCTGTAGCTGAAGATGAGGACCGTAGACGACGGTAAGTTGCATATTATTTTCTTGTTATTAAAAGAAATATTGATCTTTGGAAATTTTTACTTGGTCTTTTTACAGAAAAAAGCGAAAGTGGGTGCACAATGTTAATTTAGACCGAAAAACATATGGAGAGTTTCATACTTTAATGCCGCGATTGAAAGGGGATCCAAAACGTTTCTTTATTTATTTTCGAATGTCTAGTGATAATTTCGATAACTTACTTAAATGTATTTATGCAGACATTCAGAAATATGGTACCAATTATAGAGAGGCAATTAGCCCAGAAGAACGCCTTGCAATTACTTTAAGGTAAGAAAACAAAAATTTCTATTATTTATTTGAGAAAAAATCGAAGAATCGAAGAAAACACAAAATTTTTAAATTTAGTAACGCGGATTAAAAGCGTTTAAAAATGAAGCAGCAGAATTATTGTCGTTTTGCATATTTCCATCTGAATTTGGTTCAAACACATTTGTACTTTGTTCAGGTACACTGAAACATGCATTGCTGCTGTCAGACGGACCTAAAACGTATCCTAAAGGCGATGACAATGGAGTGTAAGAGGTGCTTGGTTGTAGAAGAGGCTGTATTACCGGAACGACTAATTTCTTCAAGATGCAAGCATTCTTGTTGCACCATGATCTCAGCAATTTTCATCTTTACGAATGCTTGCCTTCTCGGAGAAAATGTTCGAATAGTTTCAGAATACCCCATAAATATCATATCAGTAGGAGATATTTTTTTGCTTTCTTTTTCTTTCCAAGTATTCTATAACTGAGTGTGTTGCCAAAAATGTCTCTTCTCTTTTATTATTCCATATTCTTTTATTTTTACTTCCTTGTTTCGAAGCAGACGGAGTGTCTCTCGGCCCTGGTTCTGTATTATTATTATTAGTCTGGTTACTCTGCTCTTCTTCGGTTTCTACATGTTCTACCTGTTCTAATAAGTTTTTTTCATTTTCTTTTTCAATTTCATTTTCGTTTTCAATTTCATTTACAGATTGCTCATCGTCTCTTTTAACAATATGAGGTTCTGCAACGTTTGAGTCGGTTTTAGCAAAAGCTAAAAATGGTTTAAAATGTTCCATTTGTGTTGCCCATGGCCAATTAGTGTAATTTCTCTTAAATTTCTGACCTGTTGTTGTTTTGGAAGCTCTTTGGTGTTTTGCATACGAATCTCTGGAGTTCTTCCATTTTTTTAGCAACATCTCCTGAAATGCAAAATATTCTACTATATACACCTAATATTTCAGATTCCTTGCCACTGGTGATTCGTATTATACGATTGGTCACAGCTTTCGTGTTGGCTTTTCTGCTGTTGGAAAAATAGTTAAGGAAGTATGCGAAGCAATTTGTAAAAGGTTGCAAAATGAGTATATCCCAGAACCCACCGAGGAAACTTGGAAGCAATCTGCTGAAGGTTTTGAGGCACTGTGGCAATTTCCAAACTGTATTGGCAGTATATATGGAAAACATATAACAATTAGTGTCCAGATAAGAGCGGTTCTAATTATTTTTGTTACTTAAAAAATTTTCCATCTTACTTATGGCTATTGTTGGACCTGACTACAGATTTTTATGCGTTGACATTGGAGGTTTTGGAAAAAATAGTGATAGTGGCATATTTGAAGCCTCCAACATAGGAAAAAATTTGAACAAGGTGAAATGAACATTCCAAAAGATAAATGCTTGCCAAATCTAAATGAAGCATGTCCTCATGTTTTAGTAGGCGATGAAGCTTTCGCTCTTAGGAACTATTTAATGAAGCCTTTTCCTTATAGGCCATCACGAACTGACGTTCGTAAGGAAAAATATAATAATAGGCTTTGTCGAGCAAGAAGAGTCGTAGAAAATGCATTTGGAATTTTAGCTCAGAAGTGGAGGATTTTTTACAGACCAATCGAGACATCAGTGGAAACTACGACAATTATTGTGAAAACAGCATGCATATTACATAATTATTTAATAATAAATAAATGCAAACAAGATCAAGATTTCGAATTATTGGAGCCATCGGAAATTACAATGGAAGCTTTCAGAAATATTGACAGCGATCTAAGAAGAGCTCCAAATGCAGCGTTTGATGTTCGTGAGAAATTTTACTTACCACTCATTTTCAATTTAACACCAATTTCATCCCATATTTTATCTCGTTTTCGAACATTTTTATAATCGCTATTTCCCAAATCAATACAAAATTGGGTATTTTTTTACCAACTCAATCAATTGTTCTGTTAATAAAGCCATAATATCTATGATAGAACGCAGCGGGAACGGGAGAAAACGCTGCATGCAGCGTTTCGGATTTTGAGCGGTTTGGAACGCTGCAATCCCGTCTCAACAAGTCCGATTAACTGTCTTAGTGTGAATAAGTTACTAACCCGCTGCATGCTCTCGTCCCGCTCCCGCATTTCCCGCTTCCGCTCCCGCTTCCGTTTTACCGCGTTGGTGTGTGGGAACCTTTAAGGCTAAAAAAAGACGAAGCGTTTTGTGCCGAGTTGGCTGCCGATTCGGCAGAAAAGCGGTTCAAAACACACGAAGTTCTCCGCAACTGCAGACTGACAATTAAAAAATCACATTCGTGTGATGTTGTCAGTTGGAGCTCGTACATTAGAACTATGACTTCTGATGATAGTTCAAATGATTTGTTTTTTCTAACGACAGTTGGCTTGCTATATAATAAAATTAGAAAAAAAAGGCACGCAAATATTGAATGCATCCCATAACGAATGAAAGGAAAAATGAAAGGGATTTTTTTATACACTATATAAAGAACTGATTGAAGACGAAGAAAAATTCTTCAATTTTACCAGAATGTCCAAAGAAACATTTCAAGAATTGTTATTAATTATAAAAGATCCGTGTTCCAAAAAAATACTACAATGAGGGAAAGCATACCAGTAGAAGAAAAGCTTCTTATAACGTTAAGGTAAGATAATTAATTCCTACTTACTTCAAAAATTACATTTATTGAAAATAATGTATGAGGTAATTATGTATCTCACTCACAAGCTTTTAATGAAAATAATTTAGTAATAAACTCCCGGACAAAATTAACGCAACATCATAAATTTGCCACATTTTTTATGCTATTTTTTGTTTGAATTTATGATCCGATTTGGATGATTTTTTTGTATTATAGGTTGGTTCCTTCACAATGTCATCATTTTCGCTATTTATGATAAAATGTTCCTTCTCGGTTATACCGGGTGTTATAAAAATGTAATGTTTCTTTCCGAAAATTCGTATCACCCTGTGGAATATACTAAACGAGACAAACTACTTGAAAATATTTAACAATGAATGTTTTGATAATACAGTCTATTAAAATATATTACGCTATAAAACGGCGTATCTCCTTTAATAACAGAGATAATGAAGTAAGCCAAAAAAGAAGATGTTGACAAAAGATGGATCTACCGTCTAATGTAAACCGCTAAATGTCTCGTTTGCTAGTGTACTCCACAGGGTGATACGAATTTTCGGAAAAAAAATATTACATTTTTATTACACCCGGTATAATCGAAAAGGAACCTTTTATCATAAACAGCAAAAATGATGACATTGTCAAGGAACCAACTTATAATTCATAAAAAAATCATCCAAATCGGTTCATAAATTCAAACAAAAAATAGCATCAAAAATGGGGCAAATTTATGATGTTGCGTTAATTTTGTCCAGGAGTTTATGTATAGGTTTTAATATATTTAGTAATGCTTTGTGTACGCAGCAGAATCATAATTCGAGAAAAATGTATACGTCAGAATATCATTTATACCCAAGGGCTGGTTTCTGTTTAATAACTATCAACATATCGCTGTTTTGTTTACGTTGACATTAGTGCACTTGTAGGTATTTTGTTGAGAAGACCCTTTTGGTGCCTTCGCTATATGACCGCATTAAGTATGGGAGTCGATTTATGACAATTTTTATACATTCCGTAGGTAAACTTTTCTGCGTATATTCAATATTTTATGTTTATAATGTGTACAGAAATAAACCGAGTAAAACCACCTTCATTGGTATACAAAAATATTTATTTTTGTAAAAAAAGAACATATGAGAAAAACATTTAAATCATTCACTCAAAATAAAGAATACTTGGTATCGTCTTGTGAGTATACACTACTTAACGGCGAAATTAAAGAGGTATCAGCTTTTTTTTGCTGCTAAATCCCAGAAGGCACAGGTTGAGGTTCTTGTTGTTGTTGAACAGGCTGATAACTTTGGCCAAAATCGGGCTGCACTCCTGTTATTACATTTAATGGTTGATACTGTCTTTCTATTTGGTGGCCGGGAACTTGATTGACAGTGTGTAGTTTTTATTTGAACCAACAAAAATCTCGTATTTTTATATTCTAGGTACCTAGCAAGTGGTTGTTCATTTGTTGATTTGCACTATGCCTTTAGAATTGGAAAATCAACAGCAAGATTGATAGTTCAGTAAGTTTGTAGTGCATTATGGACACATGGTAGACATATTGCTTTTTCACCATTAACTACTGAAAAATGGCTCGAAATATCTGAAGGATTTAAGAAAAATGCAGATTTTCCACATTGTATAGAAGCGATCGATGGAAAACATATTAGATTGATAAAACCTGCGAATAGTGGCTCTATGTTCTTCAATTATAAACAATATTTTTCAATGGTACTTTTTGCAATGGTTGATAGCAATTATTTATTTACATTTGTCGATATTGGCTCATATGGAAAATCTAGCGACTCTGGAATTTTGAAAAATTTCACACTATATGAAAAAATGGTGAATGGTACACTGAACATACCCATTGCAACGCCCATCGAATGAGATTTGGTAGAATATCCATTTGTTATCGTAGGAGATGAAGCCTTTCCCCTATCTGAATATTTGCTTAGACCCTATGGCGGATCAAATGTATCTTTTGAAAAAAGAATTTTTAATTATAGATTGTCAAGGACCCGAAGATATGTTGAATGCACATTTGGTTTAATGGCTAATAAATGGAGAATTTTCCACAGACCTCTTAACGTAAATATTGATTTCGCCCAAGATATAATAAAAGCCTGCTGCGTACTCCATAACATTGTCAAATTGAGAGATGGACATCATGATGATAACACTACGTCGGCAAACAGATTGAAAAATTTAGGAGCTGATACATTAAGCAGAGGAAATCCAAGAGCTCTTAATAGTAGAGAAAAATTTACCAACTATTTTGTTAATATTAATCCATTAGAGTGGCAAAACACACAAATATAAAATAAGTAAATTTCTAATTTAATTTAAATTAATAATTACCTATATTCCTTTTTTCCTCCTGAGTAGCATTCTCGCCAACAAATTTCTCCGTTACCTCTTCCCAAGAACGTTTTTTTATTATTTTGTTGGAATATTCATCTGAACGCATATCCCAAATCGCAGGTCGTAGATGAACCTCATTAATAAATTTGTCAATGTCCAAATTTTCCGTTATAAATCTGCTGAACTGGCAACACTGACACTCTCAAAAATTAAAAAACCTAACAAAAATGCTCTACGTCTGTTTTACCCTATACGCGAAAACGTACTGATGTGCCGACTAGAGTCGTAAAAACGCTTTCGTCGCATGGTACGTCGCAGTGTACGCTCGGCGGCTGCCCCGGCAGCCGCCTCATCGATGCGCCGTCTGGTTTATGCAATAGAAGTGATATTGTGGAGCTGCCGAGTCGCCCGCCGATTCGGCACGAAACGCTCCGTCTGTCAATTCTACAAGTGCGCGATCACGCGATTTCGGACCGGCAGCTGGCTCGCGGTCGTAAAACACCAAATATTCATCTATTAATCTAATTAATCTCGCTCTTCAGTTTGTTTAAATAAAATTCATTAACTGACAAAATGAGTACATTAAATATTACCCAATTAATACTTTAATCTATTTAATGTTGGTAATAAAACGGTACGTCCATGTGCAGTGCACGTCGTCGTCGTCGTCGTCGTCGTCGTCGTCGTCGTCGTCGTCGTCGTCGTCGTCGTCGTCGTCGTCGTCGTCGTCGTCGTCGTCGTCGTCGTCGTCGTCGTCGTCGTCGTCGTCGTCGTCGTCGTCGTCGTCGTCGTCGTCGTCGTCGTCGTCGTCGTCGTCGTCGTCGTCGTCGTCGTCGTCGTCGTCGTCGTCGTCGTCGTCGTCGTCGTCGTCGTCGTCGTCGTCGTCGTCGTCGTCGTCGTCGTCGTCGTCGTCGGTGGATTGGAATTGGTGCATATTGATATTTTCTACCGTACAATGATTCCATTCCCAATTTATCATCTTCATTAAATGTAATTTTATCTTGATACCAATCAAACATTATCGAAGTTTGAATGGAACTATGACCCAAACCTAAAGAATGGCCAATCTCGTGTGCCAGCACCGCTAAGAAACTCGTTTTACCTTCGGGAGTCGTTTCATTACCCCAATACCAATTTTCTCTATCGTCAATATGAATTTCGATACATTCATTTGGTTTTTTGGGGGGAAAATAGGAGTGAGCTAAAACTTTTCCGGGACCCTCAAATAGGGGAGGACACATTGAATTACCTTGACAAACAGAACGAAAATAATGTTTCTTTTTAACTACCGTTATGGTAATATCCGGTTTTGTTGGCTTCGGTTTTCTTACATTAGTAAACTTTAAATTTGATATTCCTTCCCACATATCGAAAGCCTGTTTAGCTGTGGATAATTCTACATCGTGGTTTGTGCATCCATAGTATAGTTTCTTTATTAGGTAATCCGTCTACCGGAAAAGTGTATTTTTCTTTAAACGAGATTAAAGACGTTTCCAAATCGATAATAGCAATATGAGAGCTATTTATGTATTCGAAATGTTGCAAAATTTTTTTAGCATATTCCTCATCGCTAGTAGTTATCGTCAAATTTAAAATCAAACTTTATACAGAACTTTATACTTTATACAGAATTTATAAGACAACCCCCTCCACCCTCCGTCACCCTCGTCAACACGCCGACTACTTTATACACTCGACTTAGAACAATTTCGCCAGGACGCCTTCACAGTCCAGCTCTTAGGAATTCGCCTCTCCACTACAGGCCATCGAGGTTCAAACCCCATGCAAGTACGTTTTTTCTCATATTTAATGTGTCATGTGTCATGAGAGTTGCCTATAACGTCACGCCGACAGAGTGTGTGACGTTGACAGGTGTGACGTTGACAGATGTCACTATACCTCTCTCTCTCTAACACATTGTTTTTCCTATGACCATGCCAGAACCGGCCTTGTGTATCTACTCCTTACTTTTGGATGAGATATTCTTGCCTTTGGACAAAAGGGAGATTTCTGATTGAAAGTGAATTCATTGAACATTTTTTACGAGAACTTCCATAGCAAGGTCCAACTCAGACATATGTAACAGTTGTAATAATCAGCACGTTTTTAATGACTGAATGATTATTGTTCTTATACTCTTATGCTGTTCGAAATATTAGCCTAGGTTCGACCGTCGCCGTGATGTTGAATTTGGGATGGATTTTTCTCAGGTTATTATGGCTCTCTAATCTACCCTTCGTCTGACCGGGTAGGGCTTTCAATAAAAACTATTTTGTTTGCAATTTAACAAATATATTACTCGGCAAAGGCCGACAGAGTTAAGGAATAAAATACACAAATATAATAATACAAATTTTCTAAGATTGCACCCTCGTTTGCGTCCTGGTTCGGATCCTAGTGATTCCAGAACATACAATAACAATTATTAGCATGGCTCCCGTACTAAAACGCAAACGACACAATACCAGCTGCCGTGGAATGCTCTATGTCAGCAAAATGAGTTATATAATAATTTTATTTACGTGAACCTGATACTAATCGTACTACTCAATAGTAACAACTCAAAGAGCCCTTCTACAGCAGTTGAGTTTATTAGACTTAGACCTTGAATAAGAAATTCCCGTGATAATTAAACTATCGACTTACAGATACACCTCTATGGCGTCTGGCAACTACTCAATGATACCCTGGGCTCCTTGAACACTGCAATCCTTGAACGTGTAGCGTCGCGCCGTTAGGTGCTAGGTGTCCCAGCCGAATTTATTATAAATTTCACTCAACGACTCGATTCTATCCCGAACTCACTACTCTTAGTAGTTACCGCTCGAAAAACCGCACAAAATCGCAATGGGCTCCCCAGGAACCACTCACTTCAAACTCCCAATCTTTGGATTTAATACTGCCCCTTTCTTTCCAATCCTTTTCCCGCAAGCCAATTTGGTATTGGTCATTTACTTTAAACAAATCTATATCATATTCTCTTATTGGCTGGCGTGATTAGAAAGGTCGGGGTGCTTTGTCAGCGATTCACACTTTTGGTGACCCTGATAATGTTTAGCTAACATTTTTCTTAACGTACCGACTAATTGCATTCATTCTGTTAAACATTAAACAATCGTCGCAACATTATTGGCACGTTTGCCCTACAAACATACTGATTGCCCAAGGTATCGAGGTCGTCGCCACTGCTACTGCCCTTATAAACTATCCCAATTAACTCTACCCTTTATAGAGGCAAGTAATGTCCCTGGCCTCCAATTGACAATATATTGACAATATAATATTGACAAAAATAAACAAAATATTCTCAATATTTTATTTTATTAGCGAATCCTGTAAATTAACCAAAGCACAGGCTACTGTAATTATGTCGTCGAGTATACGGAACATATTCGTATTTATAACTGAATGCTGTTTTAACATATGAAATTCACGTAGCCGTCTTATTACTCGTTCTACGTGAATTCGTAAACTCGCAACAACTTTTGTTTGTCGAACTTGTGCTTTGGTCAATTTTGTACCAGCCAAAACACTAGGTGGCCTAATCAATTTTATTCCACTCCTTGCAAATGTGCATTCAATATGTTTGAAACCTCTGTCAGCTAATACAGAAGAGCCGGTTCCTACTGATTCTAAAAAGTCGCAGTTTTCAACAATATTTACATCACTTGTTCTGCCACCAAATCCCGTAGATATATAATTAATTAAGCCATTGGGAGTACAACTTATTAAATATTTTACTGTATTTGCTTTTTTATAGTCTGACCAAGTCAGTGCTTGAAAGATAGCTTTAGAAGGCTTCTGAATATCTATTTCTAAACAATCTATTATACAGGTAACGTTATGAAAATTATGCCTAAAAGAAACGGGAAGGTTCTTTTTTATGCTACGCTTATTAACTTTTACAATGAATGGACGTAAAACACTAGCAATTATAGGAACATTTTTTAAAAATAATTTGCTTGCATACGACAGCGATAGTCCAAAATTATCTTCTAGCTCAGAAAAAGTGGTATTTAATCTAATTTTTTTAAGACATAATAAAATATGCTCAACAGATATTTTCGTGTGTTTGCTAATTAAATTAACAATAAAATAAGACGATCTAGGAATTCCAACATACATCAAAGGCTTATTTCTAATGAAACTTACAGTGCTCTTAGCAGACTTTGATTTATCTAACTTCACAACTGACTCTATACTGTGACAGTCAGAATCTGAGAATTGTGAAGATGACGGACATTCAGAAGTTGAAGAACCTTGGAGGTCTGCAGTACCCATGGATGAAGCTTTTTCCAAATCCTCAAAAATTTTCTTTATATGCCTACTAGATCCACTTGGAGATGGTTTCAAATTGTACGTAGGCTCAATCTTAAAGGGTGATGTACATCTAGTTGTTGTGGCAATTTTAAAAGGAGACGTCGAAGCAACTTTTGTAGAACAGCTAACTTGTACTTCTTTACTTCGATATGGTGGACGTATTCCTACTTGTATTGATTTGTCCACTGTTATTAGAGGGTCTGTGGATGTTTCTTTCTCGTACATTGACTGTTCTAAAAGTTATAACACATTTATTAACACACAATTAACCTGTTTATTTTGTTTTATACAGGTACCGTCAAATTTCAACGCAAGTCTGCCTATGGGTGCAAGAAAGACAATTGCCATTTAGCGTGTAGAACTAAACGAGAGGGAACGAGAATTCTTGCACTCACTCGCGCGCTCGCACTTATACCCATGTTATTTTATGCTCTTCGTTCCACTCGTAGAACGTAGGACTTGCGCTGGCCGCTGACGGTATCTGTATCTTAAAAATTTAAAATCTTACTTTCTGTTTCTATAAGAACATTTTCTTTTTCATGTCCCAAGATTTCATTTACTTGTTCTTTATTTTGTGGATTTTCTTCTACATCCAATTTCTGCCTTTTTACAAAGGCTGCCCGAGGAGTACTACTGCTTGATGTTCTCTTCATGCGATCTTTTTGACAGTCAAATTTGGTCGGTAAAACATCACCATTTAATAGTATTCTTTTGCTGAAGCCCATTTTGTATTGCATGAAATTTGCAATGTCTTTTTCTACCTACAATGAGTCAAAATAACTTATTTATTAAGAGCCCAGCAAGCGTAGATATTAATAAAACTATCTAAAATGCTTAACATTAAGAAATGTAAAAGATAATTACTTACATCGAAGTGATCTTCACAAAAAAATACATTTGAATCCACTACCAAATCGCCAGGATTTCTGCGAGCCAGCTTTAACCACTTTTTCCTTATATTCGCATTTCGAGGAACATAAATATTTTGTTCGGTGTTTTTATTGAGGTATTTGTACATTTAGGCACTAGACACCACTTATAAGTCATTTTCAAGACACAAATCACAACTTTTCAACGCAAGTTCTTACTTATAACCTACAATTCCTATAAATATGGATGTGTTTACTTCCCTGTGACGTCACGGTTAAGATGTCTACCGCGAGAGCGTTTTGGCGGCTGTTTAAATAATGAAATTTTTAATATCGATTTTATTTCAAAAAAAAGACAATTTGATAAAAAAGTATAGTGTAATGTGTTTAGGGGATCATATTATACAATTTTAGACCATTTTTCAAAAATAGTCAAATACCCTATTGTAATAAATTTAAGAGAATTTTCCAACGCAAACATTTAAGCTTGGCTTTATTTTTAAGCGGGCTTAAGCAAGCTTCGCTTAAGGCAGAAAACGGCGAATACGGGCATTAACTACACATAACCTAATTACACTTAATCACTACTTCCGTTCAGCATTGCTATTAATCTTTTTGTAACCGTTTATTTTGTGTCAAACTGCGCCTTAGTGCCTTGTGAGCATCATCGATCCTGCAACATTTATGCATCACTTTTTTTCCTTGGCGCTTTTTGATACGCTCTGATCGCCGTAATTCTTGAGTTCCTTTCTGCGCAACTCCCTTTTCTACGGTTGCCTTCTCCGCCTCTTGCGGTTGTTGCATCACTCCCTACAACAGTAATGTGGCCACTTTGGCTAGGTCAATTCCTTCCTCTTCATCTTCTGCACCGCTTGCGTCCTCTTCCTGTCTAACCTTGCTGTCCTCTTCCTCTTCGGATGACTCTTCTTCCTCACGGTAGTCTGCCCCATAATACTTCTTCAGTCTATTTATATGTACTATCTGTAGCTTCTTCCCTTTTTTTGACACTACTTGATATATTACTGGACCTATTCTTTCCCTAATTGTAAATGGTCCTATCCATTTCTTCTGTAACTTTTTTGACGTACCTACGATATTACTGAAATCTCTGAGATGCACTTGATCTCCTTCCTGAAACTCTTTATATTCGGTAGTCCTGTTGTATCGTTCTATCCTATTCTGTCTCGCTTTGTCTATATTTGTGATTGCTTTTGAATACACATCTGCTAACCTCGCTTGTAGTTCTGCTGCGTAATTTATATCCGTGTCGTACCTTCTCCTACTTGTTCGGATGAAACTCTCTATAGGTAGTGTTTGTTCCCTGCCATGAAGCATGTGATACGGTGTAACCTTCGTTGACGTTAAGTTGTATGTTACTTTACTTAAGTGGCTAAATGGCCAATGAGCATGCGAGAAAAGACTTCTATAGATATATCTTAGGATCGTGAGTAGGCTTTTTGATTGTAGGGTTGCTGTAATAAGGGCAAGGTACAAAGTTTACTGGGCGCCAGGAATTCTCTTTATCACGTCAGGAGAATTGCCTTAAACTGACAGTACTGAAAGTGTTAAATGTAAGTAGTTAATATATGGGGGTTCAATCGCGGAGGAGTAGATCCAATTATTCCTAATATGGGGCTTGCCGGAAACTGCTTGAGCCAGGCCAACAATTCTTCTTCTTGACTTCTTTTTTGACGTTTTCTATCTCCGCCACTCTCTTCATCGCCATTCTTTTTGTTTTTTCTACTAAAATTTGTAGTGGGTCTACTTCGCTCGCTGTCAGAAAATTCATCCTCACTTGAGCCTGCCTCCACCATTGAGATTTGTCCAAGTTGGCAATATCGCCCGTACGATAAATTTCTAATTTTATTAGGAATCGTCCTTCTTCTCCCTCCGATCGAAAGGTGACGTAATTCTCTTGGTGGTTTACACAAATACTTTGTGAGATTAAAGAAGTACTTGGCACTGAAAAAAGAGAATCTATAAAATTGTCGTCTATCTCTTTTGATGGGCAAGCATAGGATTCTGCTACATCGGCATTTTCCTCCACCATATGGACAGTCGTGGATGACATGGGTGTGGTCTCCGTGGAAACACCACGCACAGAATCCTCCATTATACTTTTTTTGAAAACATCTAGCATATTGTCACGAGTTGCTATGGTTGGGGCTACTTGCCCTCTTATCGTGTTGTTCAACTCGTGCTTCGCCGATTTTTTCATCGGCGGAACCTCTTTGCTAGGGGGCGTAGCGGTAAAGTCTTGGCTTTCTTTCTACTCTGAAAATGGGGTTCTACTAGGGGCCCAGAGAATGATACTCAGAGAGATAATAATAAACAAGTATATTTCTTAACCCTAAGTACACAAGGGTGAGGTACTCGTACCTCACCAAGCGATGACAATTAGCCCTACAAACTACCCTACCTCATCTAGAAGGTCTAGCAGACTTCAGGGCACGTCACGAGGGCCGGCGAGATCTCTTTTACTCTTTCGAGCACTTATAACACCGTTACACTTTAACTCGGTGGAACTATAACACACGCTCGGAACTACTTATACAATTCGATTTAGCCCGCAAGAGATCACGCGTACTGTCCCTTATCGTACGGGATAAGGAATCTCCCGGGGCGCGAGGCGGTTAGGCTTTTTATGCCAACCAATCTCCCCCGTTTGTCCACCGTTCTCACGGTGGTCCGATCGACGGTGGAGTTTGGTTGCATCCTGTTTTACATGATTCCTCGAAATATTTCACCTATCGATGCACTATTTGCAACGATTCTCACAGGTTCAATACTCGAGTGTCCTAACCGTCTCACGACTCATTGGCGTTCGTGACATGCCCCCCGTCCGCTAAAGCCAGCCCCTGGCTTTTTCCCTACTACCTAGCTAAGTTTACAAAGAAAAAATTAAAAAAATTAAAAAAATTACAAAAAAAACATGCGAAACAAAGAAACAATTGACCAAAGAAGAAAAAAAATAAATCAACAAATACAAAAGAAAAAAAAATTGCCTAAAACTACAAAACATTACAATGATTACCCGACAATTAAATGTTTCGACGAGATTTGAGACGGGTACATGCGTTCGTATCGCGTTTCTCCAGTCTTATCTTCCCGCAAGACGACACTCCGCGGCACACTTTATCGTTTCGGATTCTTTACACCTACGCGCCACGAACACTTGCAGTTTGTAACCACCTTGTTGTTCCCTGGGAGTAGATAGCGATTTCCTCTATCGCCAGGCTGCTGATTCTGCGGGATGCCATTCTCGAAGGTGACGGGATTATCTGTGGAGCCTTGAGCTTCGGCTTAGGTTTTTGTAACGACCACATCGTTGCTCTGATTGGTCGTCTGCCCTACGTGGGTGCGAAACGGCCTCGGGTTCCCTGGCGACGACTCGTATCTGGCATCTTCCCAGCGGCCCGGTTGGCGTTGGCTGCTGTTGCTACAGCCGGTACCAAACGAGTGGTACTATCAACCCTAAGGGTGGGTTGACGTGGCGGTATTCGGTTTATCGGTGCTATCTACTTCCGTCGTGGCCTCGGGTCCCCTGTGTTGGTAGTGGAAGTGGTTATGTTCCATCCGTGGACCCTCGGTTTGCCTGACTCAGTGGTTTTGTGGGTGCGGTCCGCTGTGTCCTCTGTCCAGTGTTGTTCGATAGGAATAATTGGACGGGACCTGGCGTGCTCTTTGTGGTGTGCTTGTTGGTGTCCTAGTGCCGGTTGTGAAGGGCCAGCCTTGGTAGATTAGCCCTCGTCAACATTTCACGGGAAGGTAAGTCGTCCTTATTTTTCGTCGTCTAAAACATTTACGTTATTCCCTACTAAAATCCCAACAAAAGTATTCCCGAAATACAACAAAAACAGATTATCACTAAGTTATATTCTTATCTAAGTCCTATTCCTACCCCCTTTTACTATATTATATTAAGTATTGTAAGAATATCGCCCCAAGACGATAAAAATTCCAAGCTTAGAAATCAAGCCTCCCGCCCGAAGTTTTTTCGAGCTAGGCGCCTGGTTTCCTGCTAGTAATCGAATAATAAAAGAAAATCTAAAATATCGATCTTGTTGGCCAAGATCGATTTCGGCAAGTGAAATTTTCCCACGGACTGAAGGCACATGAGAAAAGAATCCTTCCAAAATGGAGTTGCGGACCTGTTTCGAAGCGGGAGGCGACCCCCTTTTACTATCCACTATTGCGGGACTACGCCCCAAAATGGGTCGATCGCCTCGCACTCTCCAAGTCAGGTAACTACACTTTGCTTAATACTTGTGTTTAAGAATACCTCAGAAAGAAAAAATTTAAATTCAAATTTACTATGGTTAATTTTTGCTGCATGTCCCTGTTTTGTTTCTCTTTTTTGATTCGTGGTTCGTCCTATTAGCCGGTTTAATTCTCTCAATACTCGATTCTACGCCGAGTTTTTTATCTATTCTTACTTTTTGGTGATCACCCTAATACACGAGAGGTGAATTTTCAATACTTCGTCAAGTATCTTCTTCCAAATTCTCCTCCTCCGTGGTTGATTCCTTATCCGTACTACGTTGGGTCTTTTACTTTGACCCTCCTCTTTGACAACCCCGACTACTGGGGGGTGTCTTTGCTTCGTGCAAAAAACAAACAAAAAAAAATCTGGACGCTCCTTTCGGCGTCTCCAACACAACAAATTACCATTACTAATCGACTAAATTCATTTTAATACCTTAAACATTTCATCGCACGTAATTCTTTAGTTACGGCGGATAAACATACTTGGCTTATCGCGCGCTTCGCGATAAGCTCCGGCTACTCTGTAGTCGACCACGACCTATCCTAGTATTTTTCGCAACTCTGCGACCTTAAACACTTTACGAGAGAAACAAAACTTTGTCACATCTGTTTGCGAACAAAAATGTGCTGATCAATTAACTCTAAAAATAGGCTTATATACCGTGAAAAAAAATTAATAAAAAAAATATATTAAAAAAAATGACTTGCAGTAAAAATTTCCTTTTGTAGACATTCGCAAATTTTCGACATTATTTACCTACCTTATTCTGTATGTCTTATTATACAGGGTATTCTTTCTCTTAAATGTGTCTGACACATAGAAAAAAGTCTACTCTACTCTGGATGCGTGCTCATGCGTGAGGCTGAATGTCTTTTTGATCCGATAAAAATTAAATCAATAAAATGATAATTATTGTAGTTATTCAATATTTTTTGGTTTCAGAACTTTGTTCATCCTCGCATCGTCCGGAAATCTAGCCTGGGTCGGGTCGCGACTCCACAACACCATGCCAGCTCATCCTAGGCGAAGCCAAGGGCTCCCCTAATCCCCAGATGGTACTCTCGAGCTGTACCACTCTTCAGAAAAAAGGAACACCAGCTTTTCAAGGATCCTAAAATTTCTGCATTACGCACAGGTTAAGTCTTTCTTCTATTTTAAGTTTCGTTTAGACCTCTTTTTCACGCACGGTTTGCACCATTTCGAGTCATAAACTAGAGTTTCAAAGAAAAAAAATAAAGCTAAAAAGAATTTATATATAAAAAAATCAGATAGATTTGTTTTCTGCGTGAAATCACTGGCAGTCGATCTTTTAACCTTCCATCGGCTGTCGTGGAAGCGGGCAGTAGGTTAACTCTACTACTACAACTAAAATGACCTACCTAAATCACGTACTAACGCATTACGTCTTCGTGCAGCCGGTTACGTACCCATTTCCCCTGTGACCGGGAGTTCTGGGATCCAGGGATCGTGGTATCGTAACATTCTACTTACGTGCACGATTTCTTCGGGACTATTTTTCTTTTTTCCCTTCTTTATTCGGTAATTTACCTCGCCGATTTTTTCCGTCACGTAGTAGGGCCCGAACCACCTGAGTAGGAGCTTCTCGCTCCTCCCTACTTTCCTGATGGGGGTAAATACCTTTACTTGGTCCCCTACCTGGAATTCGAGGGTACGATGGGACGAATCGTACCTATTCTTGTCTTTGTCTTGCCTGTTCTGGATCCTCTGTACGGCCATGTTCCTGACGGCTAGGGTCCTGTCCCTGATCCGTTGCACGTCTAGGTTCTTTATTGGTGACGATAGGTTTGCCTCGGTAGGTAATACGGGTTCTCTCCCGTAAACCAGCATAAAGGGCGAGAAGCCTGTAGTGTCCTGTTGGGAGGTGTTATACGCGAATGTTACCAGCCCCAAGTACTCGTCCCAGTCCGTCTGGTCGGTACTAGTGTACATGGCTAGCATGTTCGCGAGTGTTTTATTGAATCTTTCTGTCAGGCCATTCGTCTCGGGGTGGTAGGCTGTCGTAAAGGTACTGGTGGTGCCCATGATTTTGGTCAGCTCCGTTATCATCTCCGACCGGAAATTGGTTCCCTGGTCGCTGAGGAGAATTCTAGGGCTGCCATGTCTGCAGATTATTGACGACATTAAAAATCGGGCTACGTGGTGAGACTTTGCATTTGGTAATGCCATTGTTTCGACCCATCTCGTCGCGTAGTCCGTTGCCACGACGATCACGGTTTTCCCATTCCGACTTTTCCGGAAGGGGCCCAAAATGTCGATGCCTACCCTCTCGAACGGTAATCCCACTTGTATGGGTTGGAGATTGGTTTTCGGAATTCTTCTCCTTTTCTGGCCTGACAGTCGCTGCATCCCCTGATGAATCTTTTAACATCTTTTTGCAGCGATGCTCAGTAGTAACGTGACTGAATTTTTTGGAGGGTTTTCGCGACTCCCAGGTGTCCGCCTGTTGGTTCGCTGTGGTGGGAAAATAGTATCTCCTCCACCAGATGTTTAGGGATAACTAGCAGGTTTTTTATGCCCTCGATGGATTCGGTCACCCTGTAGAGTACACCATCCCGTATTCGGAAGCTTTTTGCTCTCTTCGCTATGCCGATTGTTGCTCCCCGGGGGTGTAAAATCGCCTCTTTTAAGAGCTTTATATCTGGGTCTTTTTCCTGCTCTTTCTCGATATCCTGCGGCAGGTACGTGGGGACGTCGTTTGCCTCTTCTAGGTCTTTCGTCGTGGGCGTCAGGACGGGGTGTCTGGATAAGCAGTCGACATCTTGGTGTAGTCGACCACTTTTGTGTTTTATTAAGTAGTCGTATTCTGACAATACTCCATCTCGCCAGTCGTCCTGTCGGGTCCTTTAGGGATTTCAGCCAGCATAAACTATGGTGGTCGGTGACGATTGTCACCGGCTTCCCGTAGATCAGGTGGCGTAAATAACCTAAAGCCCAAATTACGCCTAATCCTTCCAGTTCAGTTATGCTGTAATTTTGTTCCGCCTTTGACAGGCTCCTGCTAACGTAACTGACTGGGTGGGATTTTCCGTCCTCTCCCTCCTGAAGTAGGATCGCCCCAATTCCGGTTTTGCTTGCGTCGACCCTTAGCTCGCAAGGCTTAGCAGGGTCGAAGTGTTGCAAGACCGGCGCTGTTAGTAGCTTCTCCTTTAAGGTCTCGAAGGCTACCTGTTGCGGTTCGCCCCAAACGAATTTTTCTTCTTTTTTCGTTAGGAAGTGCAACGGCTTTGCAATTATCGAAAAATTCTCTATGAATTTTCGATAGTAGTTGCACATTCCTATGAAGCTCTGGATTTGCTTCACTGTTTTGGGGGTTGGAAACTCCTTAATCGCTACTAGCTTCGTGGCGTCCACTTCCAGCCCTTTCTGGCTGACGCTGTACCCCAGGATATTTATTTCTTCTCGTGCAAACGTGCACTTGCTAGGTTTTAGGGTTAGGTTAGCCTCCCTAAGTCGTTGGAACACCTTCTCCAATTTCTCGAGGTGTTCCTCTAGCGTTCTTGAGAAGATTATTATATCGTCTAAGTAGATTAGGACTTCCTTCCACTTCATCCCTTCAAACACTCGGTCAGCGAGGTTCTGGAATGTAGCGGGTGCGTTGGAGAGTCCGAAGGGTAGGACGTTGCACTCGTACTGTCCGTGACCCTGTGCGACGAAGGCGGTGTATTGCTTTGATCCTTCCTCCATCGGTACCTGCCAGTATCCACTAAACATATCCAACGTCGTAAAATATCTCGCCCCGTGCAGATATGTTAGGATGTCGTCGATTTGCGGTATTGGGTAGTTTGACTTCCGGGTTACGTCATTTAACTTCCTGTAGTCGACGCAAAACCGGGTACTCCCATCCTTTTTCTTCACCAGCACTATCGGGCTCGCCCAGGGTGAGTGGCTACGGCGGATGATGCCGTAATCGAGCATTTCTTTTATCTGTCCATCAACGATTTCCCTTTCCTTCTGGGACACCCTATATGCTCTACTTTTAATAGGCGTGTCGCATTCTACTTCGATGACGTGTTCCGTTAGATGGGTCCTTCCCATCGTGTCCATCGTTTTGGAAAATACGTCGGGGTATTTTTTGACCAGTTTCGCCAGACTCTGTTTAAATACCGGGTCAGTATCCTCTGGTAATTGGAAATCGTTGATGGAGATCCTCTCAAGCGGCGCTTTCATCCTCGATGTAATGGCGCACACCGTTGCCCCTCTGTCGGCATCTTCGGCTAACTCACCCAAGGTGCTGTTCTTGTATAATACCACGGGGTAGTGTCTGGTGTTCTTGAGTGTTATACAATTTTTTAGGGCGTCCCGTGATTCTACAAGCAGCCCCTTCTTCGCAAGGTTCCTGAAGTTCGGGGTGAACCGGAGGGAGGTTGTTGCTCGTAGGGGTAGTTGTCTTACCCTTCACGGTTAAGGTGCTGTACGGTGGGAACGTATAGTCTTTCCCCGCGGACAGCTTGTTTACTGGGCTGGGTGTTTCGATACAGGTGCACTCTAAGGGGTTGATATCCTCCAATAGTGGGGTGGGGAACCGGTCGAGGGCGGCCCATGACCTGGCTTTTGCTACTATGGCGGAGAGGGAAATGGATATATTGGTGGTCAGTGAACCTAACAAAAAACTAACGGAAGAGACACGAAGATGGATTACGGACCAGAGGTGTGACGTTGCAATTTACTTTAGGACTCGCAACATCGAGGTAATAAAGAAAATAAGTAGCAGCGGTTTTCTTGCCCTGGAACTACAAAATATGGTCATGATAGGGGTATATCTGTCACCAAACATTAGTTACAAGGAGTACACGGAAAATGTAGACAAACTTGGAGAGCTATGCCGAAAACAGAATAAGGGAGTGTTGGTGCTTGGAGACGTTAATGCCAAATCCCCACTATGGGGATCACCCGGGGCCACTATCTGGTTGAATGGATAACTTCGCTAAACCTAAACGTGATTAATACAGGAGACAAACCGACATTTACAAGGGGTAACAGCAACTCGTATATAGACGTAACACTTGCGAGTGACAAAATCGCAAAGAAGATTCGAAACTGGAAACTTTTAGACATAGAGGGACTCACGGACCACCAATATATCCAATTTGAAGTGATCCAAAAAGCCGCTAGAAACGATAGAAAATATAGGACAAAACAAATCATCGACTGGGATACCTTTGGGGCTAACTTAATATTCAGGATTGGGAGAACACCAAAGAGGCCGAAGGAAATCAGTAGGTTGGTATCGAACGCAAGTAAACTTAGTAAAGTCACCCACAGCAACGGGGATTCCAGATGGCCGTATTGGTGGAATCAAGAAATAGGAAATAAACGGAGAGAGTGTCTAAGGTCAAGAAGGAAGTTGCAAAGATCGAAGCTAAAAAGAAACATAGAAAACGAAGAAGGACAGAAACTAGAAGAGGAGTATAAAAGCAATAAAAGACAATTGAAAGTACTAATAAGGAAAGCGAAAGACAAGGTATGGGAAGAGATAAAAAACGACCTAGAAGAAGATATATGGGGGGACGGATTTCAGATAGTAACAGGGAAACTGATAACAAAAACAGCGGTGGAACTGAGCCCTCGACAAAAAATGAAAATAGCTGAAGAACTCTTTCCAAGCAGCCAAGAATGCAGAACATACGCAGCAGCAAAAACTGCCGATGTAGACATGTTTACCGAAGAGGAACTAAAACAAGCCGTAACAAAATTGAAAAATGGTAAAGCCCCAGGTCCCGACGGAATCTCTGTGGACAGCGTAAAACAAGCAACAAACTACATAGGACAAAATATTCTCGATATGTTTAACTCGCTGCTGAAAGAACAAAACTTCCCTAGCTGCTGGAAGAGAGCCAAATTAGTTCTCATACCTAAGGGAAAAGTGGAAGAGACATATAGGCCGATTTGTCTATTGAACACGTTTAGCAAGGTCTACGAGAATTTAATAAAAGGAAGATTAGAACAGGAGCTGGACAGGGTAGAGGGAATCTCGGAAAATCAGCATGGTTTTAGGAAAGGAAGATCGACATTGTCCGCAACAGAGACTGTCAGAAGGGAAGCAGAGAATAAAAACACTAGATGGCTGGTCCTGGTAACCCTGGATATACGAAACGCCTTCAACACGGCTAGTTGGGACATTATCATAAATGAATTGGTCCAAAAGGGAATTGACAAATACCTAGTCAATATCATAGACAGCTACCTTCAGAACCGTTACATCACAATCGACAAAGAGCACGAGATAAAAACGTCCATGGGAGTGCCACAAGGGTCAATACTAGGACCTATTTTATGGAATGTCCTATACGATGGCGTGTTGAGAATGGCCCAAAGAAAAGGAGTAATAACACTCGCTTATGCAGACGATCTGGCTATCTTGGTTAAAGCGAAGAACAAAGAAGAATTACAATACAACACGAATGATGCGATAGGTAGAATAGTGGAATGGCTCAAGGCAAAAAAGTTAAATATCGCGCCAGAAAAAAGCGAAGCGGTCATATTAAGGGGACACGGATGGAAGAGGATAAGGCAGGATATAAAATTCTCGATACAGGGACAGGAGCTGACACCCAAACCTCACATAAAATATCTGGGAGTACTTTTCGATAGCTATATGAGATTTGGGCCTCATATTGGGGCAATTGCTAAAAAAGCCGAAAAAAAGGCTTCGGCGCTCTGGAAGCTAATGTATAACGTGACAGGACCCAGCAGTAAAAAAGGAGAAACTCTAAGCGGGGTAGTGACATCAACCCTACTATCCGCGGCCCCGATATGGGCAAAAGCGATGTCGACTCAAAGGCATAAACGAAAGATGGAGTCCGTACATAGGAGAATGTCCATAAGAGTGATTAGCGCTTATAAAACCGTCTCTTACCACGCTGCGCAGGCAATAAGCGGCATAGTTCCACTGCATCTACTAGTCAGGGAGCGGGAAACGATGTTTTACGAGATCTCTGAGGGCGAATCGAACGAGGCTAGAAAAAGTTTGGCAAGGCGAGTGGGAGACGCACAGAGAAACTGCACAATGGACCCTGAAAGTAATACCAAATATAATCAACTGGTACAAGTGCCGACACAGATCTCTAGACTTCTACATGACCCAACTTCTGTCAGGGCATGGATCTTTCGCGACCTATAAAAAAAGGATTGGGAAAACGGACAATGACCGATGTCGATACTGCCGACAACAAGACGACGCAGAGCACACCCTGTTCCACTGTAATCGCTGGACAAAGGAGAGGATGAAGGTCGAGTCGGAGATCGGAAGGCCTTTAAGCGTGGAAAACTTGGAGGAAACTCTAGTGGAAAGCAAAGGTAACTGGGAAAGCATCAAATATCTAATGGGAAGCATTATGAAGACCAAGGAAGCGGACGAGAGAATAGAAGATATGGAAGCAACACTTTAATAGAGAAAGACAGAGTATGGCAAGGTAGAAATAGGGAGCTGGAGAAAGAGGCATGGCTTAAAGGGTTCACCAGCCGAGAAGAATGTCGTGAGACGATACCAGGCTGAGGGACTGGACAGCAAACAGGATACGAGGGAGGGGTTTTTTAGTGGGTATTATGCATCTTAGAGCCCCACACTAACCCCGCCGACCAACCGCGGGGGTGTGCGTAAACGCATTTTTCCCCTCGTTAAAAAAAAAAAAAAAAAAAAAAAAAAAAAAAAAAAAAAAAAAAAAAAAAAAAAAAAAAAAAAAAATAGTGGGGTGGGGGGGTTTTCCGCGGTGGCTGTCATCTGGGGGAGGATTTCCGGGGTGGCCTTCGTGTCTTTTCCGCGTCGTAGGGCACTTTGGATTTCTTTCACACAACTCTGGTGGTACAATTCCTTGTATATGTTGCTTGTTGCGGACCCTGTTAACCCTATGTTGTACCCCTTTTTTCCACTCCTTACTTTGGTGGGGTTTAACTCTATCATATGTGTCCGGTTATCCTTTTGCAACAGCATTGTGTTCTTTCGTAGGTCAATCACGGCCCCTAGTTCTGTAAGGGTTTGCATCCCTACTAGTAAGGCCGCCGGTAGATGTCTAACTACCGATGTCGTCGAGGATTCCTTGAGTCCTCCGATTTGTATCGACACGTTCGATTGACCTAGAGTTGTGATCCTTGTGTCCCCTACTGCCATTAGATGTTTCTTGTTTCTTGTATCGATAGCCCCCGCGAAATCCTCTCTCACGATGTTTTGAGCGGATCCTGTATCGATGATGATGTCGGTCCGGTTTCCGTTGATGACGGCGCTCGCAGTTAGTACTCTCGTATACGGCGCCGCTCCGGAACCCCTGACGGTGTGGACAACTCCGGGGGTTACTGACGTTGTCCTTGGCCTTTTGGGTAATCGGCCTTCTTTGACCTGCATACCGCCGCCAGGTGTCCCGGTTTTCCGCAATTGAAGCATACCGGACGTCTATCAGTCGTTCTTGTCTTTGGCCTCTGTTGGCCAGCTTGTCTGCCCAGGTTTAGCTCCTGAGGGAGGGCGTTGGCGTTCATTTTCGCCTCATTTTGCCGAGGGGGTTGGTTCGTCGGAGGGAGGGGTTGGGGGTAGCCAAACGGGGGGTAGTACATCTGGGGCGGGACGAACGGGGGTTGCGGGTACATCCCTTGGCTGAACTGGTGGGGGTAGAAACCTCCCCTATTGTAACGATTGCGGGGGTTTCTTCGTGGGCCATTACCAGGAGGATTGCTTTGTTCCTGGTTGCCCCTTCTTCTTTCCTCTGTTACGCAGGTCATCCCCTCCTTGGGCGTAAACGTCGCCCCCGGCTGGTTGGCGAGTAGCGCCCTGCTCGCTGTTATGTCCTGGATTGCTAGGACGATTTCTTTTAGCTTCTCCATGGACATGTTTTCCGGGCGAAGCAGCCTGTAAGTCGGATACAGTTCGGGATCCAACCCGTTTTCGAAGAATTTCTTGAATCCGTCCACACTCAGTGTTGGATCGAATTCGTAATATAAGGTTTTCAAGTCGTAAAAGTAGGACTTGATCGGCTCGCCCTTTCTCTGCTTCCTCTCGAGCAGACGCATTTCCAGCTGGTTCCGCGAATCGCCTTCGTGGAACTCCTGTTGGAAGTCCCCTCTCACCTCAGCCCAGGTTTTGTGTTCGTTCCCGCGCTGTCTTGTGTACTCGGTGTACCAAATGTTGGCCGCACCCTCTAAAAATGACCCTAGATACAGGATCTTTAGCCCGTTGTTCCAGCCATTGGCAATCGCCGTCCTCTCGTAGGAGGATAAAAAGTTTCGGACATTTCCCGTGCACGGGTCGAATGTCGGGGGGGATATAAATTGCGGTCTTGCCGGCTTTTGGTCCACCTGGAGGGCTTCGGCGATCGTGACGTCTGCCATTCTTCTGTCTAAGGTTATGAACTGGGTGTCACGATCGATGGTTTCCGGTGCCCTTCTTCTTTGGACTATTTCCTCCCTCTGTCTCTGGGGTGTGTCTTCCCTAGGTGCGTCGTCCACACTCTCTCGTAGGGGTATTCTCGAGTACGATGCCCCTTCTTCTTCTCCTCCGGAAGTATTCCCCGACGTCCTGACTGATTCCTCCCCGGCTGGTTCACTGCCTGTGGGTGGGGGAGGGGGTGATCTCCTTATTAAAAAGGAGTTGGCGAAGGGGTCCTGGACGCCTCCTTGGGCGTCTATTGAGAGGCGGTTGAAAGACTCCACTATTTCAACTTCGACACCTCTCCTTCTTATTTCAGCCCTGGTTACTGGGCGTGACATTAATCTAACGCCGTACGATTATTCGCGGCGAAATATTTGTTTGTACACCCTGTATTTCGATAAATTTTTTGTAATTTCAGCGTTCTGTAAGACTATGTAAACTTGATCCAATTGTAAATGAGAGGCTAATGCCCGCTCATCATGTTACTATTGTGTGAATTTTGTAAAACGCTTGTTCGGTAAAAAAAAATGTAGATAAGGCACACAAATACTTGTAACAAAATTATTGTAATAAAATGATTTCAATTTTAAAAAAATAAAAAAAAATAAATTTTTTGATTGGTACCTTTCCCAACCACACCAAAATAATATAAAAACCGCTGTAAAAAAAATGTAAAACCACAAAAAAAATGATCGATATGCGTAGAAAAAAAAACAAAAAATCAAAGAGCATGCAGAAAAAAAATAAAAAATTAAAAAATCACATAGATGCTGAAAGAGAAAGTAAATGTCTCTCTGGTTTTTTCTCTGGGTTTTTTATCCCCTAAGGGCACTCGTTTAATTAATAAAAAATAAAAACTCAAAAATGTACTCAAAAAAAAATTACGTCGAGCACCAAATTTTGTGAAGTAAATAGAATCAAAAAACTGACAAAACTAACAGGGCAAATTAGGAAGAATTTACCCTCGAGATCGAACTCGGAGCTTCCACCATGTCACGAGTTGCTATGGTTGGGGCTACTTGCCCTCTTATCGTGTTGTTCAACTCGTGCTTCGCCGATTTTTTCATCGGCGGAATCTCTTTGCTACGGGGCGTAGCGGTAAAGTCTTGGCTTTCTTTCTACTCTGAAAATGGGGTTCTACTAGGGGCCCAGAGAATGATACTCAGAGAGATAATAATAAACAAGTATATTTCTTAACCCTAAGTACACAAGGGTGAGGTACTCGTACCTCACCAAGCGATGACAATTAGCCCTACAAACTACCCTACCTCATCTAGAAGGTCTAGCAGACTTCAGGGCACGTCACGAGGGCCGGCGAGATCTCTTTTACTCTTTCGAGCACTTATAACACCGTTACACTTTAACTCGGTGGAACTATAACACACGCTCGGAACTACTTATACAATTCGATTTAGCCCGCAAGAGATCACGCGTACTGTCCCTTATCGTACGGGATAAGGAATCTCCCGGGGCGCGAGGCGGTTAGGCTTTTTATGCCAACCAATCTCCCCCGTTTGTCCACCGTTCTCACGGTGGTCCGATCGACGGTGGAGTTTGGTTGCATCCTGTTTTACATGATTCCTCGAAATATTTCACCTATCGTTGCACTATTTGCAACGATTCTCACAGGTTCAATACTCGAGTGACGTAACCGTCTCACGACTCATTGGCGTTCGTGACAATATAGGATTTGGTCACATCGCTGATCAAGGTTTGGCAGAACGTCGTGTATAATTCTTGTTCCTCTAAGAGAGACTTCAATTTCTCGTAAGAAATTTTCGACTTCGGTAGTGTTTTGTTGTTCTTCAGTAAGTCCAAAAATTGCGTCCATAAGATCAGGAGATTCTTCAATTCTCGTTTTACTTGTAGTTGGTTCTTCTCCATTGCTACCTCTTGTGTTTTTACTAAAGTAACTGTTACAACTTTCAGCAGAAGAGACGTTGCCGGCCAAATCAATTCCAAAAAGTGGAGAAGACAGTCCCGTTCGCAAACTTCCAGGATCGGAGTAATTGAATTTACTTCTGAATTAAATCTATTGTTGATTAAGACAAGATCGCCAATGCCATGGGAAGTAAAATAACCCCAATACGCCGACGTTATTCTACCGCTTTTTTTTGACTGTTGAACGTTTTCTCTTTCGTAATGAGTATGTGGGAGCCTATAAACGTATTCACGATTACTCTCATCCGTCCTAAATACTTTTTCGTCAGAGAAGACAACGTTGTCAAAATTAGCATTCAAATAACGATTAGCAAAGGTTAATCTTTCCGTGGCCTGTCTTTTTTGTAATTGGACCTTTTTGGCTGGACGGTAACAACCAATTCCATTAGCTTTTAGTCGCCTAGAAACAGTTTTTCCACTACAATTTACGTCCACTGCATTTAAAATGTTTGTGGAATTAGTCAAGGGGTTTTCCCTGACGTGGTTCAGGATAGCCTCGTCCTCTTTCATCGTCGTCGCCTTCGTAAGGCCAAGTGGTCGAGGCCTTCGATTGGTGTGTTCCTCAGCTTCAAATCTTTGAACCCACCGTCTCACTGTTTGTCGCTATAAGAAATATTATATTTGTCAAGATTTGAAAATTCAGAATTTTCATAAAAAACTTACGTCTCTTAGCCGAGCAATTTCATGAAGAGATACTCCTTGTTGCCACAAAGTTACTATTCTAACTTTATCTGCCACGCTGCAGTTGGGCATACTATAATTAATATAATAACAAATTCTCAATCAAAACAGTAATAAGTTATAGTTATTTGGAGTTTACGTTATACCTGCGTACATTTTTTTAATTAGTAATCTGTTTTATTTTGTAATTACATTCTTAACGAAATTGCATAGTTTTTTAATGATTTCAGATAATTTTAAATTATTTCGAAGATTTTTATTAAAATTTTCAAGATTTTTGAAGAACTTTATAAAGGTATTTGAAAGGCACACAGGATTTTTGGAATTATATAAACACGGGTATATCGCAATTTTTCTCTCAAAATTCTTTCTTTTCTATAAAAAACCAAATAAATAGTAAATATGACTTACCTGATACTTAAAAAGATAACAAAGTAACAAGAACAAAATACAGTCAATTAATACACGCAAAACAAATCACACAAAATCGAAGCTCCAAAACCAAAAAGATACAAGTAAATAACGACTGAATAATTTCAGAAAATGGAAACAGAATGAAAAATTTAAGTGGTGGGATATGCATCCAGAATTAAATGAAGGGTGGAAAATGTGCTAACCAATGATGTAAGAGTACACCAACTCAAAATATCTTGTTGGACTTTCCAAGTATTATCAAAAAAAAGTACAGGCAATTTTCGTTTCAGCTAATTCCGCTAATTTATATTATCCATTGAATTCGTAGGTAAACCCGAGCTTGAATAATATGCATATACCTACATTATTACTATTTTCAGAAAACTCATTCCGTGAAAAACGGAAACACCTGAATATGATTAGTCTAAATGGACAAACTTTATTCAAATATTATTCTTGTTAGGAGGCTTAAATTTACATAAAGAGATTACGTAAATGCCCTTTGAATATCGTATCTGCTTTAATAGGTACTGATTGAGTTTTTGCAGGTGAGGCAATTGTAATAAATTTAAGAGAATTTTCCAACGCAAACATTTAAGCTTGGCTTTATTTTTAAGCGGGCTTAAGCAAGCTTCGCTTAAGGCAGAAAACGGCGAATACGGGCATTAACTACACATAACCTAATTACACTTAATCACTACTTCCGTTCAGCATTGCTATTAATATTTTTGTAACCGTTTATTTTGTGCCAAACTGCGCCTTAGTGCCTTGTGAGCATCATCGATCCTGCAACATTTATGCGTCACTTTTTTTCCTTGGCGCTTTTTGATACGCTCTGATCGCCGTAATTCTTGAGTTCCTTTCTGCGCAACTCCCTTTTCTACGGTTGCCTTCTCCGCCTCTTGCGGTTGTTGCATCACTCCCTACAACAGTAATGTGGCCACTTTGGCTAGGTCAATTCCCTCCTCTTCATCTTCTGCACCGCTTGCGTCCTCTTCCTGTCTAACCTTGCTGTCCTCTTCCTCTTCGGATGACTCTTCTTCCTCACGGTAGTCTGCCCCATAATACTTCTTCAGTCTATTTATATGTACTATCTGTAGCTTCTTCCCTTTTTTTGACACTACTTGATATATTACTGGACCTATTCTTTCCCTAATTGTAAATGGTCCTATCCATTTCTTCTGTAACTTTTTTGACGTACCTACGATATTACTGAAATCTCTGAGATGCACTTGATCTCCTTCCTGAAACTCTTTATATTCGGTAGTCCTGTTGTATCGTTCTATCCTATTCTGTCTCGCTTTGTCTATATTTGTGATTGCTTTTGAATACACATCTGCTAACCTCGCTTGTAGTTCTGCTGCGTAATTTATATCCTTGTCGTACCTTCTCCTACTTGTTCGGATGAAACTCTCTATAGGTAGTGTTTGTTCCCTGCCATGAAGCATGTGATACGGTGTAACCTTCGTTGACGTTAAGTTGTATGTTACTTTACTTAAGTGGCTAAATGGCCAATGAGCATGCGAGAAAAGACTTCTATAGATATATCTTAGGATCGTGAGTAGGCTTTTTGATTGTAGGGTTGCTGTAATAAGGGCAAGGTACAAAGTTTACTGGGCGCCAGGAATTCTCTTTATCACGTCAGGAGAATTGCCTTAAACTGACAGTACTGAAAGTGTTAAATGTAAGTAGTTAATATATGGGGGTTCAATCGCGGAGGAGTAGATCCAATTATTCCTAATATGGGGCTTGCCGGAAACTGCTTGAGCCAGGCCAACAATTCTTCTTCTTGACTTCTTTTTTGACGTTTTCTATCTCCGCCACTCTCTTCATCGCCATTCTTTTTGTTTTTTCTACTAAAATTTGTAGTGGGTCTACTTCGCTCGCTGTCAGAAAATTCATCCTCACTTGAGCCTGCCTCCACCATTGAGATTTGTCCAAGTTGGCAATATCGCCCGTACGATAAATTTCTAATTTTATTAGGAATCGTCCTTCTTCTCCCTCCGATCGAAAGGTGACGTAATTCTCTTGGTGGTTTACACAAATACTTTGTGAGATTAAAGAAGTACTTGGCACTGAAAAAAGAGAATCTATAAAATTGTCGTCTATCTCTTTTGATGGGCAAGCATAGGATTCTGCTACATCGGCATTTTCCTCCACCATATGGACAGTCGTGGATGACATGGGTGTGGTCTCCGTGGAAACACCACGCAAAGAATCCTCCATTATACTTTTTTTGAAAACATCTAGCATATAGGATTTGGTCACATCGCTGATCAAGGTTTGGCAGAACGTCGTGTATAATTCTTGTTCCTCTAAGAGAGACTTCAATTTCTCGTAAGAAATTTTCGACTTCGGTAGTGTTTTGTTGTTCTTCAGTAAGTCCAAAAATTGCGTCCATAAGATCAGGAGATTCTTCAATTCTCGTTTTACTTGTAGTTGGTTCTTCTCCATTGCTACCTCTTGTGTTTTTACTAAAGTAACTGTTACAACTTTCAGCAGAAGAGACGTTGCCGGCCAAATCAATTACAAAAAGTGAAGAAGACAGTCCCGTTCGCAAACTTCCAGGATCGGAGTAATTGAATTTACTTCTGTCATCTTTTAATACCTTTAAAAAATTATACATTTAATTCTTCATAACAAAAAGGTAATCCGTCTTCATTATTAAAAGCTGAATAATTTACATTTAAATTAGGATATATATAAAGATAAGGTAATGATGTTGAAAATTCTGTATGATAGATAACAGGACAAAACTTATAATTAACAAGATCATGGAAACACAAAGTACAATGAAAATGACCCTGACTATGCATATGGATATAATTTATATAAACATTTTGAGTCCCCATAGCAAATCTATACACTAAACTTCTAGAATAAAAACAAGAAATACATACAAATAATTCTTTTGTATCACTATATAAATGATAAAAATTATTGCAAGTAATTATAGAAGGATCAAAAGGACAATCGTTACAAAAAAATTGTTCAGCATGTTCCGCAATTAACGGATTAAATGGACCGCAATAAGTAACATCTCGTACATAAAATTGAACATTTGCATTATAATCAAATACAGTTGGTACTTCCAATTGCCAATTCAAATTAAGAGGAAAATCTCCAACAGATCGATCAGTACTCATTGGAGTTGATAAATCAAAATAATCAGCAGTAACCAAAGTCACTAAAAAACAATAATTATACCTTCTCAATAAACTCAAAATCACTTAACTCACTATCTAATTCTTCTTGAGCTTCTCGAAAAGTTGAAGTCATTCTGGTAGTCTGTATAGTACGGCTATACTATTTATACTGGGTAAAATTGATAAGACTTTGTCTTACCTGACGGCGGTGACGTCGGCAGCCCGCCAAGGGGGGGGGGAGTCAACGATCGCCCGAAGGGCATGATCATGTTATACACTCTACTTTTTTACTATATTTATCACGTTTCTTATTATACCGTTTTAATTTTTGCTCAAAAACATGCATACTATTATACATCATGGTTACAGATTGTTCCGTTTCTTCATCAATTTGATCATCACTATCATTTTCATCTTCAAGTTGTTCCTGCACGCTATACTGCTCGTTATCTTGCTCATAATCCTGCTCAGTATCCTTCTCGGTAGTCTGCTCGCTATCCTGCTCGGTAGTCTGTTCGGTATCTTGCTCGATATTTTTCGCAATACCCGGATCGGTAATTTGCTTTGTTTCCTTTTCGGTTTCGATTAAACTCTCTTCATCGGAAATATCCGAGTAGTTGGTAAAACCAATTGGCTTTACCGCTTCAAAAGAACCGCTAATAATTTCTATATCACTTTCACGAGCCATTTGCAATAATTCTGTTACTAATATTTATGTTTTTTTTTTAGGTAACATTGGATTTTTAAAATCTCTCACAATTGTTTTCATTGTGATTACTTTTTATAAACTGATCTCACAGGGGTATTTATATCAATAGTCAACCTCGATAAACCGCTTTTAAAAAATAAAAACTAAAATCATCGATAATTAAATTTAAATATGACTATTTTGGATTACTTATTTTAAAATACATCTCATCCAATTAAAAACTCTTCTTATGGGTATATAATTAAACCAGATCTGTTATTTTTTTCCTGTACTAAATCGGTAATCTTTAGTAATAATTTTAAAATTTACTGCTGTGTTAAGAATAAAAATTCTAAATTACCAGTAAATTAAAAAATTTACCCCACCACATTTTGTGTTGTATTTAAGAAACCGAATAATGAAATAAATTTAGTTGCAACAGTTACAATGTGAATGGCTTACGCAAATTATACAAAAATTGTTGATTTATACAGTGGAATTACAAATCTGCAAGAAAGATTTCGCAACTTAGAATTTGATGCTGATCATGAACAAATTTACGGGTGTCTTCGAGTATATCAACCATACACAGAAGATGAGTTAGTTTTATTATCCAAGAAATACCAAAAAGGGTATGAAATTTGTTCAGCATTTGCAAATGGCAAAATTTGTCTAGGATGTTTTGTTTCAAATATGCGAGCTGCAGAGCTGCAGGGATACTTAAATTGTGTTCAAAAATATTTACTATCTTTTTTGCGAGAATCTAATTATCGAGTGGGGGGAGAGGAAGAAGAGGGAGAAGAAAGTAGATATACAAGGCTGGTTCTAGCATGGTCATAGGGAAAACAATGTGTTAGAGAGAGATAGGTATACCAATGTGTTAGAGAGAGACAGAGACATCTGTCAACGTCACATCTGTCAACGTCACATCTGTCAACGTCACATCTGTCAACTTCCCATCTGTCAACTTCCCATCTGTCAACGTCACATCTGTCAACGTCCCATCTGTCAACGTCACATCTGTCAACTTCACATCCGTCAACGTGCCATCAGTCAACGTGCCATCAGTCAACGTCACATCTGTCAACTTCACATCTGTCAACGTCACATCTGTCAACGTCACACACACTCTATGACATTATAGGCAACTCTCATGACACATGAAACATTAAATTTTAATAAAAAGTAGACAAACCTGGGATTTGAACCTCGGTAGCTCGTGGTGGAGAGGCGAGTCCCTAATAGCTGGCCTAAGGAGACGTCTTAGTAAAAATGTTAAAAGTTGAGTATATAAAGTGGTATGTCGCGGAGGGCGCGCGGTTCACGGGGTGGTCTTCGATGTTTGGGGGGTGGGGGGTGGGGGGTTGGTAGTATGTCGCGGCGCGGTTCACGGGGTGGTGGTCTTCGATGGTTGGGGTGGGGGGTTGGTAGTATGTCGCGGAGGGCGCGCGGTTCACGGGGTGGTGGTCTTCGATGGTTGGGGGTGGGGGGTTGGTAGTATTTACTTTTTCCTTAAAAATACCTATTACAAATATAGCGAATATACACGGAAAGTAGTCGATGCGGGACATTTCAATTGGAATCTTTTCGGAATACCCTGCCCAGAAGACAGTCTATTGAAACAATTACAAACTTTACTAACCAAAATTATATCTATATATATATATATAAGTGAACGTAGGAGTTTTTGTAATCCATACAAATTTCCTATAAAATTTTTTTCAACAACAGCACATGCGTGTAAAGTTTTTTAATAATAATAATAAAGTTTTTTTTTTTTACAATTTTTGACCTTTTATTTTATAACAGCTGCCACTGAACATAAGAGATGTTAATGGATATGCTATATATAGAATGATTTATGGACGTAGTAAATAAAAATAATTTAATATATTTCGTTTATTATAATAATAATACTACATTTATTAGCCATTGATGAAGTTGTAAGATATTTTTTAATGCACACATTCCATCTCCTTGATGATTTAAACAGGATACAAGTCCTCGAGAGAAATTACCAGTGTCTTGAGGAGTTCCATCAAATTTAGCTACATCAACAATTTTGGGAAACACTCCGAAAACATAACATTTTTTCAATAAAAACTCTGCTTTTTGTTCACCTCTTACATAAATTACATAAATACAGATGAACGTGAATTTTGGGACATCCTGTATAAAGTTTAATTTTCAAATAGTATCGAAAATGTTCAGAGTGTTGTTGGTTATCATCTCTGCATCGACAGCGATGATAACTATTAGCGATGAGGAATATGCGAAAAAATTTTTACATTTCAAGAAAAATACATAAATTTCAAAAACCCTTATTTTTAAAAATAAATATTTTAACCGTTTTAGTGCTAATCAATTTTGGCAAAAATAAATGAAAATTGCTATACACATATTGATTATCCTGCATATCCATAGAGGAAAAAATAATGGTGTCAAATAAAACACTCTAAGACAAATATCAATCAATTTTATTAATATTACTAATTACTAATTGAATATTGAATTTAACTGTAACGAAAAATAAAAAAAAATTAAAATAATTAAATAAAAGAAAATTATAAACCAACCTCAATATCCAACAAGTAATAAATTCGGTGTCCACCTCCACGGTGTAACCTACAGTATGCCCTAGGATCTCTCCTAGGGCAATTAATGTAGGTGGTCTCTCTTCAATTCTAATTTTCAATACAATAATATCATAATTCTGCAATAAATTATAAATATAAATAATTTATAAATAAAATAAAAAGTTATTTACTTACAGCAAATTCGGTATTATATACCGCCCTTCTTACCATTGCCGTGGCCATCATAGCTAAACGAGCGTTTTGTGGTTCCATTATTGAAATTTTTCAAATAATATGAATAAACGTCTGAAGCGTCCCCTTAAATAGGAACTGTTATCAAAAATATAGTGTTCTTTGAACTTTTGAACTATCTCATTATTCTCATTGTATGCTTGATGCAGCGGATTAATTAGTACGACCTGTATAAGTGAGTTTTTGCAATCCATGCAATTTATGCAAATTTCAACAACAACATGTTGATTTTTATTTTTTTTTATCAAAATTTACAATTTAAATTAACATAAAAAAAAAACATATTCTTCTTTGTTAACAGTTCTTATTTAAGGGACGCTTCAGACGTTTATCCACATTGATTGAACAGCTCTCCGAAAAATTGCAGTACTCTGTGATTGTGTGTAGTTTTGTGAAAGAAAAGTAAGTAAATTATTAAAAATTATTAATAATAATAATAATAATTAATAATTGTTAATAATAATAATAATAATAATAATAATAATAATAATAATAATAATAATAATATGTATTAAAAAGTTACAACTCTTGTAGATGGATTTAAAAGAAATAAACAACGTTTCTCTTATAGAGGATAAGCCCACCAAAAAAATATCAGAATTATCAAAAAACAAACCATATCCAATCCAGAAGGCTCAAGTTATAACTTCAAAATTTGGCAAAGCAATATTATTAGAACTATCCGATATTAAGGTATATCTACCGAACAGAGTAACCAACGTTTATGAAAAACACGTAGACCACTTAGTAGAAGAAAAATATTCTATTATATTTCGAGGAGAAGTAGATATAGGAAAGCCATACAAACTTTCTTCATTCGAACTTATTGAGAACTAGGTATGTTATTACTTTAAATTTAAATGAAAAACATAAAATATGTTATAGTAATATTTTTTTAGCAACCCATCATCATCATCATCATCATCGTAGTGCGCCAACCTTCAACACCATCAACGTTAAATTTTCAGAGAATCTGATTAACATCCCAACATCATCAACGTTAAATTTTCGGTGAGTCTGATTTTAGAAATGAAAAATTTAAAGAGTTATTTGAGTGTAGTTGATCGTTTTATTAAAAATAATAATAATAATATCGACCCAACACTATACATTAAATTAATTAATAAACATTTAAGAAAATGTAATCTTATGATAAAAAAGTTTAAAATTAATGTAGGACAAAAACGTAATATATTTAATAAAATGAGTCAATTAAAACGGCTGAGATGTTTACTAAAAACAAAATGCATAGGTTTGGGACTTAAACGACGCTTTAGCTTTAGAAAGGTTAAATGGGAAGATGTTAATGCAATTTTTAATAAAAGAATAAGAACTGGAGTTATTATCAATATAAAACATAAAGATATTTCAGCTTTTTTAAATGATTCATTTTATTTATTCAAAAATAAAATAACTAAAATTTTAAGTACCATGTCAATGTTAAAAGTTAACACAATTTTTTGCGGTGATTTTGTAAAAAGATCAAATGATGAAGAATTAATTGACAGAAAATATTTTGGTACTCCAAATGCTATTATTGATTTGGGAACAAATTTATTTCATTGGTTTAAGGAAAACGTGATTGATCATATTTTAAATAAATTGTCAGAATTTCAGGAAAAGGATAGTGGATGGGCTTTACGGGAAATTATTTTGTTAGAAATTGCAATTAATAAGTTTGAGAGTGGTAATGGAGGTTCGTCATACATCAAATTGCCCGATCAAATTCGAAAGAAACACGCTTGTGTCAATGTTAAAAATAACGATGAAGCGTGTTTCTTTTGGAGTGTAATAAGCGCTCTTTATCCTCCCAGAAATAATCAAGAATTCACTTATTCATATCCATATTATAGTAATGTTTTAAATACAGAAAATTTTGAACTTCCAATGAGAATTAATCAAATTTCAAAATTTGAAAAAATCAATAATATTTCGATTAATTTATATGCTTTAGAATTAAAACAAAACAAAAGTAAAAAACATACATTTTTCAATGTATCTCCTGTAAGATTAACAAACAATAAATTGCAACGTCACGTTAATTTACTTATTATACAAAATAAATATTTCCCAAGTAAAGAGCATGATGATGATGATGATGATGATGATGATGATGCTATCAATATTGAGAGTGATGGAGATGATGAAATAAAATATCATTATGTATGGATAAAAAACCTGTCTAGACTTGTTTCAAGACAACTTTCTAAGCACAATCGTAAAAAATTTATTTGCGATAGATGTCTAAATTATTTTTCAAGCGATGAGAAATTACAGAAACATTCAGTGTTGTGTACGGAAATTAATGAATACAAAATATCTTTTCCAAATTACGATTTTGTTCATTTTAGAAATTACGTATATAAACAAAAATGTCCTTTTGTGATTTACGCTGATTTTGAATCAGTACTAGAAAAATGCAATCAAGTGTCACAAAAAACCTTAAAATATCAAAAACATATAGCTTTTAGCGCAGGTTATTATTTTAAATGCACATACGATGATACTCTTTCATATTATAGAAGTTATCGAGGGGAAGATTGCTTACAATGGTTTTCCAATGAAATTTCTACAATTGCTAAATTTATGGAATTAAAAATAAAAGATGTCAAGTCTATGACAGGGTTCCCTAAAAGTAAAGCAGAGGCAACGAATTGTCACATTTGCGAAAAACGGTTTAGTCCCTCGGATACCATTGTCCTCGATCACGATCACTTTACTTCTGAATTTAGAGGATTCAGTCACTCAAAATGCAACCTTCAGTTCAAAAAGCTTTTTGTTTGTCCCGTTTTGTTTCATAATTTCTCCAATTATGATGGTCATCTTATAATTAAAGAAATATGTCGAAAAGGAAAAATACATGTACTTCCAGTTAATAAAGAGAAATATATTTCCTTCACATTGAAAGAGAATAATACTAGATTTAAATTTAGATTTATAGATTCATATAAATTTATGAGTGCAAGTCTTGATGAGTTAGTTTCACTATTGTGTAAAGATAATTTCAATATTTTAAATAAAGAATTTAAACATTTAGATCAAGAACAAATTAAATTGCTGACTAAAAAAGGCGTATTTCCATATGATTATATTGATAGCTTCGAGAAATTAAATGAAACTAAATTACCATCTATTGAATGTTTTTATAACAGATTAAACGATGAGGAAATTAGCGAAGAAAAGTATCAACATGCCTTAAATGTTTGGGAAATGTTTAATATAAAGTCTTTGGGAGAATACAGTGATTTATATATGAAAACCGACATTATCCTTTTAGCTGAAGTTATGGAAAATTTTAGACATACAGCTTTTGAAATTTACGGGTTGGAACCAATTTGGTACATTACGATGCCTTCGTACACATGGGATTGTATGTTGAAATACACAAAATGCAACCTTCAACTTTTAAAAGATGTAGATATGATTCTTTTTATTGAAAAAGCAATTCGTGGAGGGGTTTCGATGTGCTGTAATCGATATTCAGAAGCGAACAATAAATATTTGCCTAATTACAATCCTTCAAAACCTACAAAAAGTCTGCTATATTTAGATATTAACAATCTTTACGGCTTCGCAATGACTGAACCTCTACCTTACGATGGATTTCAATGGTTAGAGTCATTTGACGATTTTAATGTCTCATCTATTCCTGACGATTCTCCAATAGGTTACATATTACAAGTAGATTTAGAATATCCAAAAATTTTACATGACCTTCACAAAGATTATCCATTTTGTCCTGAACATCGTATACCTCCAGGATCTAAACTACCTAAATTAATGACAACATTATTCGATAAAAAAGAATATACATTACATTACAGAAATTTAAAACAAGCTTTAAAACATGGATTGATTTTGAAAAAAGTTCATAAAATACTCCAATTTAATCAATCTAGATGGTTGAAGCCGTATATCGATTTAAATTCTAATTTAAGAATTGCTGCAACTAATGATTTCAAGCGAAATCAATTAAAACTAGCAAATAATGCAATATATGGTAAAACGCTTGAAGACATTAGACGTCATCGTGTGGTAACACTTGTAAATAATTATGAAGGGAGGTACGGAGCAAAAAATTTAATTTCTAGTCCACGTTTTCAAAGTCGAACTATTTTTGATGATAATTTAATGGCTATCGAATTACGAAAAACTGAAATCATTTTTAATAAACCGTTATACATAGGTATGGCTATACTAGACATTTCCAAAACATGTATGTATGAATTTCATTATGATTTCATGTTACCGACTGTAGGAGTCGAAAAGTGTAAAATTATGTACACAGATACTGACAGTTTTATTTATGAAATAACTGACCAAGATGTTTATAAGGATATTATAAAACCCCATATTACAAAATTTGATACATCCGATTATCCTAAAGATAACCCTTACGGAATTCCTTTAGTCAATAAAAAAGTTCCAGGTTTAATGAAAGATGAAGGAAAAGGACAACTTCTTACTCATTTTGTGGGATTAAGATCTAAAATGTATGCATATAAATTTCACGTTCCTTTAGACCAAAAACAAATGTATGAAAAATTAACTAACTATGAAGAACTTGGAGTTACCAAAAAGTCAAAAGGAGTAAAAACTTCTGTGGTAAAAAATAAATTAACTTTTGATGATTATGTAAATTGTTTGAAAGAACATACTAAAAAGGTGGTAACTCAACGTTCGATTCGTTCTTATGCCCATAATATTTATTCTATAGAACAACAAAAAATCGGATTAAGTCATGATGATGACAAACGAAAATTACTATCTTCATCATTTGATACTTTACCTTGGGGTCATTATAAAATTGTATAATTTTTTTTTTGTTTTAGATAATGATTCTGACACTTCAAGATATATGTATAAAAAAAGTTTGTAAAAATATCAATTCTATTAATGATTTTCTTAATGAAAATTTATTACCTCTTCCGTTAATGGAAAAAGTCTTGATGAAATATAGTAAGTTTAGATGGAATTTTTTGGTAAAAAATGCCTATGAAAATTATGATGAGGATACAAATCTTTTGTGTCTTGAAAATTTAAATCATTTTAGTTTTTGCTTTCCGAAATATATACCTAATTATTTGCGCGATGTTATGATTACAAAAGAAAATTGGAGTACTGAATATAATTTACGAAGATATTGCGTTTGGGTTCATAAATATTATGTAAAAAACTTCAATTTAACTTTTTGTCAAGATTGTTTTCGAGAATTTGAACGATTTTTTAAAAAAATCAATATAAATTGTAAACTTGATGTTGTTAGAGATCATCATCATAATGTTTGTGAAACTGACGATTTAACAGTTTTTTATACTAAAAATACTATGTGGTGTCAAAATAGATTTAATGAAATACTTTTTAGTTTATATAGTTATAAACGATGCATTGAAAAGTTACATGATAATGAAGGAATGCAAAGGTTTATTAATGATAGTGATAGTGATGATGATAATGATTTTATTTAATAAAAAATTTTTATGGTTTTATTGTTTTATTTTACAAATACAAATCCTGAGTAACAGTATGTTTATAATAATAAATAAACTCTCTAAGAGCAGTATTTAATAAATTATCATTGGATATATTACAAAATTCAGATATAGCATTTATCATACCAAAAGTATTATTTGCCTTAAAATAATTTATAACGTTTCTATAAAAGAAATTAAAGTTAACATTTTTTAACGTAGATAATTTAAAGCAAATTAAATTTTCGTTAAGTTCTAGTATCTGTCTAACATCATACTGGTGTATATAAAAAGTGGTTAAAAATTTTTCAATTTTTAAAAACTTAATATTATCTAAAAATATTTGAGTGATCGTGGTATAATCACTGCATTGAAATGTAAGTCTGTCGTTACTTTCATAGTGTGTTGTAGAAGATTCATTGGAGAAGAAGAAGGTGGTGAGCTGATGTCGAAGCAAATCGATAAAGTCATTCCATTCAAGCATATTAAAAGAAACTCTTTGGAAATCACGATTCTTAAAAATGACTGCAGGATCGAACATTCGAGCTGGACTTAGACCGCAGCATACTTCATAACCGTTTTCCAATTGATATACAGTTTCGAGTAAATAAAACCGTTCATCTACTGCAGCTTTTTCACATTTATCCAAATTTCTGTCAATTTGAGCGTTATAGCTGTCGAGATCAACGTAATGATTTGACTGATTATCGTTGTCGAAAATCACTTCAACTTCTACACTATCATCACTACTGCAGTGCCCACTATCGTCTTCACAATTCATTTTCATTTTCATTTCATTACTAACCCTCTACTTAATTATCCGTAATTTATATGTGCTTCTATATGCTGTGATTGGTAGAAATAAACTGTTTTCTCATTGGTTCATAGAATTTATACAATATCAACGTTTTCTACCCAACTGTTATGTTTTTTATCAAGTCCAAGCCATTTAACATACATTTTTTTCCCTTTTCGTCTTAATACTTTTTCCACTAAGTAAATGTCAGGATTTGAAGTTTTTTGTAGTTCTTCTTCGTAAAACGCTCCACTTATAGGATTTTTAGTCATATCTTCTAATAGATACGTTACGGGATTTGTAATTTTAACTTTTGTAATTTTAAAGAGTTCCGTCGTCCAGTTTGGTGTATATCCTTTTTCAAAAACATGTTTCGCTTTTGATATGCGTACAATATCGCCAACTTTAAGTTTGCTAGTTCCTGCAATTTTCAAATGATTATATGCATGATTTAAAATCATTTTTTCATTGGTTTTATCGACTTTAGCAGGTTTGTATCCGGTGGTCCGATGTTTCGTATTATTATATTCCTTGGTAATTTCTGACAACTCATCAATCCACTTATATTTACCTACTAAACTAAAGTATTTGTACAATTTCGTTTTCAAAGTTCTTATAACTCTCTCGGCGATAGCAGCTTTTTTTATAGTAAAAGTACTATAATGAGTAATTTTATATTTTTTAATTAAATTTTGAAATTTTGCATTGTAAAATTCCTTTCCTTGATCGGTTTGAAGATTTTTTGGATGTCTTTTTGTAGATGATAAAATATTTGCAAAATTTTTCGTTATTTCATCACCAGTTTTCGTTTTTAGAGCACGAGTCCAAAGAAATTTTGAAAAACAATCTATAACAACCATAATATATTTAAATCCTTTGTTTTCGCGACTGTAAAGACCCATTTCAGCAAGATCCATTTGCCATAGATCATCTATCCCTTTAATAATAGTACGACGACGTGGATAGTTCTTTCTCGCAGGTTTGTGGAGTTCATTAATCAATTGAATCTTTTCCTTAGATGACTGCATTTCTTGTTTTATTTATAACGTTTAAATCTTGATCGATTTTATTTACGCTGCTCGATAAATGTGCAACTTCATCCAACAAATGTGCAAACTTCTTATTTAACAATGAGGTTTTGTCATGGATTTGATTTTCCAAATTACTTTTCATTATTTTCAAGTCAACGGTGAACTGTGTTTTTGTGGTTGTTATACAACTATCTACATAATTCTTGTTTGTTAAATGATTATCATCAATAGGCAGACCTACTATAATTTCATCAATTTCACTCAAATAATTGGTAATACTAGTAATGTTTGTTTTCAGTTGTTCCAAATAATTGGTAATATTAGTAATGTCTGTTTTCACTTGTTCCAATTTATTTTCAAATGTATTTCTTAATTTATTTTCAACTTTACTTAATTGGTCGAACGTATTGTTTTTATTATCACTAAGAGCACTCGAGTGACGTCCAAACTTATCGAGGGACATTATGTAAATGAAAAAAAAAAATTATTCCTAGTATATTATATTAGCTTCTCGAAGTTCATTTATGATTGCTATAATTTCATTATCATTGGAAGTATTTCCAGCGTCCTTGGAAGCAATTAAAAGTTTAAGACGTTCGCATAACTCGTTCGGATCATCCCAATAAATATATTCCATTGGAGCATTATTGTAGGTTAGTTCCATACCCTTACCGGATTCCATAGGAGCATTATTGTAGGGTAATTCCATACCCTTACCGGTATGCGGCTGCTTAGGAAACAATGGTCTTATAATACGCCTATATTTTATTCTTTGCGTTCCCTTCATACGACCTATCGCATCCTTATGAGCATTTGTTAATTTCAATATATTCTGATAATTTTTCAAATCATCGGAATTGTAGTTTTCAGGTTCAGAGTAGAATATGAGTTCATACAGTCCTGGTGTACCTCTAAATTGATATCCTTCTGTCTTAATGTAATTAAATTTTTGATCAAAATCAATATATTTATCGCCCAGTATCCATTTTGAAGAGCCAGCATCATAAACGGGACCGTAGATATCGTCAATATCTCTATGTTTCTTCCAATAATCTAAAATATATCGATGAGCCATAATAGGATATTGCTCTAAATATTCGTTTAATGCTTCTTCAGAAACGCTTTCATTACTAGTATCACCATAATCATCATCATCATCTTCAGACCGAGGTTCATCATCATTCTCATTGCTTCCTGCAATATCTAAAAGCTGTTGAAATTTTGGTTGTGGTGGTGGTGGTGGTGGTGGTGGTGGCGATGTCGATAGTTTAGGTGGGTTTAATTGCAATGGAGGTTCTTCTTTAAATTCCTCCTTATTGACTAGATCACTATTTGTTTTTTTAATTTTACGTAGAGGTTCTATTAGTGGTTTAAACAATTTATTTAAAGATTCATCTTCTTCACTTCTACCCAGTTTTAATGCTAAATATTTTTTACGAATCGATCGTTTAAGCGTTGCAATTTTTCGCTTTCGAGCAGCGAACACGTCTTTTTCATCGTCCATCGCAAGTTGAAGTACGCATAAATAATAGATAGTTAAACTTTTATATACTCGTCAAATCCACGACGATATCTTCCATTGTTTAAATCAAAATCCTTTACGATTACTAACATTCCAAATTTGCTACTATTCCAACACTCGGAACACATCAATTTAAAAGTTTCAAAATTTATATCTGGAGACACATGTTCGTCGAATGCGTGTTTTAGATTTACTTCATCCTGCCTAAACAACACAATCATATTACAATTATCTCGAATTAATTGTTTGGGAATTTTCGAATACGTTTGACATAGATACACAGCGTCTATATCCTTATGTCGACACATTGAAAAATATTCTCGTATTTTTTGCTGACTATCACACGATACATCATCGAATATAAATATAGAATTCGGTTTTGCTTCGACGGGGCTGATAATTTCTTCGTTTTCTTTAAACGGAAAGTACCCTATTCCTTTAATGCCGCTCAAAACCTCCTTTAATAGTTGATATTTTGGTTGGTATAAGGACTTTGAGTATACATATACATTTTTAAATTTAGCTCCGTTCGGGTTGTAAAGAAGAGCCATCATTGCATTTGTCTTACCACACCCACTGGGACCACATATTATGGCGCGAAAAGAATGCGGTAATAGTTTACCATGTTTACTAGATTTTGACGTCTCAGATAAAAAATCATAATTATCGACGTCTAATCTTTGCTCTTGCCGAATTACTTTCATTATGTAACGTAGATCTTTTATGTTTCGCCTTTATATATATATATATATATATATATAGTATATACAGAAACGCTAATATATTCATTTACAATGTTAATTGCTCAAGGTGAGGGTGTTTTGAATACGCTAATTGATAAATTACCGTTTGAATTGCACCTACCCGGTTATCAATTCTGCGGGCCGGGAACTAAACTACAAAAACGTTTGCAACGTGGAGATAAAGGTATTAATCAATTGGACGCCGCCTGTAAACGTCACGATATCGCTTACGCTCAACACAAAACATTAGAAGAAAGACATAAAGCAGATTTAGAGTTGGAAAACGTCGCTTGGGATCGAGTTAAATCGAAAGACGCTAAATTTGGTGAAAGGGCTGCCGCTTTACTTGTAACTACAGGCATGAAAACGAAACGTAAGCTAGGCATGGGATGCTCATTTAAACGTCATGTAGTCGGAAAGGTACAGAAATCATTGAAAAAAAATCCCTCATCGAACATGAAACAAACGATAGCTACAGCGTTAAAAGCGGCAAGAATGGCCGTTAAGCAGGCAGGCGGTAAGAAAAAAATTAAAATTCCACGTATTATACCTATAGAAAAATCTGGAGGATTTCTACCTTTGATACCATTATTTGCTGGTTTAAGTGCTCTTGGATCTTTAGCGGGCGGTGCAAGCGCAATCGCTAAAACTGTCATCGATAGCAAAAATGCTCAAAAGAAACTCGAAGAAGATCAACGTCACAACAAAAAAATGGAACAAATCGGAAAAGGTCTTTATTTGAGACGCAATGCGAAAGGTGGATTAGGACTATATTTAAAAAAACAAAAAAAATTTCAATAAAGCTACCCAATAGACCGTTAACAAATATCGATTTATCGAAATATGTTAAAATGTTGAAAATACCAAATTTTCGTGGAGTTTTTATGCGGGATACTTTACCATCATCCAAGTGTAGGAAAAACGAAACGGCAATTTTAAATTTAGACATTGCTAAAAATCCCGGTACTCATTGGGTGGCGTACAGAAAGATAAACGATAATGTCGAATATTTTGATTCATTCGGTAATCTGAAACCGCCGCGAGAACTAGTTCGATATTTAGGAGATAAAGTAAAAATTTACTACAATAACGATCAATTTCAGCGATATAATCAAATAAATTGTGGGCATTTATGTTTAAAATTTTTATATGATGGAGGCAATTTTGGCATATAGAGATGGTAAGAAAACGTTGGAAAGTTTTTCCAAAGAAGAACTGAAAGTATTTCCCATCAACTATCTCATCGATCACGTCAGACCATGGGAGCTCTTGGATGTATGGCATAGATTACCTAAGGAGTATCAACGCAATTTTAATTTACAAATTCGATTGCCGTGTTTCGTCCATCACAATAGACCGGACGAACGAACTCACTTCGATGGTCCCGCTAGCGCTCAAGCAGATTGTCATGCATGTAATTATTATTTAAAAAATGTTTCTAATAAAATTCATTAAAACTAATTGTACATCTTTAATTACATCAGTCATGTCTCGGCTATTGAACTTGTCGACTACTACCTCCGAATTTTCATTTACGCCTCAAACTCCTATCGTATTAGACCCTAATAAATCCTATTATTTAAGTGTATTAGGGTTTCATTCTTACAATTCTATACCTAATATAGATGGAGAAAAATTTTACTATTATGATGATAAAAATGGCAAAAAATTAATGAGCTTCCAGATACCAACTGGTTGTTATGAAATTACCGACATCGAAGAATACATAAAAAAAGAATTGAGTCTTATAACCAATACAATAATAGATTTTTCATTGAAACCCAACAACAATACCCTGAAATGTGAAATATTCAGCAAAACGATTGACGTTAGTTTCCTAAAAGAAGATAGTCTCGGTAATATTTTAGGGTTTTCCACGCGCATACTAAATCGAGGACACTTACATACATCAGATCTACCCGTAAATATTATAAAAGTTACGAGTTTACATTTTGATTGTAACATTACCGAAGGAGCTTTCTTTGGAGATAGACCTGTCCACACCATACACGAGTTTCCTATTAGTGTAGACCCTGGATACGCAATTATCGAACGTCCTACGAACCCTCTATATTTACCCGTAAGCAACACCAGAGAAATAACCAACATCACCGTTTCGATACTCGATCAAAATAGAAAACCGGTTAATTTTCGTGGAGAGCGAAGTACTTTACATTTGGAATTACAAGAACGCTAAATGGGGTTACTTATTATAAATAAAAGCCCCTTAACAAAAGAGATATCATCAGTTCCATTAAGACAACGAAGCCTGCAGCTCACCAAGGCAAACAAATCGTTCCTTAGATCTATCGGCCTGAAACTTAAGAAAACATGAATATCGATTTCGATTTGTACAAAAAACCGAGATTCGACGAAAGCGTACGCAGAGAGGAGTACCGATCGTACACTCCGTACGTAAAATCGTTCAATAATAGTGACATTGTAGAATTTATTATTAATCAAGCTGATGGGTTTTTCGCTTTAAACGAAACCTTATTGGAAATAAAAGGAAAATTGATTGTACAGGGTGATGGCGATATACAGTTGGCTCCAAATTATGGCGCTTTTCTATTTGACACTTGCGTTTACAGTCTTTGCTCGAAGGAAGTAGAAGTGGTTCGAGATCCTGGTATTGTAAGCACCGTTCGCGCGTTAACTTGCTATGCGCCCGAAAATAGTAGATTTATGAGTATCGGAGGATGGAATTTCCCTTCTAAACCTATTCTATATGCAAAGGAAAGAATGTTCAGTTTATTGATACCATTGAAGCATATATTCAATATTTTCAATGATTCCACAACAATCGTTTATGGAAGACAAACTTTTCGTTTTGTTCGATCACGAAATGACAATGACTGCATAATAATTAAAGAAAAGTCGGGAACACATACTACAGCAAGTTTAAAAATAGACAATATGGAATTAAAGGTTAAACATATATTTCCGAATGATGAAATTAAAATTAAACTGATGAAACCGATCAATAACGATACACCTATACTCGTTCCATTCAGAAAATGGGAACTAAACGAATTACCGTCGTTAACGACATTATCGAAACGAGAAATTTGGGCGGTAAAGACTAGTGCATCAGTAGAACGCCCACGATTCATTATAGTTTGCTTCCAAGTCGATCGTCGAAATAAACTAACTGACGATCCTACGCTTTTCGATCCTATTGACATTTCCAGCATCAGAGTGACTTTGAACGGTGAATATTGGCCGAACGAAAGAATGCAATTAGACTTTGGAAAAGATGATTATACAACGGCTCATTACAACTACTCACAATTCTATCCCAATTACTCAAACAGCAATGAAAAACACCCTCTTCTGAATTATGATGAATTCAAAAAACAATCGTTATTTGTTATCGATTGTTCGAAACAAGAAGAGACCATGAAATCTTCCACTGTTGACGTTAAATTAGAAATAGAAGCAGATGTTGGATTTCCTGCCAATACGCATGCCTATTGTATTATAGTGCACGACGCCCTCTTCGAATATCACCCGCTTAGTGAAGTTATAAAAAACATAATTTAGGAAGGATGCCTTTAGTCTTCATCATGAGAGTGGCCGTGGTTGATATTCAAGGTTTCTACGTTGACGGCATCTTCTGTCCGAAGGAGATGGCCATTCAAATTGGATTCAAAGTACATTATAGTTTATTCAAATCACCTAAACCGTTTCATAATCTAAGTGCAAAAGATAAAAAAACTGCTGTGTATTTAGAGAAGAATTTTCATGGAATAAAGTACTCATGTGGAGATATTGAGTACACTGAAATTAATAATATTTTAAAGATTCATCTTTTACACTCTGTCGATGTAATTTATGTAAGAGGTGAACAAAAAGCAGAGTTTTTATTGAAAAAATGTCATGTTTTCGGAGTGTTTCCCAAAATTGTTGATGTAGCTAAATTTGATGGAACTCCTCAAGACACTGGTAATTTCTCTCGAGGACTTGTATCCTGTTTAAATCATCAAGAAGATGGAATGTGTGCATTAAAAAATATCTTACAACTTCATCAATGGCTAATAAATGTTGTATTATTATTATAATAAACGAAATATATTAAATTATTTTTATTTACTACGTCCATAAATCATTCTATTTATAGCATATTCATTGACATCTCTTATGTTCAGTGGCAGCTGTTATAAAATAAAAGGTCAAAAATTGTAAAAAAACTTTATTATTATTATTATTAAAAAACTTTACACGCATGTGCTGTTGTTGAAAAAAATTTTATAGGAAATTTGTATGGATTACAAAAACTCCTACGTTCACTTATATATAGATATAATTTTGGTTAGTAAAGTTTGTAATTGTTTCAATAGACTGTCTTCTGGGCAGGGTATTCCGAAAAGATTCCAATTGAATTGTCCCGCATCGACTACTTTCCGTGTATATTCGCTATATTTGTAATAGGTATTTTTAAGGAAAAAGTAAATATATCCATCCGTATAGCGAAATGCCGACCTAACACCCTTAGGTATACCAGGAAAAAGGTCACTAATCGCTCCACGAGTTATAATATTTCCATTCTCTTCGTTAAATTCAACAAATTTGTCATCATCATACCAGAGATAGGTTTGACCGCTATTCGTTTGAAACAAAGCATTTACTTTAGTAGGATTGAAAGTAAATGAAAAACTATTTTGAATATTTAAATTTGGAAACGATGCTTCGTAATACATTGAGGAAAAAAATGTAGCCAAATTCCCTTTAGAATTTTGATAAACGTGAGTAATGTTCTTCGCTTTTAATTTTTGCGGAAGGTAATCGTCGATTAATTCGAGTGTTTTCGGAATAGTCATATCATTTAAATCGAATTTCCATAAAAATGAGTCAAATCCAACATACATTCGATAATTCGGAAATTGATATGATGTAGCAAGAAACATGAAATCCGGAAACTTAATAGAACAAAAATTTTTCATCGATGTCGTCGCGGTTTTTTGAATTGGCGATTTTTGAATTGGCTTCGTAGTCGTCGTCGTTGTCGTCGTCGTCGTCGTCGTCGTCGTCGATATTGTGTTTGGATCGTTCGCTGGTTTTTTGGGTATTGGTGCATACTGGTATTTCCTACCGTACAATGCTTCCATTCCTAATTTATCATCTTCGTCCATTGTAACTCTATCTTGATACCAATCAAACATAACCGAAGTTTGAACGGAACTATGACCCAAACCTAAAGAATGGCCAATCTCGTGTACAAGCACGGCTAGGAAACTTGTTTTATCTTCGGGAGTCGTTTCATTACCCCAATACCAATTTTCACTATCGTCAATATGAATTTCGATACATTCATTTGGTTTTGCGGGGGGAAAATAGGAGTTAGCTAAAACTTTTCCGGGACCATCAAATAGATGAGGACACATTGAATTCCCTGACAATCAGAACGAAAATAATGTTTCTTTTTAACTACCGTTATGGTAATATCCGGTTTTGTTGGCCTCGGTTTTCTTACATTAGTAAACTTTAAATTTGATATTCTTTCCCACATATCGAAAGCCTGTTTGGCTGTGGATAAATATAAGTTGTTTTGTAAACCAGCTTGGGGAAAATACCATATTAAATTTAATTTTCGCCATTTCGAATGTTTCATATAATTATGTTCTCCTTGACTACATCGTGGTTTGTGCATCCATCGTATAGTTTCTTTATTAGGTAATCCATCTACCGGAAGATTGTATTTTTCTTGAAACGAGATTAAAGCTGTTTCCAAATCGATAATAGCATTATCAGAGCTATTTATATATCCGAAATGTTGCAAAAATTTTTTCGCATATTCCTCATCGCTAGTAGTTATCGTTGCTGTTGATGCAGCGATGATAACCAACAACACTCTGAACATTTTCGATACTATTTGAAAATCAAACTTTATATAGAATTTATAATCGAAGACCCGCCCCCCACCAGCGACCGAAGACGTCACCCCCACGACACACACACACACACACACACACTATTTTTGTTATATAAGACTAATCCACCCCCCACCCCCAACCATCGAAGACCACCACCCCGTGAACCGCGCGCCGTCCGCGACATACTACCAACCCCCCACCCCAACCATCGAAGACCACCACCCCGTGAACCGCGCCGCGACATACTACCAACCCCCCACCCCCCCACCCCCCAAACATCGAAGACCACCCCGTGAACCGCGCGCCCTCCGCGACATACCACTTTATATACTCAACTTTTAACATTTTTACTAAGACGTCTCCTTAGGCCAGCTATTAGGGACTCGCCTCTCCACCACGAGCTACCGAGGTTCAAATCCCAGGTTTGTCTACTTTTTATTAAAATTTAATGTTTCATGTGTCATGAGAGTTGCCTATAATGTCATAGAGTGTGTGTGACGTTGACAGATGTGACGTTGACAGATGTGAAGTTGACAGATGTGACGTTGACTGATGGCACGTTGACTGATGGCACGTTGACGGATGTGAAGTTGACAGATGTGACGTTGACAGATGGGAAGTTGACAGATGGGAAGTTGACAGATGTGACGTTGACAGATGTGACGTTGACAGATGTGACGTTGACAGATGTGACGTTGACAGATGTCTCTGTCTCTCTCTAACACATTGGTATACCTATCTCTCTCTAACACATTGTTTTCCCTATGACCATGCTAGAACCAGCCTTGTATATCTACTGAAGAAGAAGGGGGTGAACCAACTAGTCAAGAAATATTAATATAAAATGTGCTTAGTTAGTTTTGTATTCAGTTATAATCATGAATTGTAACAATAAATTTATATGTGAACAACGATTTAGTTTAAATCCATCGAAATCCAAATTCATATCTGTGTGTTTATGTCCTAATTTCAATTGGACACCATATGCTATTATTTCTGGAAATAAAAACACCAATGTGAAATTTAGTGAAAAAGAATGGGGGGAATTTTTAGCGTACAAGGATGTGATTAAGGACTTTATGGATTCAACAAATTATTTTTCCACCATAGAAGCAACAAATTTTGTGTTACATTTTGAAAATTTTGAAAAATCTAAAGTTTTGAAAATCAGTTCCAACAATTCCAATATTTGGTTGGGCGTCTCATCACTTGAAGAAATGTGGAAAATAGTGCCGTTAATAAAATATCATCAAGAAAATTTTAAAAATCAACATATTTTGAGTACTTTACACATATTGTAGTAAGGGAAAAGGAATGTTGTTATAAATAATTCCCTCATGATAATGGAACCAATTAAAAATATAAATCCTGTGACTTATGGAATAATAATGGAGGTGATATATTTATATCCTGAGCTGTTATGAAAAAGGTGACATTTAATGAAAACCTATCCCTTCAGGGCGAAGCCTCCTCGGAGGCCGAACGACCGGAGGGAAAGGAAACTCCCCCTCAATTGAGGGAAAAAATCAGAAGAAGCGGGGGCTGCAAGGCGCCGCTTCCAAAAAGAGCAGAAACGCCTAGGAGCTGTAAAAGCCCAGGGCGAAAGCTCAAAAAAAGAGGTGGCTGGAGCGGCCAGTGGAAAGGCTAGGGCGGTAAAACGCCCTAACCCAGTACACAATACGCCCAGTCCCTCTACCAGCCAAATGGGCAAGCGACCTAAGGTCTCAAACCAAAGGTCATATGCCCAGGCGGCAAAAAACACTGTTCGGGTGGCTCTCATCCCAGAGAGCTACCCGGACAGGAAATTCACAGGACCGGAGGAGGTCGGACGAGTGCGCAAACTCGTAAGAGGCTGCATATTGCAGCTTCCCGAGGAAGGGCGCGCACCGACCTTCGAGGGGTCCTGGGAAAGGGACGGAGCAATCGTATTCGATTGCTCCAACCAAGAAACAGCGGCATGGCTGAAAAGCCTTGCTGCTGAAAACAAGCTCGGAGAGCTGAACCTTCGCGCGGTGCCGGTAGGGGAACTACCTCAAAGGCATCGCATCGTGGTCCATGTGCAGGACCCAGACTTGTCGGTCGAGGAGTGCTTATCGCTCCTTGGCAGGCAAAATGCGGAACTGCACACGAGGGACTGGATCGTGGTGAAGGGTAGCGAGAGTAGGGACGCTACAAGCGCCCACTTTGCTGCCATGATCCGCGACTCGGACCTCAAGGGCCTGGAGGACCTCCACTTTCGGCCTCACTGCGGGCTTCAACGAGCAGCCATTCGGCTGATCGAAAAGCCCCAAAAGGGGACCGAGGGGGAGGAGAAAAAAACTGCTAAGGCAGATTAAGTTGGCTCAGCAATGGCTAACCGAAATCTGCAGATAGCACAAATAAACTTGCATCACAGCAAAAGTGCCTCGGCAATTATTGCCAAGGGACTAGCCAAGATGCAAACAGTTATAGCACTTATCCAGGAACCTTGGATCGTGGGTAATGCTATCAAAGGACTGAACGGTAGCTGGGACCTCATGCGACCACTCAGGAAAAAATCAGGACATGCGTGATAGTCAAGGGAGCAAAGGCACTCTTTGTTCCCCAGGTCAGTTGTGGGGACCTAACTGTCGTGCACCTGAAAATTACAACTGAGGATGGCGAGCATCTCGAGGTATTAGTAGGGTCATCTTACATGCCCTACGACCTAGAGGAAGCGCCACCAAAAGAGGTTAAGAGTCTGGTTGAGTACGCAAGAAGCAGGGGACTGGAACTCCTCATCGGGGCTGATGCCAACTCGCACCATGTTGCGTGGGGGAGTTCGGACATCAATCCTAGAGGGGAAAAGCTCCATGACTTCTTAATGCGTACAGACCTAACAACACTCAACAGAGGCAACGAACCAACCTTCGTGGACTGCAGAAGACAGGAGGTTATAGACATCACCGTGGTAACCGGTAAACTAAGGGAGCTGGTGCAGGACTGGAGGGTGGATAACGAACCTACAGGCTCTGATCACAGGCTCATCCGAACGAACGTCTGTAAGAAAACAGAAACCGAATGGGCGCGAAATCCCAGAAGAACCAACTGGGAGGGATACAGAGAGGAACTCAAAATGAGACTCTCAAAATTCCCTCGCAGACTAAATACAAGGGACCAACTTGAGGAAGCGTCGCGGTTCCTAAGCGATGCCATCAAGGAGTCTTATGAATTCAACTGTCCTCTAAGGCCCAAAAACCAATCAAGGGGCGTACGCTGGTGGGACAACCACCTGGCGAAACTCCGAAGAGAGGTGAGAAGGGCCTTCAACAAGGCAAAGAATTCAAAAAAAGAGGAGGACTGGAAGCAGTTCAGACACCTCCAAAAGGAACATAGCAAGGCTATAAATGCCGCTAAAAAGAAAAGCTGGAGGGAATACTGTGCCAGTGTAGAGAACTCGTCAGAGGTATCGAGACTGGCCAGAGCACTCGGCAGAACAACCACTCCAAACCTGGGATGCTTGAAAAGACCGGATGGAGAATATACAGAAACAATGAAGGACTCACTGAATCTACTGATGGAAACACATTTCCCAGGATTCAGAGAAGACACCAACAACCTACCAACCGAGGAGACACAATACGGGGCTGAACGTAAGCCTAGGAATTGGACTCTGGCGGCAGAGGTTGTAAAGCCTAAAGGAGTCGAGTGGGCCGTAAGGACATTCGACAAATACAAGGCTCCTGGACCGGATGGAATCTATCCCATACTGTTACAGGAAGGACTCACGGACCTTTTAGGCCCGTTAACAAGAATACTGAGGGCTAGCATAGCCCACAGACACGTCCTCAGAGCGTGGAGTGAAAGTAGAATTACTTTCATACCAAAGCCTGGAAGAAACGGTCATCTACTGGCCAAAGACTTCCGTCCCATCAGCCTTTCCTCCTTCATCTTGAAGACTCTGGAAAGACTGGTGGATACGTATATCAAGCATAGGACTCTAGCAGCGCGCCCCCTGGCCCCCTCTCAGTACGCGTACAGAGCAGGGAGGTCCACGGAGACCGCCTTACACCACTTAGTCGGAAAGGTAGAGGCGCAACTAGAGTCTAAAGGATATGCAATAGGAGTATTTATGGACATTGCAGGGGCTTTTGATAGCACCTCTAATGTAGCCATAAAAAAAGCAATGGTCAGCAGAGGGATACCCGAAACCCTCACTGACTGGACGCAGGCCATGCTTAGAGGCAGGAAACTGTCAACAAGCATGGGAACCGACCAGGTAACAGGACGTCCAACCGGCGGGTGCCCGCAGGGGGGAGTACTCTCACCCCTGTTGTGGTGCTTAGTGGTGGATGAACTACTGGCAAAACTTACGGAAGCAGGACTCTCGGTATTTGGCTATGCAGATGACATAGCCATAATAGCCAGAGGAAACTTCCTACCAACACTCAGGGACATCATTATGAATGCCCTGAAAATCGTAGAGGACTGGTGCGCTGCTGTTGGCTTGATGGTAAACCCAGAAAAGACAGCAGCAGTAATCTTCACCCGGAAATACAAACTCCAACCAACAAAGCCGTTACAGCTTTGGGGGGTGGAGATCCCTTACTCCAATACAGTCAAATATCTGGGAGTCCACCTAGATACAAAACTGAATTGGAACACCCACCTCGAAACAAAGAGGAAAAAATTCTACAGCACAATGTGGGCTTGTAGAAGAGCCATAGGAAAAACCTGGGGATTAAAACCTAGGGTAACTCTTTGGCTATACCAAACGGTATTAATACCAAGATTCCTGTTTGCTGCAGTAGTCTGGTGGCCCAGGGTAGAATTGGTGGGGAATCGGAACCTGTTAAAAAGCCTGCAAGGTAACTACCTGCGGGCTGCGACAGGGGCCATGAGAACCAACCAATTGACGCGCTAGAAATAGCGCTCAATATTCCACCCCTGGACCTAAAAGTGACAAATGTCGCCCGGCAGACAGCATACAGAATGAAACACACCTTTTACATTAAAACAAGACAGAACCTCTAAACAGGTTATGATTGAACACACCTATAGGGTAAAAATACCAACCAGAGAAGACTGGAAGGAACAAAACCGTTGATGGAACATCAGGGCGAAAACTGGTACTCCGATGGCTCGGGGTGTGGGGACCGCCATGGATCGGGCATCTACGGGCAAAATACCAACTACAGGGAGAGCATATCCCTGGGTGAAGATGCTTCGGTCTTCCAAGCCGAAGTATTTGCTATACTGAGATGTGCAGAGCATCTCATAAATAATGGAGCCACACATTCCCGAATAAATATTTATTCGGATAGCCGCGCTGCCCTAGAGGCACTGGCGAAAAACACCACGGTCTCCGCCGTGGTGCGGGACTGCATGCAGATCCTCGCCAGGTTAGGGGCTGAGAATGTAGTGACTCTAATTTGGATCCCTGGACATCAGGGAATAGAAGGCAATGAGGTAGCCGATAATCTAGCCAGAGAGGGGGCCATGGAGCAACCTGGTAGGCAGATAGTTGGAATGCCCTTTGCAGAAGGTAAACAATACCTAAACAAACTCCTAGAAAGGGAACATCTCGTTCGATGGAGGAACTCGACAGGCTGTAGGGTATCCAAACAGTTCATGGAAACACCCTCAAAAGAAAGGGCAACCGAGCTCTGGGCTATGGACCGTGACAGGCTGAGCAAAACGCTTGGACTACTCACAGGACACGTAGCACTCAGAGCGCACCTATACCGCCTCAAAATAGTAGAGAAGAAAACATGCCGTCTATGTGGGGAGGCTGATGAGGACAGCATACACATACTGTGTCACTGTCCAGCATTATCCTTGCGCAGGTATAATACCTGGGGAAGGACCTCATTAGATCCTAGCGATCTCAAAAACACAAGGGCATCCGAACTGCTGAGGTTTGCAAATACTTGCGACCTCTGGCAGAATCAATGACCTTGGGAAACAGCGGGAAACTACAGAGGATCATTAGATCTAGGTGGTCACGGGGCTGGAAAGACCGCCCGCATAAAAACAACAACAACAACAATGAAAGTTTAAACCAAGTTCATCACATGTTCACATGGAATTATGCATACAGATCTGCTCGACAAAGTGATTGGGAATCTACAGCACTAGATTGTATACGATTTTCAACACGTATTAAGGAAACTTGAATTATTTTAAATCCTGTATTAGATTTAGTTCATAGAAAAAATGTATTTAAAAAAATAAAACATTTGTATACTTTATAAGCTTTTTATTAAAAAATTAAACTACATCTTTTTTATTTATCCAAGAATTGTAATTCAATCCCAACCATTTAACATAAAGTTTGTTTCTTTTTCTTTTTAACACCTTTTCAATTAAATAAACATCAGGATAATTTACTTTTTGTAATTCCTCAGTATAAAAACCACCTTCAATTTCTTCTTTTTTCACATCTTTTAAAATATATGTTGTCGGGTTTGTTAATTTAACTTTTTTAATTTTGAAAACTTCAGTAGTCCAATTAGGTGTATAACCTTTTGTAAATGTTTGACGATATTTACTTATACGAACAAAATCACCCTTTTTAAATTTTGGTTTTTTAGGGTCAGTAGTTTTTAGTTGGTTGAAAGCAACAATATAATGAGCATTTTTATCTGTAACCTTACTAGGTATAACACCGGTAGTTGTATGTTTTGTATTATTATATTTGGTTACAATTTCAGGAAGAATTTTTAACCATTTGTATGATCCTTGCAAATTAAATTGTTTCCAAAGCATTGTTTTCAGAGTTCGAATAACCCTTTCAACTATACTGGCTTTTAAATTGGAAAATGTGCTGTAGTGATTAATATTATGTTTTTTCATTAATTCCTGAAAATCTTTATTATAAAATTCTTTTCCATTGTCGGTTTGTTAATTTTTAACAGGTGACATTTGTATTAATATTTTCTTCATCGCCTTTGTAACATCACTACCTGTTTTTCGTTTTACAGGTTCAGCCCAAACGTATTTACTAAATGCATTAATAACAACTAATATGTAATTGTATCCCTGATTTTCTTTACCATAAAGAGACATTATAGCTAAATCACCTTGAATTAAGTCATGTAAACCTTTAATAATAACATGTCTTCTTTTATATTTTTGTCTAGCTGATTTATGCAATTCTTCTACGACATCAAGTTTACTCATATTCTATAGGTATTTTTAAAACAAGCTCACACACAGCGAAAACATTTTGAAAAGTTTTAGCAGTTAAAGAGAGTTCATCGCCCACACTAACTTCATGATTTTTAATATTACTCAGTTTAAATAGTTTTTTCTTTAAAATAATTTGAGCATCTTTAGGATACACGAAAGCTTTTTCAATTGGGGCAGCTATAGGAAACGTAAACTGTTTTGAATGATCAAATATATACCACACTAAATTTCCATCAGAATCTTTATTGATATTTCCTTTTGCGTTGCTATCAAGAATAAGTATTGATTTAGTAAATAATTTTTTTTTTGTTGGGAATATAAAACGTTGGTGAAAAATCCGTCTTCGGGCAATCATCGTCCAGAAAATGACTACCAAATTTATTAAGAGCCATTTTTAAACTAAGTACATTATTAGAATGCGCAAGTATTTATTTAATTATCCCACCCTCACGTAATTCTTCAATAATTGAAATAATTTCATTTTGAACACCTGTATTACCAGCTGTCTCAGAAGCTACTAGTAATTTTAATCTATTAATTCATTATAATCATTTAAATAAACGTAATCAATTTTGTTTTTGGAGTATTTTTTTAATGCACCTCCCCTTTTGCTTCTCATATTTCGGGTTAAAACACCTTTTAGTAAACTGTTTGGTGCAGAACTTGATCGTCTCCTTTCTACAGGTTTAGTTTCTAATGTTGGTTTAATTATAAAATCATATTTATCTCTTATGTCAAAAGGATAACTTTTTTTAATAGGTAAATTAGCATCATAATTTGTATGAATTAAATTTGTTCTTCTAATAATATCGAGAAAATCTTCAACATCTTTCTTCTTATACCCCGTTGGATTTTTCTTGAATAATAATTCATAAAGTCCAGGAGTTCCCTTATATTGCAAATTATTAATTTTCAAATCGGGGCCGTTAAAATCTAATTCAGAATTACCAATATAAAACTTATCGGTAATGGGTCATGATAAACACCTAAAATATGATCAAAAACACCTTTAACATCTCTAATCATATCTTCAATATATGCTCTAGGTAATGGTGAGTTAAGTTGGTCAAAATATTCTTTTAAAACATTTGGGTCAGTTATTGTTTCAATAAATTGTGAAATTGTATCATCTATGTATTCATCTGTTGGAGATACTTCACCAGGGGATTCATACGTTTGAGCATCTCTTAAAAATGATGGAGGTTCTTTCTGAGGTGGTGTGTTTGGAGTATCTTGTTGTAAAGGTGTTGAAAATAACGATTTTCTCAATTTTTTTATTGGTTTAATATCATATGGTTCTTGTTTTTCCAAAACCGATACTAATTCCTTTAAGGGTTGTGTTATTGATTGATAGCTTTTTTCCAAATGTATCTGTGATTGGGCTATATTAGTCTTTAAATTTTTATATATTTTTTTTAAATCTTTTCTAGCCCTTAACAACTGTTTAGTCACTTGTGGATTCATATCTACTAACTCTTTTCTACAGTAAAACTATATATATATATATATATATATAGTATATATATAGTATATATAGTATATACTATACTACAGGGTTATTCACGGTATAGTATATATATATATACAGGGTGACCCAGGGTCGCGTTAAAGTCCCATAACTTTTTACCTAATTGAGATATCGACTTGATTTTTTTTTCAAAAGGTAGGTACAATAATACTGCATATTATTAAAATAGTTTCGTCTATATACAGGGTGGCTTAGTATTAGAAATTCACTAAAGTTACCTTTTTTTTAATGGAACCCCCTATATATTATAACATTTTTGAATTCTTTAGTGAATTTTAGTGTGACTTTATGTACCATACATTGTACCTGCAATTCGAAATTTTCGAAAAAAGTAGAGGTTTGAAAAAAAATGAATATTGCCGCTTTTGTAAAACTTAGAAGGTCGTGACTCTGGGTTATTAGTAAACATGAAATGTACTACTGTGTGACATGGATTCATAATTGAATACTGTTTGTGTTCTTAGATATCGATAAGCAAATTTACAAAATTTCAATTAAAGGTAACTTGATTTTTTTAAATGAAACTACCTACTTTTTTGTACACCATTTTGTAGGAAATTTTATTGCCTTTCTAAAGATATAACATTGTCAATATTTTTACCTGCTAGTTTTCTTTTAATTCCGGAATTTCTTATAATTCGCGGTAATTTTCACGCCCTAACACTAGACATTGTCCTTAATAAATCCCCATAGGAAAAAATCAATTGGTGTCAAATCGCGGGAACGGGCAGGCCAACAACAGCTAACGACATGAAGATCCGGATAAGAGACGCTTTTCGATCAATTGATCAAAACATGCTAACGCGCGTCAAAAATTCGTTTTTAAGAAGACTGGACGTATGCATCGAACATAATGGCAATATCTTTGAGCATCTACTGTAAGAAAAATTAAAATGCTATCAAGCAAAATTAAAGTGCTATCAAAAAAACTGTTCTTTACCATTATACCAATAATTTTTCCTTGTACATTATCATTATCTCCCTATAATCAAATAAATTGTAGTTGATTGATTGATCTGTATACTTTTTTATAATTCACTATCTTTTATAAAATTTTTGTTTTAAATTAATTTAATTTACAATATTTAGCCAGTTTGAACAGTACTATTGAAAATTGAAAATTACCGCAAATTACCGGAATTAAGAAATTCCGGAATTAAAAGAAAACTAGCAGGTAAAAATATTGACAATGTTATATCGTTAGAAAGGCAATAAAATTTCCTACAAAATGGTGTACAAAAAAGTAGGTAGTTTCATTTAAAAAAATCAAGTTACCTTTAATTGAAATTTTGTAAATTTGCTTATCGATATCTAAGAACACAAACAGTATTCAATTATGAATCCATGTCACACAGTAGTACATTTCATGTTTACTAATAACCCAGAGTCACGACCTTCTAAGTTTTACAAAAGCGGCAATATTCATTTTTTTTCAAACCTCTACTTTTTTCGAAAATTTCGAATTGCCACTAAACGATTGGTTTTAGGTACAATGTATGGTACATAAAGTCACACTAAAATTCACTAAAGAATTCAAAAATGTTATAATATATAGGGGGTTCCATTAAAAAAAAGGTAACTTTAGTGAATTTCTAATACTAAGCCACCCTGTATATAGACGAAACTATTTTAATAATATGCAGTATTATTGTACCTACCTTTTGAAAAAAAAATCAAGTCGATATCTCAATTAGGTAAAAAGTTATGGGACTTTAACGCGACCCTGGGTCACCCTGTATATATATATATATATACATATATATTATATATTATATATATATTAAATATATATATATATATATTATATATATATATTAAAACGTATTTACGATGATCATGTAAACATAGACATGTCTTTTCAAGAATTTAAAAACATTTGTTCTTATTGTTGGAAAAAAAATTTGACTTCTTAACAATTGATAAAGATTGTCCTCTTTTAGCTGGAAAATATAGAAAAAATTTGGACACATTTATATATATATATATATATATAAATAAATCTTTAAAAGAGGACAATCTTTATCAATTGTTAAGAAGTCAAATTTTTTTTCCAACAATAAGAACAAATGTTTTTAAATTCTTGAAAAGACATGTCTATGTTTACATGATCATCGTAAATACGTTTTAAATTTGTTAAATAAATTTGTTGCAACGAGTAACTTACAGTTATTCCATATTCATTACTACCACCAAATGCAATTATTGCTGTTTTTTTATAAAAATTGACAAAAGGGCTCGTGTTAGATATAAGACATGCTAATATCAATTGATAGTGAATTAAATGCCCTATTTAATGAAAAGTTAAAAAATACTATGTTTCATTTAAATTAATCAACTTATCCACGTTTAAAGTTATACATTATTGGTTATAAAATCTTGAACGCCCTGTATGTAATAATAATATTTTAAAAATTAGACGATAAAACATGATTGATTTTCATGATCTGGTGCAATTTTCGTTCCAATAATTGAAAAACGGCCTGAGTTATTAAAAAATAAAAATGGTCTACATTTTAACAAAATGTTAATTATTTAGGAAACCTTAACATTTAGGTATAGCAAGTCCTATTGAAAATAACCTTTATTTTAAACGAAGAATCCAAAAATGTAAAAATATACGGGTTGTTCCATTTAAAAAAACATAACTTTGATATGTAACTTTTTTTTGGGACGTCCTGTATACTTGAAACAAATTTTAAATTATGGCTTAATTAGACATACACAAAAGTTAAATTTACAAAATTTTCATAAAATGAACCGTTAATGAGACATAGACCGTGTCGTATACCGTGAATAACCCTGTATACAGAGTTGGGCAAAAGTCCGGAATAAAATTATTATCTGTTGAACCAGTAATTTAAACAAAAAACGCTGAAACACGTGAATTGATTTTATATTGGACGGATTTGTTGCAAATAAAATGATTTTTTTTTTCTTCAACCCCTTAGTTGCCACCATACCCAACTTATTTTTTTCAAATGCAAAGGTATGTCGTTTGTAGAGTCATTGAAAAGCCCGTGAAAAATGGAATCTAAAACCTACCTTTTTTTTATTTTTTCTCATGTTGTTATTTGGAAATGGGCAAAAATTTCTTTTAAAAACAAAAAAGTTACAAATACTTTTTTAGTGCTATCGACGTAGCAATGTTGAAAATGTCCTCCACCATCTACTTGACAGGCTCCCAGGCATTGGTAAAACGTAATATCGATAGCATATCTTTAATTCTAAATGACTTTTTAATAAAAACATGCGAACCTTAGGTAAAAAAAAACTTGTACAAAAATGCAACACCTTTTTTCCTTTTTAAAGTTCACTGATAAACAATGGCTTAAAATTAAACCCATTTTATATTTTAGTGTTTTCTTAAAACATAAATTTCAACGAATGTTGATGCTAAGATGTCTTATCAGTTTTAAACGGAAAATCAATAAAATTTGGTGTGCTGCTTGCCCAGGCTCGCCTGTTTTTAATAATAATTCATTCAGTATTAAAGATAGGCTGCCGATATTAGGTTTTACCATCGCCTTGGAGCCTATTAAGTAGAGGGTGGAGGACATTTTTAACATTTCTACATCGATAGCACTAAAAAGATAATTGTAACTTTTTTGTTTTTAAAAGGAATTTTTGCCCACTTCCAAATAACAACATGAGACAAAATAAAAAAAAAGGTATGTTTTAGATTCCATTTTTCACGGGCTTTTCAATGACCCTACACACGACATACCTTTGCATTTGAAAAAAATTAAGTTGGGTAGGGTTGCAACTAAGGGGTTGAAGAAAAAAAAAATCATTTTATTGGCAACAAATCCGTCCAATATAAAATTAATTTACGTGTTTCAGCGTTTTTTGTTTAAATTACTGGTTCAACAGATAATAATTTTATTCCGGACTTTTGCCCAACCCTGTATATAGGGTGGTGTTATATTTATATATTAGTCAATGTTGAAACGTAAGCGTGTATACCGAAAAGGTAGAGGATTATTAAACACTTTGATTAATAAATTGCCACTTGAACTACATATACCCGGCTATAATTATTGCGGACCCGGCACAAAATTAAAAAAACGATTAGCTAGGGGGGATAGTGGTATCAATCAATTAGATTCTGCATGTAAAGAACACGATATTGCTTATTCTATAAATAGTAATCTCGAAAAAAGACATAAAGCAGATAAGGAATTAGAAAATAAAGCCTGGAACATTGTCAATTCAGATTCTAACTTAGCTGAAAAAACTGCAGCGTGGTTAGTAACGACAGCAATGAAAGGTAAACAAAAATTCGGTATGGGATTAAAACAAAGGAAAAAAAGAGAATTATTAAACCTCCAAAAATCGGGGGATTTCTACCACTTTTATTACCTCTTCTTGCCGCTCTTGGTGCTGTGGGTGGTGGAGCAGCTAGTATTGCAAAAGCAGTAAACGATGCGAAAGCGAATAAATTAGAACTTGAAGAACAAAAACGGCATAATTTAATGATGGAAAAATCGGGTAGAGGCATAAAAAAGGGAAAAGGAATAAAAAAGGGAAAAGGTGTATATTTGAGACCTTATTCAAAAAACTAATTTTATCCAACAGGGCATTAAACGATGCTGATTAAAAAAAGTATGCTGAAAAAATTCCACATTTTAGAGGTGTATTTATGAGAGATACGTTACCAAAACTTATACATAAATTTGAAACTGGAATAGTAAATCTTGATTCGGATATTGGTACAGGTACTCATTGGGTAGCATATTCTAAGAAACACGATAAAATTATATATTTTGATAGTTATGGAAATTTACAACCGCCTACAGAATTAATTAATTATTTCCATACAAACGGAAAAGTAAGCATATACTATAATTACGACCGAATTCAAAAGGATTCATACATGTGTGGTCATTATTGTCTATTTTTTTATATAATCAATATTTTTAATAAAAGTGTATCATTTCTTAGTAAACTGTTGTAGAGTTATGTTTTTAAGTTTTACTTTAACTGGAAATTCATCCATTTTAAAATATGATTTTAATGATCCAATATATTTAGAAGAAGACTATGAAATAGGTTTGGTTAATTTTTATAGTTTTAATACAATACCAAATATAGATGAAACAAATAATGTTTTTATTGGGGTAAACCCACAGAGAAAGTATATGAATATAAAGTACCTGTAGGAGCATATGAATTGAATGATATATACAACTCATTAAAAATTATGTAAAAAAAGTTGATAGCGACGCAGTTATAGATATAATTCCTAATATAAATACATCAAAAATAACAATAAAAAGCAACCGAATAATTTATTTTAAATATAAAGAAAATTATATTGGATCCGTATTTGGATTTGATTTGGAACGACTTGATCCTGATATAACATACATTTCCGAACATCCTATAAAAATATTAAAAGTTAATTCTGTTGGAATTGATTGTAGTATAGCGGCGGGTTCTTATTTAAATGGTAAACCTGTTCACATTATTCATCAATTTTTTCCGACTGTTCCTTTTGGGTATAAAATAGTTGAAACTCCTCAAAACGTTTTGTATTATCCAGTTAGCGTTAAAGCAATCAACAATATTACGGTAAAAATTATAGATCAATCTGGTGAGCTTATAAATTTTCAAGGTGAAGAAATTACTTTAACACTTCATATAAGAAAAGTATGGTCTTAAAATTTAACTATATAAAGCATACTTACACTAAAAAAGTAGTCATCCAAAAACAATCGGAGTAATAACACCGACAAATATTTTTTTTTAATTTCACTTGGTTTAAAAGTTTTGGTTTAACATGGATGTTCTACATGTCACAGGTCAGCCTTTTAATGACACTAGTATTGAAGAATATCAATTTCATAGCTATCAACCAAACATAATGGGGAATGTAAATTATAATGATGAAATACGAATTTGTATTCAAGATTTAGATGCTTATACTTTACCTTCAAACAGTTATTTGTATATTGAAGGTAAATTACTTACTGAAAACGATCAAATTCCGAAAAATCTAAGATTTATTAATAATGGAATAGGATTTTTATTTCGTGAAATGAGATATGAATTAAATGGGGTTGTTATTGATTCGGTTAGAGATTTAGGATTAACTACAACAATGAAAAGTTACTTAAGTTTAAATGAAAATGAAAGTGTGCTTTTACAAAATGCTGGTTGGTTTCCAAAAATTAAAGATAAAAAAATTTTGGTTGATGGTGATGGCAGTTTTAATTGTTCCGCTGATGATATTGATTCAATTATTAGTATTGATGAAAGTGAAAAACCAAAAATTGTTATTTCAAAAGTGTTTTGGAATGTACCACATATTAAACCAAGTTTAAGTCAACAACTTCGATTAACAAACATTGCTAAAAGTAATAAAGAGTTACCCATCAAATTTCGCTCTTGGCAAACTATTGAATATCCATCATTAAATAATTCTAGTAGACATACTTGGGCTGTAAAAACTAGTTCAAAAATTGAAACACCTAGACATGTTAATATTGGTTTTCAAACCGATAGAAAAGGAAAAATTACCAAAGATATGAGTAAATTTGATCATTGCACACTTAATAATCTAAGAATATTTTTAAATAGTGATCGGTTCCCATACCATGATTTAAATTTAAATTATGATTCAAATAGATTTGCAACGGTCTATGAAATGTTTGCAAATTTTCAAGAATCCTATTATCAGCTAATACAGAATCAACCTATTTTTACACCCAATGAATTTAAAGATAAAGCTCCTTTAGTTCATGTGGATTGTTCTCGACAAAAGGAGGTGATACAATCAGGAAGTGTTGCTTTAAGAATTGAATTTGAGACAGATGTTGCCACATCTTCCAATACTTCAGCATATTGTCTCATAATACCTGAAAAAGAATTTTCGTATAACCCCTCCACAAAAATTGTAAAACAGTATTAAATAAGTGGTTTTGTAAAAAATGTTATAATGTACGAGCAATTGTTCTGTGAGTTTGTTGACAAATTGCTTAAACTGAAGCAAGACATTGAATTTTTTGAAAGAAGAAAATATGTAGAAAAATTATTAAAACAATTAAAAATATGAGACTTGTAGTAGATGTGCAGGGATTTAAAATTGAAAACAATAAATTTATAATTAAAGAATTTGCGGCGTACAATGGGAATCAAATAAATCATTATGTGTTTAAACCACCATTCCCTTTACGAATGCTTTCACCTGAATTACACCGTCAAGCTACTTGGTTAATGAATAATCATCATTGCATCGAATGGAATTTTGGATTTACAGCTATTCATCATTTTTCGAGAATATTGCAGCAATTAACAAATAATGTTGTGATGGTGTATGTAAAAGGTGCTGAAAAAGCTGATTATATTAAAAAATATTGCAATGTTCCGGTCTATGAATTTGAAGAATCGCCCTCACTTGGACATATGGAACCGAAATGTTTTAGTCACACATCTAATAATTGTGTTTGTGCTCTGTCAAATGTATTTTTTTATATGAAAATTTTATAATAAATGAATAAAATATTTTAAAAGTATTTTTATTTTTACAGTTATAATATATCAACAAAATCTCTTAAATCTATATCATCTAAATTACATTCTTCTAAAAAATTATCTATATTAATTATAAAATGCCCCCATGCTAAAGTATTTACATCACCAGGTATTACATGTCTTTTATCATCATGATATGAAAGTGCAATTTTATTTTTTAACTCTGTAAATATTGTGTGTAAATCAGAGACAAATATGTACATTTTTCTAAAAATCACACTTCATTTTCTACAATTTGTACATAATCATTTAATTCTAAATTATGTTTAACAACTGATCCGGAAACACTGATCCGGAAACACAACAGTTTTTTTAATTAAATCACAATTTTTAAAAGGTTTACTTAATTTCACACAATACGCTTTAGCCCCTGTGCCATAAAATGAATCTATAGGAACACCACCAAATTCATCTTTTATTTTACCGACGGTTGACACAGTTTTTGGAATGTCATAAATATTATTGACCGAATAATTAGAAGTATCGTAAAATTCAATATTATTCTTCATATCCTGGTAAAAATCTGATGTAAATATTTCTAAAATTAAAGAGTCCGTGTCTGTATAACACAGTTTGGCATCCAAACCATATTTTTCCTTAATGTGTGTGTAATAAAAATCGTAAATTATTGTCTTTGAAATGTCTAAAATTGAGAAACCTACATAGGATGGTTTATCGTAAAACATTTTTTTATTATTTTTATTATTTAACTTTATTTAATTGAATTGCTACGAGGTTTTCACTAAATATTGAACAAGACTTGAATTCTGGTTTGGCTATTAATCCTCGAGCTCCTGGAGATTTAGTTTTATTTTCCCATCTTGTTGCTAAGCGAATATCTTTTCTTTTTTCTATATTTTCCATGGTTTTTCAAAATATTGAATTTGTTAATAACTTAAATAAATCCCGTTCAAATTCATTTTTTGCATTATTTCGAAGAGTTGTATTTAATTCTATGTATTTCTTTAACCATTGTGATTGTGAAAATTCAATTATCCTATGATTTTTTTTAATTTTAAACCATATTTTAAACACTGCTTCAAATTTTTGTAGTGAATAATATATTTTGTCTTATCATACAAATTTGGGATAAGTTTAGAAAATTTACTATTTGGTGGGGTTAAATTTTCCGGACAAAACGGTAGATCATTGTGGAGGTCGTGTAAATCTAACGGGAATTCTAAATCAACTTCCAACACATATCCTTTAGATGAATCATCTAATATAGAAAAAACATTAAAATGATTAATTTCGTTTCCACATAACCATCTAAAATTACTTGTAGGAAGATAATCACTCATTGCAGCTCCGTATAAATTTGTTGCGTCTAAATACATTATAAAACTATCGGGTTTTGTAGCATCATAATTTTTCAAGTATTTGTTATTAGCAACTGCTTTTCTCTTAGTACATTGTGCAACCCCACCTCTTATTCCTTTTTTAAAAAAATGTAGCATGTCAACATCTGTCAACAATTGTAATTTTATTTGCGTGTGTTTTAACATTGCATCCCAACTTAGAGATGGGGCTGTAAGATATTGCGCTGGATCTAATTTATATTTATTTAAACATACTTCGAAAATTTTCAAAAACATCTGCCAATAACAACACATCTGTTTTTAAGTACAACATTGAGTATTCACCTAAATCGTTACAATTAAATTTATTCCAAATTTCATTTGCTCGCTAATCTTCATCCGAAATAGACTCATTTTTTAATTTATCATAGAATTTTTTCTTGCATAACAAGTGCTTATCATCTAATTTTTCGTATGAGTCGACATAGGAGTATGGAAAAACACCTTTCTGTCTCATTAAATTAAAATTTTCTTTAAAATATTTTTTTTATTTCTACACATTGAGTTGACTCTAATGTTGAACTAAGTTTATCTAAGGATCTTGCTAAAAAACGAAACGAATCCACAAATCGTATTTTTATGTATACGTTATGTTTTTCTAATTTTTCAACAAGTAAACTTTTTGAAAATGAAATGTATTTTTCTTTTGTTTGTGTAATAACAGAAAGGAGTTCCTCATTTGTCGATAGTTCTTTAATAAATAGATGACAGTCGTAATTTGTGAGATTGTGGAAAAATACTGGTACAAAAGTTGGTAATTTATAATTTAAATTGCAAGCGTTGTGAGCCGGACCTCTATATTTTCCCGTTAGATGACAATGATCCTTTATTTTTAAATCAAAATTATCAAAAGGATCGTTACATATGTGACAAATTTTTGTATTTGCAAACGTTTCCATTTCTTCTGTAGTTAATGGAAGCATTTTTTTACAATTTTTAAGTGATTATAAATATTACGAACCGTTTCATCTAACTTTTGCACAAACACTTTTGCAACATCCGGTCCTTTATACATTTCAAGTTTAGATAACTTATCATTAAAACTACATTTAACGTAAAACGCAAACGCATACGGTTCATGTTCACACACTTTTACGGAAAACGATTTTTCAGCTGATTGTTCGGCGTAGTCTATAAGCTTTAGAAAACTTTCAAAATCTGCGTAAATCACAAAGGGCACTTTTTTGTTTTTGTTTTTCAGTTGTTTTTCAATATTTGTAAACTTTAACACATTTTCCGGTATAAATTCACCACACTTGTTTATTATTAAATCACTTGATAGTAGTTTTGTATATACATGAACACAATCATGTTGTTCATGTAATTTACTTTTCCTTGGACGAAAACGATTGAAGACATCCATCGCAAATGTATATTTTTTCTGCGTGGCTGGTTTTTTGACTTCTAATTAATCGGGAAAGGTCGGTGATTAAACGATAATGATTTATTTCATTATTGGAAATTAATAAAAGGTTTACATGTGTTGGTTTGCGTTGAGATGTAAAATGTAAAGGTCCTACTATTTCATAAACAATTATAGAATTTTCATAGTAGGAATCAATACCGTAAACGTTAATGGAAATATTGTTTAACATTTCAAATTTTTTAATCGATTAATTTCACTGAAAACTCAATTCCTGTAAAATTTAATAATGTATCATATGGTGGGTATGATGATGGATTTCTTGGATTTCCATTTGCTGTAAAAATTGCTGCATTCATTGAATACGCAAAGCTTTGTTATCATTATTTATTAAATTTAAAACGGCTTTTTTTATTATTTGTTTTGGTAAATTAATAAACGACGAGGCTGAAATACTGCTGAATCGGTTTATATTAACATCCAAAAATAATATTTCTTTTAAGGCCCAGTTGGAATCTTTTTCTTGAAATTCTGATGCTTTGTTGCTAATTTCATCCTTAAGTTCTTCAAAAATGTTATTTAAGTCGGTAGAAATGGTTATAATCTTGTTACATGAGTTCATAGATTTTATATCTGTTAAAAAGGTGTCTGGCTTGATATAAATTCCAAACACCTCCATGTTTATTTTAAGAGTACGATGAACTTGTAGATATTCACTAATTTTCTTCACCACCTTTAATTTAATTTTTTTAATTTAATTTTAATTTCACTGAAGAATTCATTGTAGTCTATTGATTTCTTGTTGATGGAAAAACGATAACTTGCTATTCGGTTTTTAAATGCGTGAGATAGTTTACTAACGTTACTATCCAGCACCTCAATACTCATAGGTCTTAGTCTTTTTTTTCGGTAGTTCCGGACAAATTTTTTGATGACGATGTAGCATATCATTTCTTGAGAACTCTTGATTACACTTGTTGTACTTTAAGCTGCAAGTATGTTGTTGTATATTCTTCAAAAACTTACAATTGCATTTTTTGCATTTTATTTTTACACCACAATTAAATTGATGGCGACGTAAATTATATTTATTTAAAAACTCTCAGTTACATTTACTGCACAGCATTTTGTCTTGAACTGAAGTAATTCATACTATGGACGTTATTTAAGCCATAATCTTATTTTTTTCTACCGTTTGTTACCCCGTCAGGTAACCTTCAATATGGTGATAAAACAGAAACCAGCATTAACAGCTGGAATAGAATATTGATCTTTATTATAACAAAAAATTATTGAAGCAGGTTTTTCAGGGTTATGGGAACGTGAACGTCTTCATAATTTTATTAATAAATATCGTATAAACAAATAAGTATCGTATAACCTTGCACTTTTGCTTTTTTCCAATAAGGGTAATTTACCTTGTCTAGTGTCCTCTGATGACCTATGGTTTTTGCATGTATTTGGGGATTCAAACACGGAGGAAAATGATAAACAGGTGCTTGACCTTGAAGGTCATTTACAATGCATGTACACTGCTCCAAGATATTAACGCACCACTTAATATTTTGTGAAAAATATAGCCACTTTAAACAATCTGAACCATATTTTAACAATTTTGGAAATACTCTTGTATATTGTTTCTTGTAACAACTAAATAAAGTTGTTGTCCGTGCAGATAATTTTTTACTATGCATTTTTATCTGTAGCACTAACAATTGTTGAAATATAAATCGACTTTAAAATCAATGTGGTTTGATTTGTTCCTTTGGAACTGACCTTTTACGCATTTTGATACACCCTGTTAAGATGCAACGCGAATCCCGAAATTTGACGCTTGCTGAATGTGCTCAAGCAGTTGTATTGCACGAAGAAGGATGGAGTTATCGCCGAATAGGTGAAAGGTTCGGTGTGTCCCATACTTCAGTATCGCGTGTGGTTGAACGATACAGGGTAACTGGTGAGCATACCAGAAGAGCGGGGCAAGGCAGAAATCGTGTCACAACCCCCGGTCAAGATCGTTTTTTAAGGATTTCCGCTTTAAGACAGCGATTTGTGACAACAAGAATGTTACAGTCCCAGCTTCAAAACGCAGATAATGTTCGAGTAAGCCTGGAAACCATTCGACAACGACTTCTGGAAGCCAATCTGCGCCCTTACATTGCTGCCCGAGGTCCAGCGTTAACCGTGGATCATCGTAGAGCCCGGTTAAACTTTGCCAGGGATCATGTGGACTGGGGAGAAGACGACTGGGAACGAGTTCTGTGGACGGATGAGTCTCGCTTTTGCCTGCATACATGCGATAGACGAGTTCGTGTTTTTAGAAGGCCAAATGAACGCTACGCACAATGCAATTTGATGAATACCACTTTATTCGGTGGAGGCTCGGTTATGGTCTGGGGAGGAATTTCGTTAACGGCACGCACAGACTTGGTGGTATTAAATAATGGAAATCTGAATGCTGAACGATACATATTGGACATTCTTCAGGACCATGTTGTGCCATTTGCCCCTTACATTGGCCAAATTTTTTTATTAATGCAAGATAATGCCCGACCTCATGCAGCTCGAGTAGTGCAAGATTATCTTTTGGAAGTGGGCATTGAAACTATGGCCTGGCCTGCACGAAGTCCAGACCTTAACCCAATAGAACATGTTTGGGATATACTCGGAAGGCAATTACGTGCTCATCCAAACCGGCTCAACAACTTAGAGGACGTAGGTCGTCTTCTCATTGAAATTTGGGAGGGACTAGATCAAAACACCATTCGAAATCTTATTTTAAGCATGACACGCCGATGCCAGGAGACGATTAGAAGCAGGGGTGGAAATATTCGATATTAGGATTAATAAGTTTCGTATACATTCTTGATACTTCTTGTTTCTTTCAAAACTTCATATTAATAATTTTGAATTTTTTTATTATTTTTTCCCTACGGCCCAATCTTAGGAATTCGTTGGTAAAAAATGCTTTGTTTGGGAGTAAATAAATTAAAATTATTGATATATAATATTTGATTACTTATTTTAATTTTTTAAATAAAATATTTAGAAATTTATAAGTGGTGCGTTAATTTCTTGGAGCAGTGTATATGGGGGTTCAAACACGGAGGAAAATGATAAACAGGTGCTTGACCTTGAAGGTCATTTACAATGCATGTATATGGGGGTTCAAACACGGAGGAAAATGATAAACAGGTGCTTGACCTGACCTTGAAAAACCGGTTTATCATTTTCCTCCGCGTTTAAACCCCCATATATTAACTACTAATGTAAATTTGCAAAAGGTAAAATTGTTAAGCCGGCTGCGGACTACAAGCGATAATACAATTTATTATAGCTCTATAATGAGATATCAAATTTTTATATTTAGTACTATTTCAGTTGGCATATCGATAAGTTAGTTAGAAGTGTTAGTTTTTGCCGTTTAAAAAATGGAAAACTTCGTCGAAATAATACTTGATACTATTGATAGCTCTTCAGAAGACTAAGAAGCAAAATGTGACAATGATTTGGCGTTAATTATTGCTTCTAAATAGAAAACGCCTAGATTCTGGATATCCAAGCATACTACATTTCGTAAAGAAAGGGGTGAATTTAGACTCTTTGAAGATCTAAGTGATGAAAATTTTACGAATTATTTTCGCATGGACCGAATTAAGTTGTTTGAACTACATGATTTAATAAAAGCTGACATAAAAAAGAAAAATACGAAGCTACGAGAAAGCATTAGTTCGCTAGAGCGACTAGCAGTTACTTTGAGGTAAGTATCATATAAAGTATGTATATTGAAAAAAACTAACGTATTTAATAAAGTTATGTTTAATCAATATAAATTTAATTGAGAAAAATTACAACTTCGTGTAAGTATTATCACTTAAAAAATTTCCAGGAGAGAGAACGTTGGTGTGAGGCGAGGTAATTGGCTGTGAAGAACATGAGGTATCCGTTGGAGAGAAGACAGGGAATCCAAAATGTTCTTCACGTGCAGCACTACCTGCACTAAAATTAATTGTTGTTTGTTGTGTCTGTATGTGTTCTTCTCGGGCCTCCATCACATTATTAAAAATTTTTCGCTGGACCTTTATTTGTAAATGTTCAGGTAGAGAATAAGTTTGCTCATGCATGCTATCACAGAACTTTTTAAGTGCTGTATCTTCCTTGCACTTAATACTTATTAGCTCTTGCCTCAACTGGTCTCTTGCTATCGACTTTTGATCCCTTCTTTTTTGCTCGTGTTCCAGATATTCAATCAGTTTATCATTTTTTCTTTTATTTTGCGGAGTCTTGTAGGTATAGGTTGTTTGCTCTATTTCCTTATTTTTTGTTGTGGTCGATTGGGAATCGTCTTCAGCATCGTTTGTATTTTCACGTGATTCATCAGTTTCTGCCAATTGTGTAGCTTGAATAGATGCGTTGGTGCTTCTTTGCCTGTTTGCTAAATGTGGAACAAGAAAACTCATTTGTTTTTCGTATTGCCAAATTCTATCACTCCCTGCTGCTTGACCTGTGGTTCTTTTCTTTTTATTTAAAGCCTGTCTGTGGCCATCTCGCAGTTTCATCCACATACTTTTGGCTTCTTTCACTAAAGCAAATTAAAAAAATGATTAATTTTTTGTAGATATCTGGCTTCGGGTGACACATTCACCATTTCAGGAGAAAATGGTGTAGCTGTTGCTGTGCTTGCCAATTCTTCTTCATTATTTAGAGCATGTGAAGTTGTAGGCTGATCTTGATTACTAACGGCAATCGGTGATCAGTTAGATTTTGAAGTAGATGGAGTGGGTTTGCATTTGTATCAAGAGATTTAGTACAGTTGGGATCTTCTTCTTGGATCATTGAAGGTGTTTGCGGTATTGAAACGTGGATTGAAGATACAGTTTGGAGTGCTACGTTGGTGGGAGGTTTGACAGTCGTGTCGACAGGCGGCTTGTAAACTTGATCTGTGACACTAGAAGGAAGAAAGTCATCCCGATTAAAAATATCTCGGTTGAATGGTTCAATTCCAGAAACTTTAAACCCTTTCATAATGTTACTGGGAGTCAATGCTTGCGGCAACGCATCTCTAACTAAAGACGGGATATCATATATAGTCATAGACTTTCCTGGGTTGTTCCTCAGTCAAGAATCTTGATAGCTTGAAAGATATTTTTTGAAAGGGCCGAAGACACTCCTATCTAATGGCTGAAGCTTATGAGAACAGTGTGGGGGAAAAGAGAGCATTACAACACCATTCTGCTCTGCGAAGTTTACAGTTTCTATCGCCAAATGAGATTCATGGTTGTCCAATAGTAAGAGAACTGGATTTTCCAGAAAGGCGTGAACATGTGATACGAAATGTTTGATGAACTTGTAAAATTCTTCGGTCGTCATCCAACCTGAACCATTTGCAGAACCAATACTGCCCGAAGGCCCATCTCGTATAAAATGATCGTGGAAATTTTTCCTCGGAAAAACGAAGAATGGAGGTATCGAGTTACCCAATGCATTGACAGCAACAGAAAGAGTTACCAAGACTCCACGTTCGCTTGAAGTGATTCCGCCTACTTGCTTCGTCCCTTTTGTTGCAACAACTTTGCTGACTTGTTGAACTGTTGTAACTCCTGTTTCATCGAGGTTCCATATAAGAGGAGCAGTAAATTTGTGTTTATCTCTTACTGCAGCAAGTTTATCAAAAAATAGGGACACATTTTGAGGATTGAATCCTATAGCTCTCTGCAAGCTCGTAGATTCTGGCGTACGGATAGAGATTATTTTTTTGTAGAAAATTAGCGAACCAGTCTTTTCCTGCACATTTATCTCTGTGCCAGGAATTAGGGATCTGAACATTAAATTAAATGGCACATTCATAGGCTAACTTTCAGACTTCCCTTGGAGTTAAACCAAAATATATTTTTAATGCAAACTTGACATAATCTACGAGCCTTTCAGTTTGTTCCTGGTTGAAGATTGATGGCTTCGCGTAGCCTACTCGTGAAAGTTCTATACTATGTCCAGCAATATGAGACTCCTTCGCTTTTTTCACATACCTATGCAAAGTTACATGACAAATACTCAAATCTTTGGCTACAGATCTTTCAGATTGTTTATGGTTAAGCACACGATCGACGGCATCCTCCATGACTTCTTTAGGAGTATTACCTTTATTGGTATTCCTCTTGTAAGTCCTCATTCTGAAACGTAGGAAAAAATAATGTGCATTGAATGAGCATTCAAAAGATTATTATAAGGTGGGGCGAATTGTAACACGTTACAACTTACCCCGAGTTCATACGCGTTCATACGCGTCCAACAAGTAATCATATTTATATCGAAATAGTTATTCGGGCTCATAAACAAATAGTACAAAACCGATTTCTGATATAAAAGTTGCTTCTAAACTTATACCACAATAAGCTATGAAAGAAATTGTTGAAAAATAAAAATTTACTCAACTTATTAACACTCATCACACTTAACTGGCCGTCTAATTGTCCTCTACACTGTGGTATATTTTACAAGGTTGCCAAACCTGCCCTTTAAAACAAAACCACCCGCGCGTTACAACCTGCCCCGCGTTACAACTTGCCCCGCTCTCCCCTACGCTGCCTTGTGGAACTCCTGATTTAATTACATACAAGTCTGAATATTTTTAATCATATTTTACTGTAAAGAATCTGTCGCACAAGTAGGATTTTAATAATTCGTAGAACTGATGAGGCAATAGTTTTTTTAGCTTATAAAGTAGACCTTTATGCCAGACTTTGTCGAAAGCCTGACTTATGTCTAAAAATGCAGCTGAACAGTATCGTTTATATTCCAGGTCGCTGTTAATTTGTTTAACTATTCTATGTACTTGTTCGATAGTAACATGTTCTTGCCGGAATCCAAATTGATTGGTCTGGAATGATATTTTTTTTATACAGAATTGGCTTAATCAGTATTAGTTAGTACTTTGGACAGTACTAACAACAGACTTATGGGTCTATACGAGACTGATTCTTCTAATTTTTTTCCTGGTTTTGGTATCATAATAATAACAGCTACTTTAAATTGTTGTGGAAAGTAATTTAGGGTTATTATTGCATTAAAAATATGCAAAATTGTAGCTATTCCTTTATTTGTTAATTTTTATAATTTTTTATATTTGGTAATTTTTGAGTATTCTACCAGTGATTAATTCGTATCCAGGTCCTTTTTTTGGATTTATCTCGTTGATTATGACTGTTTTAACTTCGTTGAATTTAAATTTCTGGGCATATCCATTTAAAAAGGTTGAATACGTGTGGACGGTATCGCGTAACAGCGTAACATCGTAGCATCGTAACAACGCAGCGTCCCATCACTTGTCTGTTTTTCTCCTATAATTACGACCGAATTCAGAAGGATTCATACATGTGTGGTCATTATTGTCTATTTTTTTATATAATCAATATTTCTAATAAAAGTATATCATTTCTTAGTAAACTGTTGTAGAGTTATGTTTTTAAGTTTTACTTTAACTGGAAATTCATCAATTTTGAAATATGATTTTAATGATCCGACATATTTAGAAAATGACTATGAAATAGGTTTGGTTAATTTTTATAGTTTTAATACAATACCAAATATAGATGAAACAAATAATATTTTTTATTGGGGTAAACCCGGACAGAAAGTATACAAATATAAAGTACTTGTAGGAGCATATGAATTGAATGATATAATACAACTCATTAAAAATTATGTAAAAATTGTTGATAGCGACGCCGTTATAGATATAATTCCTAATATAAATACATCAAAAATAGAAATAAAAAGCAACCGCATAATTTATTTTAAATATAAAGAAAATTATATTGGATCCGTATTTGAATTTGATTTGGAACGACTTGATCCTGATATAACATACATTTCAGAGCATCCTATAAAAATATTAAAGTTAATTCTGTTGGAATTGATTGTAGTATAGCAGCGGGTTCTTTTTTAAATGGTAAACCTGTCCACATTATTCATCAATTTTTTCCGACTGTTCCTTTTGGGTATAAAATAGTTGAAACTCCTTAAAACGTTTTGTATTATCCAGTTAGCGTTAAAGCAATCAACAATATTACGGTTAAACTTATAGATCAATCTGGTGAGCTTATAAATTTCCAAGGTGAAGAAATTACTTTAACTCTCCATATAAGAAAATTATGGTCTTAAAATTTAACTATATAAAGCAATCTTACAATAAAAAAAGTAGTTATCCAAATACGATCGGAGTAATAACACCGACAAATAAAAAAATTTTAATTTCTCTCGGTTTAAAAGTTTTGGTTTAAAATGGATGTTCTGCATGTCACAAGTCAACCTTTTAATGACACTAGTATTTAAGAATATCAATTCCATAGCTATCAACCAAACATAATGGGGAATGTAAATTATAATGATGAAATAAGAATTTGTATTCAAGATTTAGATGCTTATACTTTACCTTCAAACAGTTATTTGTATATTGAGAGTAAATTACTTACTAAAAACGATCAAATTCCGAAAAACCTGAGAATTTTTAATAATGGAATAGGATTTTTATTTCGTGAAATGAGATATGAATTAAATGGGGTTGTTATTAATTCGGTTAGAGATTTAGGATTAACAACAACAATGAAAAGTTATTTAAGTTTAAATGAAAATGAAAGCGTACTTTTACAAAATGCTGGTTGCTTTCCGAAAAATAAAGATGAAAAAATTTTGGTTGATGTTGATGGTAATTTTAACGTTTGCATTCCTATGAAACATTTATCAGGATTTTTTGAAGATTATAAAAAAATTATTATGAATATGAAACAGGAACTAGTTTTAATTGTTCCGCTGATGATATTGATTCAATTATTAGTATTGATGAAAGTGAAAAACCAAAAATTGTTATTTCAAAAGTGTTTTGGAATGTACCACATATTAAACCAAGTTTAAGTCAACAACTTCGATTAACAAACATTGCTAAAAGTAATAAAGAATTACCCATCAAATTTCGCTCTTGGCAAACTATTGAATATCCATCACTAAATAATTCTACTAGACATACATGGGCTGTAAAAACTAGTTCAAAAATTGAAACTCTTAGGCATGTTATTATTGGTTTTCAAATCGATAGAAAAGGAAAAATTACCAAAGATATGAGTAAATTTGATCACTGTAAACTTAATAATCTAAAAATATTTTTAAATAGTGATCGGTTTCCATACCATGATCTAAATTTAAATTATGATTCAAATAGATTTGCAACGGTCTATAAAATATTTGCAAATTTTCAAGAATCTTATTATCAGTTAAAACAGAATCAACCTATTTTTACTCCCAATGAATTTAAAGATAAAGCTCCTTTAGTTCATGTGGATTGTTCTCGACAAAAGGAGGTGATACAATCAGGAAGTGTTGCTTTGAGAATTGAATTTAAGACAGATGTTGCCACATCTTCCAATACTTCAGCATATTGCCTTATAATACCCGAAAAAGAATTTTCTTATAACCCCTCCACAAAAATTGTAAAACAGTATTAAATAAAGAGTTTTGTAAAAATGTTACAATGTACGAGCAACAGTTGCGTGAGTTTGTTGACAAATTGCTTAAACTAAAGCAAGACATTGAATTGATTGAAAAAAGAAAATATGTAGAAACATTGTTAAAAAAAATTAAAACTATGAGACTTGTAGTAGATGTGCAAGGATTTAAAATTGAGAACAATAAATTTATAGTTAAAGAATTTGCGGCATACACTGGCAATCACATAAATCATTATGTGTTTAAACCACCATTCCCTTTCCGGTTCTTTCACCTGTATTACGCCGTCAAGCTACTTGGTTAATGAACAATCATCATTGCATTGAATGGAATTCTGGGTTTACACCAATTAATTATTTTTATAATGTATTTGAATTGGAATTGGAATATCTTGAAAAGTGTTAACTTTAGGTATAGGGAATGGTTATTAAGAATGAAAGTACTTCAAAAATACTTCCTGTTAACGATATAAATTATAGGGTAATCCATTAACAGAAAAAATGTTACTTTTGCATTTGGATCCACCCTGTAAGCAGTATGATTAAAATTGACAAAAAATATTCTTTTTGTACATTTTCAGGATATTTGCAATGTTGTAAAACCTGAAAATTATTTTCAATTCAATCCATTTAGTTTCTACAGAGTGATACGATTTTCGTGGAAAAGTGGTCATAACTTTAAAACCACTCAGTATAACGTTATATAAAATTATATTTTTGGAAAGCTGAAAACGAGCTAAATTCAATTTTTAAATAAAAAACAGGGTGTTCCATTTAAAAAATCCTCGATAGGGACGGCTAAGGACTCCGGTTCTACGTTCCTCCGAGTCTACGTTCTATATTCGCGCTCCGGTATAATCTTTTTTTTCGTTTTCGTATTCGCGTTTTGTTTGAACATTTTGTATCGTTTTGTTGACCGTTAATATATACCGTTTTAACCCGTTTACATTTGTTTTACGATTTCCTGAGGACCTACTCAAAAAAGTAACTAATATTCACGTTACAACATTTGTTTTTTTTGTAATGTATTTCAAACTTACATTATCCTGATCGGTCTCGAACCCAATCCATGGACACACACTGTGTCCGGATCGTAACATTCCGGTATGTATGCGATAACTCCATTCGCCTGATATATTAATATGTCTCCATCTTCCTCGTAACCATTCTCGGTTACGAATTCCATATAAAGAGGCTAAAAATAATACAAATAATGTAAATTAAATCTTAACGAAAGTGACTTTTAATTTCCTTTATTTTTAATAATACATAAAAATTTTGGTACTTACCCAGGTAAAATTACCATATTCCTCGTTGATATAGTTCGTGAATCATTGTCATTTTTCAAAGCTAAATTTTTTCAATTTTAATTTCATTAAGGGTAACTTCACACGTGCCGTATAGACTTGTCCGGTACCGGGCCGGCGCCGGTTTAGAACCTTTCACATGTGGCCGGTTTTTTCACGATTCGCAGCTAGTATCGCCAGTGCGCTAGGTCTGTCAGAACAAATCAAAATGAATCGCAAACGCGTTGTTACCATTTTGCTTCTGTACCGACGGCGTCGTCGACTTCAGAAGCAAAGACGACTGTATTGGGTGCACCCTTTGAACCAAAAAAGACTTCTTGTGGGGCATTTTATACATTGTTCCAAGAATTATTGGAACATGAAGACAAGTTTTTCAACTACTTTCGAATGTCCATCGCGTCTTTCTACGAGTTGAACGACAAGTTGAAGTGCATTTTACAACGTAAAAACACTGTTATGAGGAACTGCATAGAACCTATGCAGATGTTAGCAGTAACAATAAGGTAAGAGTTAAACATTATTTATTTCATAACGAAAAAAAAAAAACGAAAATATTCATAAAAGAAAAAAACGAAAATATTGTTACAAATCGTTGCTGAAATCAATCGACGATACTGACGACTCAGAAAACATTCCATCAGGAGATAATTGTTGCCCATATGTTGAATAGTACTGACTTGTAGAAGTGGTTGGCAACTCCGACTGAGAAAAATGCTGACTACATTCTGACCGCCCTTGCAAATTATAATATTGACGTCCAGTAGTCGGTGAGTTATGAGTACTCTGAAACGGGAAGTTTCTTACTCGTGATGTTGTCAAAGGTTCTAAAGTTCTTGGTGCTTTTTGTTTTTTAATATTCGAAATGAGTTGAAGGACACCAATTTGAAATTGAAGAACGTCGTCTTCATCGAAAGAACTGAGGGAGGGGAGAACGCCTTTGAAGAACGAAATATGTCGGTCTTCTATTTCTGGAGTCGTCAGCACCTGCAGTAACTTTTCTTCAATTGGGTCACTTTTATTTTTTTTTGGTTTTGAGCAATAACGAGGTTTCTTGAAAGGAGGGTCTTCTTTATTTTCTTTGCCCTCTTCCTGTTCATTCGTTACTAAACTGTCTTCGGTTAGTCTCTCTTCAGTAACCTGATCCAGTGAGCACGGCCGGCGACAACCCGGCAGCTATCCGGCGGCCCGGCACCGAAATGTCCACACGGCACGTCTGGAATAGTCGCATTCATTTCTATATAAAATACAATCACTGTCCGGCGCCGGCCCGGTACCGGACAAGTCTATCCGGCACGTGTGAAGTTACTCTAACGATCAGATTGTGAATCGTCTGCCTTTTAAATTACTTTGCTATTTACATTGAGAACCTTGCGACCTCTGGCAGAATCAATGACCTTGGGAAACAGCGGGAAACTACAGAGGATCATTAGATCTAGGTGGTCACGGGGCTGGAAAGACCGCCCGCATAAAAACAACAACAACAACAATACATTGAGAACGGTTTGTCTATTTCAGCATCATTGAAGGTGAGACAAATAAAATTTAGCAGATAATAAAATTATTATCTTTTGAACCAGTAATTTAAACAAAAAACGCTGAAACACGTGAATTGATTTTAAATTGGACGGATTTGTTGCCAATAAAATGATTTTTTTTCTTCGACCCCTTAGTTGCAACCCTCCCCAACTTTTTTTTCAAATGCAAAGGTATGTCGTGTGTAGAGTCATTGAAAAGCCCGTGAAAAATGGAATCTAAAACATACCTTTTTTTTATTTTTTCTCATGTTGTTATTTGGAAATGGGCAAAAATTTCTTTTAAAAACAAAATAGTAACAAATACCTTTTTAGTGCTATCGACGTAGCAATGTTGCCCCCTGTCCGCTAAAGCCAGCCCCTGGCTTTTTCCCTACTACCTAACTAAGTTCACAAAGAAAAATTAAAAAAAAATTTTAAAAAATTACAAAAAAAACATGCGAAACAAAGAAACAATTGTCCACAGAGAAAAAAAATAAATCAAAAAATACAAAAGAGAAAAAAAATGCCTAAAACTACAAAACATTACAATAATTAACCGACAATTAAATGTTTCGACGAGATCTGAAACGGGTACATGCGTTCGTATCGCGTTTCTCCAGTCTTATCTTCCCGCAAGACGACACTCCGCGGCACACTTCATCGTTTCGAATTCTTTACACCTACGCGCCACGAACACTTGTAGTTTGTAACCACCTTGTCGTTCCCTGGAAGGAGATAGCGATTTTCTCTATCGCCAGGCTGCTGATTCTGCGGGATGCCATTCTCGAAGGTGACAGGATTATCTGTGGGGCCTTGAGCTTCGGCTTAGGTTCTGTTTTTGTAACGACCACCTCGTTGCTCTGATTGGTCGTCTGCCCTACGTGGGTGCGAAACTCGGCCTCGGGCTCCCTGGCAACTCAACTCGTATCTGGCATCTTCCCAGCGGCCCGGTTGGCGTTGGTTGTTGTTGCTACAGCCGGTACCAAGCGAGTGGTACTATCAACCCTAAGGGTGGGTTGACGTGGCGGTATTCGGTTTGTTGATGCTATCTACTTCCGTCGTGGCCTCGGGTCCCCTGTGTGGTGGAAGTGATTATGTTCCATCCTTGGTTCCTCGGTTTGCCTGACTCAGTGGTTTTGTGGGTGCGGTCCGCTGTGTCCTCTGTCCAGTGTTGTTCGATCGGAATAATTGGACGGGACCTAGCGTGCTTTTTCGTCGTCTAAAACATTTATGTTATTCCCTACTAAAATCCCTTCTTATTACTAACCCAACAAAAGTATTCCCGAAATACAAAAAAAACAGATTATCGCTAAGTTATATTCCTATCTAAGTCCTATTCCTACCCCCTTTTATTATATTGTATTATATTGTATACTGTATTTGCAAGAATATCGTCTCGCAAGACGACAAAAATCCCAAGCTTTGAAATCAAGCCTCCCACCCGAAGTTTTTTCGAGTTAGGCGCTTGGTTTCCTGCTAGTAATCGAATAATAACAAAAAAATCTAAAATAACGATCTTGTAGGCCAAGATCGATTTCGGCAAGTGAAATTTTCCCACGGACTGAAGGCACATGAGAAAAGAATCCTTCCAAAATGGAGTTGCGGACCTGTTTCGAAGCGGGAGGCGACCCCTTTAGTAGTTAGGATATGGGGGTTCAAACGTGGAGGAAAATGATAAACCGGTTTTTCAAGGTCAGGTCAAGCACCTGTTTATCATTTTCCTCCACGTTTGAACCCCCATATCCATGCATGGTAAATGACCTTCAAGGTCAACCACCTAATATAGGTATTCGACCCTCAAGTCGCGGTTTACCCACCATAGGTTACTAAAGGACACTAGACAAGGTAAATGACCCTTATTGGAAAAAGCAAAAGTGCAAGGTTATACAATACTTATTTGGTAAAATAATTAAAAATCACTTTTTCAATTTTATGTGCCTTTTATGTACCTTTATTAATTAAATTATAAAGACAATTACGTTCCCATAACCCTGGAAAACCTGCTTCAATAATTTTTTATTATAATAAAAAGATCAATAATCTATTCCAGTTGTTAATGCAGGTTTCTGTTTTATCGCCATATTGAAGTTTACCTGACGGGGTAACAAACGGTAGAGAAAAAACAAGATTATGGTTTAAATAACGTCCATAGTATGAATTACTTCAGTTCAAGACAAAATGCTGTGTAGTAAATGTAACCGAGAGTTTTCAAATAAATATAATTTACGTCGCCATCAATTTAATTGTGGTGTAAACTTAAAATGCAAAAAATGCAATGGTGAGTTTTTGAATAATATACAACAACATACTTGCAGCTTAAAATGCAACAAGTGTAATCGAGAGTTCTCAAGAAATTATTTACTACATCATCATCAAAAAAATTGTCCGGAACTACTGAAAAAAAGACTAAGACCTATGAGTATTGAGGTGCTGGATAGTAACGTTAGTAAACTATCTCATGCATTTAAAAACCGAATAGCAAGTTATCGTTTTTCCATCAACAAGAAATCTATAGACTACAATGAATTCTTCAGTGAAATTAAATTAAAGGTGGTAAAGAAAATTAGTGAATATCTACAAGTTCATCGTACTCTTAAAATCAACATGGAGGTGTTTGGAATTTATATCAAGCCAGACACATTTTTAACAGATATAAAATCTATGAACTCATGTAACAAGATTATAACCATTTCTACCGACTTAAATAAAATTTTTGAAGAACTTAAGGATGAAATTAGCAACAAAGCATCAGAATTTCAAGAAAAAGATTCCAACTGGGCCTTAAAAGAAATATTATTTTTGGATGTTAATATAAACCGATTCAGCAGTATTTCAGCCTCGTCGTTTATTAATTTACCAAAGCAAATAGTAAAAAGAAAAGCCGTTTTAAATTTAATAAATAATGATAACAAATGCTTTGCGTATTCAATGAATGCAGCAATTTTTACAGCAAATGGAAATCCAAGAAATCCATCATCATACCCACCATATGATACATTATTAAATTTTACAGGAATTGAGTTTCCAGTGAAACTAACAGATATTAAAAAATTTGAAATTTTAAACAATATTTCCGTTAACGTGTATGGCATTGATTCCTACTATGAAAATTCTAAAATTGTTTATGAAATAGTAGGACCTTTACATTTTACATCTCAACGCAAACCAACACATGTAAACCTTTTATTAATTTCCAATAATGAAATAAATCATTATTGTTTAATCACCGACCTTTCCCGATTAATTAGAAGTCAAAAAACCAGCCACGCAGAAAAAATATACATTTGCGATGGATGTCTTCAATCGTTTTCGTCCAAAAAAAAGTTGCAATTACACGAACAACATGATTGTGTTCATGTATATACAAAACTACCATCAAGTGATTTAATAATAAACAAGTGTGGTGAATTTATACCGGAAAATGTTTTAAAGTTTACAAATATTGAAAAACAACTAAAAGTGCCTTTTGTGATTTACGCAGATTTTGAAAGTTATCTAAAGCCTATAGACTACGCCGAACAATCAGCTGAAAAATCGTTTTCCGTAAAAGTGTGTGAACATGAACCGTATGCGTTTGCGTTTTACGTTAAATGTAGTTTTAATGATAAGTTATCTAAACTTGAAATGTATAAAGGACCAGATGTTGCAAAAGTGTTTGTGCAAAAGTTGGATGAAACGGTTCATAATATTTATAATCAGTTAAAAATTGTAAAAAAAATGCTTCCATTAACTACAGAAGAAATGGAAACGTTTGCAAATACAAAAATTTGTCATATATGTAACAATCCTTTTGATAATTTTGATTTAAAAATACAGGACCATTGTCATCTAACGGGAAAATATAGAGGTCCAGCTCACAACGCTTGCAATTTAAATTATAAATTACCAACTTTTGTACCAGTATTTTTCCACAATCTCACAAATTACGATTGTCATCTATTTATTAAAGAACTATCGACCAATGAGGAACCCCTTTCTGTTATTGCACAAACAAAAGAAAAATACATTTCATTTTCAAAAAGTTTACTTGTTGAAAAATTAGAAAAACATAACGTATACATAAAAATACGATTTGTGGATTCGTTTCGATTTTTAGCAAGATCCTTAGATAAACTTAGTTCAACATTAGAGTCAACTCAATGTGTAGAAATAAAAAAATATTTTAAAGAAAATTTTAATTTAATGAGACAGAAAGGTGTTTTTCCATACTCCTATGTCGACTCATACGAAAAATTAGATGATAAACACTTGCCATGCAAGGAAAAATTCTATGATAAATTAAAAAATGAGTCTATTTCGGATGAAGATTATAAACGAGCAAATGAAATTTGGAATAAATTTAATTGTAACGATTTAGGTGAATACTCAATGTTGTACTTAAAAACAGATGTGTTGTTATTGGCAGATGTTTTTGAAAATTTTAGAACAATATGTTTAAATGAATATAAATTAGATCCAGCACAATATCTAACAGCACCATCTCTGAGTTGGGATGCAATGTTAAAACACACACAAATAAAATTACAATTGTTGACAGATATTGACATGCTGCATTTTTTTAAAAAAGGAATAAGAGGTGGGGTTGCACAATGTACTAAGAGAAAAGCAGTTGCTAATAACAAATATCTGAAAAATTATGATTCTACAAAACCCGATAGTTTTATAATGTATTTAGACGCAACTAATTTATACGGAGCTGCAATGAGTGATTATCTTCCTACAAGTGATTTTAGATGGTTATGTGGAAACGAAATTAATCATTTTAATGTTTTTTCTATATTAGATGATTCATGTAAAGGATATGTGTTGGAAGTTGATTTAGAATTCCCGTTAGATTTACACGACCTCCACAATGATCTACCGTTTTGTCCGGAAAATTTAACACCACCAAATAGTAAATTTTCTAAACTTATCCCAAATTTGTATGATAAGACAAAATATATTATTCACTACAAAAATTTGAAGCAGTGTTTAAATAATGGTTTAAAATTGAAAAAAATTCATAGGATAATTGAATTTTCACAATCACAATGGTTAAAGAAATACATAGAATTAAATACAACTCTTCGAAATAACGCAAAAAATGAATTTGAACGGGATTTATTTAAGTTGTTAACAAATTCAATATTCGGAAAAACTATGGAAAATATAGAAAAAAGAAAAGATATTCGCTTGGCAACAAAATGGGAAAATAAAACTAAATCTCCAGGAGCTCGAGGATTAATAGCCAAACCAGAATTCAAGTCTTGTTCAATATTCAGTGAAAACCTCGTAGCAATTCAATTAAATAAATTAAAAATGTTTTACGATAAACCATCCTATGTAGGTTTTTCAATTTTAGATATTTCAAAAACAATAATTTACGATTTTTATTATAATTATATTAAAAAAAAATATGGTTACGATGCTAAGTTGTGTTATACAGACACGGACTCTTTAATTTTAGAAATATTTACATCAGATTTTTACCAAGACATAAAAAATAATATTGAATTTTACGATACATCAAATTATCCGGTCAATAATATTTATGACATTCCAAAAACTGTGTCAACAGTTGGTAAAATGAAAGATGAATTTGGTGGTGTTCCTATAGAATCTTTTTATGGTACAGGAGCTAAAGCATATTGTGTAAAATTAAGTAAACCTTTTAAAAATTGTGATTTAATTAAAAAAGCTAAAGGTGTTTCCGGATCAGTTGTTAAACATAATTTAGAATTAAATGATTATGTACAAGTTGTTGAAAATGAAGGTGTAATTTTTAGAAAAATGTATATATTTGTCTCTGATTTACACACAATATTTACAGAGTTAAAAAATAAAATTGCACTTTCATATCATGATGATAAAAGACATGTAATACCTGGTGATGTAAATACATTAGCCTGGGGGCATTTTGTAATTAATATAGATAATTTTTTAGAAGAATGTAATTTTGATGATGTAGACGAGTTGGTTAATATAGATAATATAAATGTTGAAGAATGTAATTTAGATGATATAGATTTAAGAGATTTTGTTGATATATTATAACTGTAAAAATAAAAATACTTTTAAAATATTTTATTCATTTATTATAAAATTTTCATATAAAAAAAATACATTTGACAGAGCACAAACACAATTATTAGATGTGTGACTAAAACATTTCGGTTCCATATGTCCAAGTGAGGGCGATTCTTCAAATTCATAGACCGGAACATTGCAATATTTTTTTATATAATCAGCTTTTTCAGCACCTTTTACATACACCATCACAACATTATTTGTTAATTGCTGCAATATTCTCGAAAAATGATGAATAGGTGTAAATCCAAAATTCCATTCGATGCAATGATGATTATTCATTAACCAAGTAGCTTGACGGTGTAATTCAGGTGAAAGCATTCGTAAAGGGAATGGTGGTTTAAACACATAATGATTTATTTGATTCCCATTGTACGCTGCAAATTCTTTGATTATAAATTTATTGTTTTCAATTTTAAATCCCTGCACATCTACAACAAGTCTCATAGTTTTAATTGTTTTAATAATTTTTCTACATCTAAAAAATTCAATGTCTTGCTTCAGTTTAAGCAATTTGTCAACAAACTCACGCAACAGTTGCTCGTACATTATAACATTTTTTACAAAACCACTTATTTAATACTGTTTTACAATTTTTGTGGAGGGGTTATATGAAAATTCTTTTTCATGTATTATGAGACAATATGCTGAAGTATTGGAAGATGTGGCAACATCTGTCTCAAATTCAATTCTTAAAGCAACACTTCCTGATTGTATCACCTCCTTTTGTCGAGAACAATCCACATGAACTAAAGGAGCTTTATCTTTAAATTCATTGGGTGTAAAAATAGGTTGATTCTGTATTAGCTGATAATAGGATTCTTGAAAATTTGCAAACATTTCATAGACCGTTGCAAATCTATTTGAATCATAATTTAAATTTAAATCATGGTATGGGAACCGATCACTATTTAAAAATATTCTTAGATTATTAAGTTTGCAATGATCAAATTTACTCATATCTTTGGTAATTTTTCCTTTTCTATCGGTTTGAAAACCTATAATAACATGTCTAGGTGTTTCAATTTTTGAACTAGTTTTTACAGCCCAAGTATGTCTACTAGAATTATTTAATGATGGATATTCAATAGTTTGCCAAGAGCGAAATTTGATGGGTAACTCTTTATTACTTTTAGCAATGTTTGTTAATCGAAGTTGTTGACTTAAACTTGGTTTAATGTGTGGTACATTCCAAAACACTTTTGAAATAACAATTTTAGGTTTTTCACTTTCATCAATACTGATAATTGAATCAATATCATCAGCGGAACGAATTAAAACTAGCTCCTGTTTCATATTCATAATAATTTTTTTATAATCTTCAAAAAATCCTGATAAATGTTTCATGGGAATGCAAACGTTAAAATTACCATCACCATCAACCAAAATTTTTTCATCTTTAATTTTTGGAAACCAACCAGCATTTTGTAAAAGCACACTTTCATTTTCATTCAAACTTAAATAACTTTTCATTGTTGTAGTTAATCCTAAATCTCTAACCGAATCAATAACGACCCCATTTAATTCATATCTCATTTCACGAAATAAAAATCCTATTCCATTATTAATAAATCTTAGATTTTTCGGAATTTGATCGTTTTCAGTAAGTAATTTACCTTCAATATACAAATAACTGTTTGAAGGTAAAGTATAAGCATCTAAATCTTGAATACAAATTCGTATTTCATCATTATAATTTACATTGCCCGTTATGTTTGGTTGATAGCTATGAAATTGATATTCTTCAATACTAGTGTCATTAAAAGGTTGACCTGTGACATGTAGAACATCCATGTTAAACCAAAACTTTTAAACCAAGTGAAATTAAAAATTTTTTATTTGTTGGTGTTATTACTCCGATCGTTTTTGGATGACTACTCTTTTTAGTGTAAGTATGCTTTATATAGTTAAATTTTAAGACCATACTTTTCTTATATGAAGCGTTAAAGTAATTTCTTCACCTTGAAAATTTATAAGCTCACCAGATTGATCTATAATTTTTACCGTAATATTGTTGATTGCTTTAACGCTAACTGGATAATACAAAACGTTTTGAGGAGTTTCAACTATTTTATACCCAAAAGGAACAGTCGGAAAAAATTGATGAATAATGTGAACAGGTTTACCATTTAAATAAGAACCCGCCGCTATACTACAATCAATTCCAACAGAATTAACTTTTAATATTTTTATAGGATGTTCGGAAATGTATGTTATATCAGGATCAAGTCGTTCCAAATCAAATCCAAATACGGATCCAATATAATTTTCTTTATATTTAAAATAAATTATGCGGTTGCTTTTCATTGTTATTTTTGATGTATTTATATTAGGAATTATATCTATAACTGCGTCGCTATCAACTTTTTTTACATAATTTTTAATGAGTTGTATTATATCATTCAATTCATATTGCTCCTACAGGTACTTTATATTCATATACTTTCTCTCCGGGTTTACCCCAATAAAAAACATTATTTGTTTCATCTATATTTGGTATTGTATTAAAACTATAAAAATTAACCAAACCTATTTCATAGTCATCTTCTAAATATATTGGATCATTAAAATCATATTTTAAAATGGATGAATTTCCAGTTAAAGTAAAACTTAAAGACATAACTCTACAACAGTTTACTAAGAAATGATATACTTTTATTAAAAATATTGATTATATAAAAAAAATAGACAATAATGACCACACATGTATGAATCCTTTTGAATTCGGTCGTAATTATAGTATATGCTTACTTTTCCGTTTGTATGGAAATAATTAATTAATTCTGTAGGCGGTTGTAAATTTCCATAACTATCAAAATATATAATTTTATCGTGTTTCTTAGAATATGCTACCCAATGAGTACCTGTACCAATATCCGAATCAAGATTTACTATTCCAGTTTCAAATGTATGTATAAGTTTTGGTAATGTATCTCTCATAAATACACCTCGAAAATGGGGGATTTTTTCAGCATGCTTTTTTAAATCAACATCGTTTAATGCCCTGTTGGGTAAAATTAGTTTTTTGAATAAGGTCTCAAATATAAACCTTTTCCCTTTATTCCTCCCCCCTTTTTTATTCCTTTCCCCTTTTTTATGCCTCTACCCGATTTTTCCATCATTAAATTATGACGTTTTTGTTCTTCAAGTTCCAATTTATTCGCTTTCGCATCGTTTACTGCTTTTGCAATACTAGCTGCTCCCCCACCCACAGCACCAAGAGCGGCAAGAAGAGGTAACAAAAGTGGTAGAAATCCACCGATTTTTGGAGGTTTAATAATTCTCTTTTTTTTTCTTTGTTTTAATCCCATACCGAATTTTTGTTTACCTTTCATTGCTGTCGTTACTAACCACGCTGCAGTTTTTTCAGCTAAGTTAGAATCTGAATTGACAATGTTCCAGGCTTTATTTTCTAATTCCTTATCTGCTTTATGTCTTTTTTCTAGATTACTACTTTTAGAATAAGCAATATCGTGTTCTTTACATGCAGAATCTAATTGATTGATACCACTATCCCCCTTAGCTAATCGTTTTTTTAATTTTGTGCCGGGTCCGCAATAATTATAGCCGGGTATATGTAGTTCAACTGGCAATTTATTAATCAAAGTGTTTAATAATCCTCTACCTTTTCGGTATACACGTTTACGTTTCAACATTGACTAATATATAAATATAACACCACCCTATATATATATATAGTCAGTATCACGATGAAAAACAAACACTTACTACCAGTTAAAAATCACGATTTTACTGTTAACGACGTAAAAATTAATAAGCATGGTCCTTTATTCGGTGGGGAATGTAAACGAGGTTTAATTATAGGTCCAAGTGCATCAGGAAAAACAAACGTTATAATATCATTACTTGAACACCCAAACGGATTGCGATTTGAAAATGTCTATCTATATTCAAAGTCATTACAACAGCCGAAATATAGATATTTAAAAACTTTATTACAACCTATTGAAGAAATTGGTTACAAAGAATTCGACAATTCGAATGATATTATTTCTCCTGAAAATATAGAAAATAACTCAATTATAATTTTTGATGATGTTGCTTCTTGTGACCAGAATATTATACAAAAATACTTTTCTTTCGGTCGACACAAACAAACAGATTGTTTTTATTTATGTCAAACATATTCATCTATTCCAAAGCAATTAATTCGAGATAATGCTAATTTTTTAATAATTTTTAAACAAGATTTAACAAATTTAAAACATATTTACGATGATCATGTAAACATAGACATGTCTTTTCAAGAATTTAAAAACATTTGTTCTTATTGTTGGAAAAAAAAATTTGACTTCTTAACAATTGATAAAGATTGTCCACTTTTAGCTGGAAAATATAGAAAAAATTTGGACACATTTATATAAATAGTTTTACTCTGGAAAAGAGTTAGTAGATATGAATCCACAAGTGACTAAACAATTGTTAAAAGCTAGAAAAGATTTAAAAAAGAAATATAAAAGTTTAAAAACCAACATTGCTCAATCACAGTTACATTTGGAACAAACCTATCAACCAATAACACAACCTATTAAGGAATTAGTTTCGGTTTTGGAAAAACAAGAACCATATGAATTTAAACCTATAAAAAAATTTAAAAAATCGTTATTTTCAACGCCTTTACAACAAGATACTCCAAACACACCACCTCACAAAGAACCCCCATCATTTTTAAGAGATGCTCAATCGTATGAATCCCCTGGTGAAGTATCTCCAACCGATGAATACATAGATGATACCATATCACAATTTTATCAATCAATATCTGATCCAAATGTTTTAAAAGAATATTTTGAGCAATTTAACTCACCATTACCTAGAGCATATATTGAAGATATGATTAGAGATGTTGAAGATGTTTTTGATCATGTTTTAGGTGTTTATCACAACCCTGTTACCGATAAATTTTTTATTGGTAATTCAGAATTAAGTTTTGAGGGTCCCGATTTAAAAATTAATAATTTGCAATATGAGGGAACACCAGGACTTTATGAATTAATATTTAAGAAAAATCCCACGGGATTTAAAAAAAAAGATATAGAAAATTTTATTGATATAATTAGAAGAACAAATTTAATTCACACAAATTATGATGCTAATTTACCCATTAAAAAAAGTTATACTAATGATATAAGAGATAAATATAATTATATAATTAAACCAACTTTAGAAACTAAACCTGTAGAAAGAAGACGACCAAATTCAACAATAAGCAATATGCTAATAGGTGTTTTAACCCGAAATATGAAAAGTAAAAGAGGAGGAGCATTAAAAAAATATTCCAAAAACAAAATTGATTACGTTTATTTTAATGATTATAATGAATTAATAGATAGATTAAAATTATTAGTAGCATCTGAAACTGCTGGTAATACCGGAGTTCAAAATGAAATTATTTCAATTATTGAAGAATTACGTGAAGGTGGAATAATTGAATAAATACTCGTGCAATCTAATAATGTACTTAGTTTAAAAATGCCACTTAATAAATTTGGTAGCCACTTCCTCGATGACGGTTCTTCTATTGCAAATGCTTCTACCACGTCTCCTCCCACGTTTCCACCCACGTTTTACATTTGCAACAAACCAAAATTATTTACTAAATCAATAGTAACTCTTACAAGTACTAGAAAAGGAAACAATTTGATCAGTCCAGAAGATCATAAAATATGGGATTTAAACCGACAAGCATATTTTCAATTTCCTTTTGATGCAATAATTTTAAAAATTAATATAATTCCTGTCGATGCAAGCATTTTATTAAATGATCAGCAGATTCAAAAAAATGATTTAATTAATAAAAAAGTAAATAAAAGCGATAAATTAACGTTATTTTCTACAGATGATTATGACGAGTACGCATCTATTCAGATTATTTTAAAAGTACCAGTTGAATATGAGTAAACTTGATGTCGTAGAAGAATTGCATAAACCAGCTAGAAAAAAATATAAACGAAGACATGTTATTATTAAAGGTTTACATGACTTAATTCAAGGTGATTTAGCTATAATGTCTCTTTATGGTAAAGAAAATCAGGGATATAATTACATATTAGTTGTTATTAATACATTTAGTAAATACGTTTGGGCTGAACCTGTAAAACGAAAAACAGGTAGTGATGTTACAAAGGCGATGAAGAAAATATTAATACAAATGTCACCTGTTAAAAATTTACAAACCGACAATGGAAAAGAATTTTATAATAAAGATTTTCAGGAATTAATGAAAAAACATAATATTAATCACTACAGCACTTTTTCCAATTTAAAAGCCAGTATAGTTGAAAGAGTTATTCGAACTCTGAAAACAATGCTTTGGAAACAATTTAGTTTGCAAGGATCATACAAATGGTTAAAAATTCTTCCTGAAATTGTAACCAAATATAATAATACAAAACATACAACTACCGGTGTTATACCTAGTAAGGTTACAGATAAAAATGCTCATCATATTGTTGCTTTCAACCAACTAAAAACTACTGACCCTAAAAAACCAAAATTTAAAAAGGGTGATTTTGTTCGTATAAGTAAATATCGTCAAACATTTACAAAAGGTTATACACCTAATTGGACTACCGAAGTTTTCAAAATTAAAAAAGTTAAATTAACAAACCCGACAACATATATTTTAGAAGATGTGAAAAAAGAAGAAATTGAAGGTGGTTTTTATACGGAGGAATTACAAAAAGTAAAATATCCTGATGTTTATTTAATTGAAAAGGTGTTAAAAAGAAAAGGAAACAAACTTTATGTTAAATGGTTGGGATTGAATTATAATTCTTGGATAAATAAAAAAGATATAGTTTAATTTTTTTAATAAAAAGCTTATAAAGTATACAAATGTTTTATTTTTTCAAATACATTTTTTCTATGAACTAAATCTAATACAGGATTTAAAATAATTGAAGCTTCCTTAATACGTGTTGAAAATCGTATACAATCTAGCGCTGTAGACTCCCAATCACTTTGTCGAGCAGATCTGTATGCATAATTCCATGTAAACATGTGATGAACTTGGTTTAAACTTTCATTAAATGTCACCTTTTTCATAACAGCTCAGGATGTAAATATATCACCTCCATTATTATTCCATAAGTCACAGGATTTAGATTTTTAATTGGTTCCATTATCATGAGGGAATTATTTATAACATCATTCCTTTTTCCTTCCTTCAATATTTGTAAAGTACTCAAAATATGTTGATTTTTAAAATTTTCTTGATGATATTTTATTAATGGTACTATTTTCCACATTTCTTCAAGTGATGAGAGGCCCAACCAAATATTGGAATTGTTGGAACTGATTTTCAAAACTTTAGATTTTTCAAAATTTTCAAAATGTAACACAAAACTTGTTGCTTCTATGGTGGAACAATAATTTGTTGAATACATAAAGTCGTTAATCACATCCTTGTACGCTAAAAATTCCTCCCATTCTTTTTCACTAAATTTCACATTGGTGTTTTTATTTCCAGAAATAATAACATATGGTGTCCAATTGAAATTAGGACATAAACACACAGATATGAATTTGGATTTCGATGGATTTAAACTAAATCGTTGTTCACATATAAATTTATTGTTACAATTCATGATTACAACTGAATACAAAATTAACTAAGCACATTTTATATTAATATTTCTTGACTGGTTGGTTTACCCCCTTCTTCTCCACCCCCTTCTTCTTCTCCCACTTCATCTTCTCCTTCTTCATTTCCCCCTCTCGATAATCAGGTTCTCGCAAAAAAGTTGGTAAATATTTTTGAACACAATTTAAGTATCCCTGCAGCTCTGCAGCTCGCATATTTGAAACAAAACATCCTAGACAAATTTTACCATTTGCAAATGCTGAACAAATTTCATACCCTTTTTGGTATTTCTTGGATAATAAAACTAACTCATCTTCTGTGTATGGTTGATATACTCGAAGACACCCATAAATTTGTTCATGATCAGCATCAAATTCTAAGTTGCGAAATCTTTCCTGCAGATTTGTAATTCCACTGTATAAATCAACAATTTTTGTATAATTTGCGTAAGCCATCCACATTGTAACTGTTGCAACTAAAATTATTTCATTATTCGCTTTCTTAAATACAACACAAAATGTGGTGGGGTAACCATCCAATTATATACCCATAAGAAGAGTTTTTAATTGGATGAGATGTATTTTAAAATAAGTAATCCAAAATAGCCATTATTAAATTTAATTATCGATGATTTTAGTTTTTGTTTTTTAAAATAGGTTTATCGAGGTTGACTATTGATATATAGTAAATACCCCGGTGAGATCAGTTTATAAAAAGTAATCACAATGAAAAGAACTGTGAGAGATTTTAAAAATCCAATGTTACCTAAAAAAAACATAAATATTATTTCTAATGAATTATTGCAAATTGCTCGTGAAAGTGATATAGAAATTATTAGCGGTTCTTTTGAAGCGATAAAGCCAATTGGTTTTACAAACTACTCGGATGTTTCCGATGAAGAGAGTTTAATCGAAACTGAAAAGGAAACAAAGCAAATTACTGATCCGGGTATTTCGAAAAATATCGAGCAAGATACCGAGCAGACTGTCGAGCAGGATATTGAGCAGGATAATAAGCAAGATAACGAGCAGTATAGCGCGCAGGAACAACTTGAGGATGAAAATGATAGTGCTGATCAATTAGATGAAGAAACCAAACAATCTGTAACCATGATGTATAATAGTATGCATGTTTTTGAGCAAAAATTAAAACGGTATAATGAGAAACGTGATAAATATAATAAAAAAAGTAAATTGTATACAAAACTTATTAAACGTTTTATAAGTGACTTTCAAAAAAGTTTGTAAAAATTTTAAACCAATAAAAAGTTTATTAACAATTATTTTTATTTATTTTTTTATAAGTAATTCTAAAATATTGTTGGAACTAAATAAAACCATAGATGAATATACTAAATTTGTTTTTATTCACTATTAATTTATTGACATAATAAAAACAAAAAATAAAAAAACCAATATATCTACAATCTACATATAACAATAAATCAAAATATAAACTAACACAAACATTACTACTACTACTTAAAATTTAAAAAGAAGAAAATGAAAAGTTGTATTTAAAAATATAAAGTTACACAAAAATAACTACGATTTGCGATTTTTTTTGCTAATTTTACGTCGTAATGACTTTAAAATTTTTAATTGTTTTTCTATTTTTAAATACAACTTTTCATTTTCTTCTACTAATATTGTATAATCTCTGTTAGCTTCTACTAACGTCGAATTTAGTCTTACTACATTTTCTTTACAAATTTTATTATCTTTTTTAATTTCCTCTATATTTTCTTGAACACTCCTTAATTCTTCGCTCTTTCTTCCAACCATTCTGGTACACTGCTCATCATTTTGCTGCATTTCTTCTCTTAATGAAGCAATTTGTTTATCACGACTAAAAATATTTAAAACTAAATTTTTCGTAAAATATTAAAAAAAAATACTTACATCACAATGTCATCTATTTTGTTTTTTTCTTTTATGGAACAATAATTTTTCCAAAGAGCAACATCTTTTTTCAGATTTAAATTTACTTCAGTTAGCTTATTATTATCGAAATGTAATAGATTTTTTTCTTTTATGCAATTTCTGCATAAATCTAAATATTCGGATTGACCGACAAACACACAACACAGAAATACAATTTTTCCAAACATTTTTTTTGCTTTCAACCAACGAACGTCTCAATCACAAATGAAATAAAATTATTAAATTATTACGGATTCACAGTTTTTATTACTAAACAATAATTTTAAATTCATCAGCAAATAAATTATTGAAAGTAGTTGTTCTTTCAATTATTACGGATGTAATAATATATTCATTTTAATATGAAACCATGATTTTGCAAACCATTGCATTTGTACAGTTCACACAATTTTAGCTATTGAATCGGGTAAAACTTTTTGTAATATACGAGTAATTCGATGTATTACACGTTATATCAGCAATATTGCAATATATGGGGTCAATATTCTTAATTAAACATTTATTATACACAGCGGAAAATGTGATGGCACCCTTTTGGTATTTAAATAGTATTGTTAATAAAAATTAACACTTTTTTACTAGATGTGAAAATGGTAACACCTATTTTAATACTTCAAACCATATGGTTAAATTATTTCTACATTCAACACCTGTATAGTAGTAAAGAAGTGTTTGTTTGTTTTGATAAAAATGGAACTAAAAACGAAAGCTGGCCAGATAATTGGAATAGAATGACTAGTTATTTTCCTAATAACATACCGGTTTATACTATTAAATTACCACAAAATAGTAGTGTTTATAAATTACGAATTAGATTAATTAATAATGCGATGGAAGAGACTGGTTGGCGAAGTTTGTACCCCACCCCATTTATCAAGAAAGAAAATACGTTGACTGTTGAAAATAATTCAATTCCCTGGTGGTGTTATTACATTACAGTTGTATTAACCATACTACTACTTGAAAAAATTTTTTCAATCTCAGTAAATATAGTAAAAAATGTGTGTTGAAGAAATGTTTGCAAATTCATTCGACTGCAGATTAGCAACTTTTAAAAAATGGAAAGGTGTTGTATCTCCAATACAATTAGCGTTAGCAGGATTTTATTATACAGGAATTGAAGATTGTGTTAGATGTTTTTGTTGCGGCATTGAAGTTTTTAAATGGAAATTAAATGATGATGTGATTAAAGACCACATAAAATACAGTCCCTACTGCAGCTTCGCTATGATGTTGGAATCTTCCCAGAAAAAAGTTAATAGTGTTGAAAAAAAAGTTTGTTTTTTTTATATGTTTATTTTCATACTTACTATAAGCATAATTATAAAATGTGTGTAATTTGGCGTATAATAAAATACTTGTAGACTTTTTGTTCAATTTTAATCTGTTCCCAAACAATTATAAACCAATAAAAATTTTAATGAAATTGAAATATATAAATATTGAATTTTATTATAACAGAAAAATTATTGAAGCAGGTTTTCCAGGGTTATGGGAACGTAATTGTCTTTATAATTTAATTAATAAAGGTACATAAAAGGCACATAAAATTGAAAAAGTGATTTTTAATTATTTTACCAAATAAGTATTGTATAACCTTGCACTTTTGCTTTTTCCAATAAAGGTTATTTACCTTGTCTAGTGTCCTTTAGTAACCTATGGTGGGTAAACCGCGACTTGAGTGTCGAATACCTATATTAGGTGGTTGACCTTGAAGGTCATTTACCATGCATGGATATGGGGGTTCAAACGTGGAGGAAAATGATAAACAGGTGCTTGACCTGGCCTTGAAAAACCGGTTTATCATTTTCCTCCACGTTTGAACCCCCATATCCTAACTACTCCCTTTTTAATATTGTCACGGAGAAGGGTGGAATTCTCAAATATTGTAGAAATGTTAAATTGCTATTTATTAAATTAACTGTCCACTCAGCAACCTTGCAGAATTGTCAATAATATTGTTTAATAAAATAATGCAAGTTGCTGAGTAGGCAAGGTCGCGCGGCAATGAATCAAGAATGTACGTGCTCGCGTAAATCATAATGTTGGACTAGATCACGTATGGGTTATCGGAAAACTATTGATAAGGAATCGAAGCCCAAAGATGGGGGCTAGTCAGTCTAACGACTCACGGGTGCGGTAACGATTCCGCGCGGGACCGGTCGGTACCCGTTACGGGAAAGTGGGTGCATGCCGAGAAGGTGAAGTGATAAGTTGGGTCGGCTGGTATAAGTGTTAGCTCCTAAGTTTAATGTAATAGCGATAGGAATTAGGTAGGTCCCAAGAGGACTTGTAGACTACCTGAGGGTCCAAAACAAATGTAGTAGTTAAATATAGTAATATAGTTGTTATCACCTTATGAGAGAATTTTAGTTGTGTACCCCAAGCGAGTAAACCCCAAATCATACTAAGAGAACCCCCGGGTGCGTAACCATACGAAAGGACGTACACCGTGACATGGTGGAGGCGCCGTTGGACTACGGCCTAGATGAGTAATTCTTCATAATTACTCATACAACTATATTCTCTCGTAGGGATGCGATAGCTGTGTCAATAAAGTGTTTAGGTGATAGGTAGATTTTTATATTGGGATAGTGCGGAAGTACAAAGTGAATAGGTACAATAGTGATAAATCAGGAAAGCAATGATGATAGAAAAAAAATGTTTTAATAATACGCGTACAAATAATGGGTAATAAGGTAGATTAGAATAGGAGGACCCTCGGTATAATAGTGTATAGTTAGTATAGTATGCCGAAGAAGCATAAAAGTGTGGGTAAGGTTAGGTATAAACAAATTAAGTAGTATAGGTAGATTTATGAAAGTGCAGAGTAAGCTATAGACATTGTGAGTGAATTCATCAGTAAGGCTGCAAACAGAAGCAAATGCTGTAGAAGTCAGCCCAGTAGCTATGAATGGGATAACAAATGGATGGCACGAAATACAATCCTATCGGGCCTGATGATGAAGTACTAACCAGGAGGGAGATTGGATTTTTTTTAGAAGTGCCAACTAGAGACAGTGCACGATTAGGGACAGGGAATACTGTGGTCGAGCATGCCGAAATGGGAATCTGGAGCTTGGGGAGAGCAACCCAGCTGGAGCGAGAAAAACTCGGAGATCGCTGACAGCAGGCTAGATGAAGAGTAGAACATGATGGAAATAAGGCAAGTAGATGTAAGTTTATAATATATTGGTTGAGTATGAATGAATGGATGAATGACCGAAGCGGGAGTATGTGAACAAAGCATGGAAGTTAAACTCATCGCCGCCGAGAAAGAAAAGTGGAAAAGTATACATGGACTAAGTAGAGGAGAAATGCACGAGCCGAATTTGATTGTTGAAAACGAGCGTTTTGCAACTGAAGGACTAATACACGGGAGAAGGAAACTTGGAAGAAGGTACGGTTAGTGCTGAAAGTTTCCTTTGCCCAAAATGAGGATATTATATAGAGAAATGCAGAGTTAGAGACGCTAAAGAGTATAAAGAGTTGATGAATATAAAGATGTATGATATATAAAGCGATGTATAGAGATGACGATGTTATTGAGTAATTTACAGTTGTGAGGAGAATAGGCGAATACGGTGAATAATAGTTGCTGACAATAAGCGAGTGTCAGAGTACGAGTACAGGTGGTACTCAAAGGGGAGGAGAATCTGGAAGAAGGTACCAAGGGGTACTGAAGATTTACCTTCCCAGGTTACTTGGTTTTAATGAGGATGTTAAAGGTGACATCTGGTGTCTTTTATGAGATGGTACCTATAGAGGACCGATTTTAGGAATATTTATGAGAATTTATGAGGGTATTTTTGTTTGTACTGCGGGTACAGAGATGTTTATAGACAGAGAAAATATAGAGTTCGTGCTGCGGGCACGGTGATGTTATAGGGGGAGGAGAGCCTGGAAGAAGGTACCATTAAGGGGTACTGAAGGTCCTCCTTACCAGAAAGATGAATTAGGGAAATATTAAGAGAAAAAGTCTTCAGTTGTGAAACAAGTTTTTGGAATGAGAGAAAAAAAAAATTGAGAATGCTGAGAGGTACAAGGAAACGTAAATGAGGATCGAGAGAGAAAGGCCGTGATGAGTTTAAAAAGTCGTGGAAAGTATTGCGAATTGAGGGAGGGGATAAAATGTGTCCCAGCGTATTTTAAGTTCAATTTTATTAAGGGTTAGTTAAGGAGTAAAGTGTATTCTAAATATGTAGTAGATTAATAAATGATAGTTAATAAAATGATATTAATGATAGTTAATAAAATATTTGTAAATTGGGTAAAATAGGCAAACTACCTCTGGTATTTTTATTTTTATGTTAAACCGCCCGCCACAACGAGAAGAGGAAAATCGATGGATCCGAACGGCAGTAGCTAGACTCTCGGAGGGAAGGCCACTCCCGCATCCAAAAATGGACCGTCATGACGACACACGTAATGCTAGGCACGAGAGGGAACAGGGGAACCAGAGAGGCGTCGGGACCATTAGTATGGCAAATGCAAAGTGGGGCCATACACTACAAAGTCCAGGCGACCCAGCACCATGAGGGGAGATGATGAGGGGATTGCGCCAGAGTCAATAGGCCGCACCCCTCCAAGGAAATATTCCCCCGAGGAGCTGTACGGAAGGGAAAAGTTGGTCACAGCCCCGCTAGAGATCAAAGTAGAGGGGGAACCCCAGTCAAGGGTTCCCGGAGCAATGGAGGAGCCACTCTAGCAAAATGAGTCGCTCAACACCCCACGATGGTTCCAGGAGGCCGTTGCCGTGCGTCCGAAGACAGTCCATTACGGAAGCCAGGCGGATATGGTACCCACCGGAGAGTCGCTACGGAAGCGACAGAGGCCGAAGGCAAGAAGAGGATCTATTCGATCGAAGAGGACAGCCGTTGTTGTGACGGTGCGGCAAGACCAAAATTTGTATTGGTACCAGAGGGAGTGGAGAGTAATCTTAAGAAATTAGTATGTAAGTACACTCATTTAGCAAACTTAACTGATCAAATGGGAAAAGGTGGACCGATGACCTATGGATGTTGTAGGCAATCTTGATTCATTATTCGTTGTGAGAATTCCGCTCATTTTTTTGTTCAATTTCGGTGCAGGGTTAATTCACAAGTTTTCATAATTTTGGTAACACCCCCCCCAGTGACGGCCAAGTTGTTACGCGTCGGGGCGCCGCTGGAGAGGAAGGGGGGATGTCACGGAGAAGGGTGGAATTCTCAAATATTGTAGAAATGTTAAATTGCTATTTATTAAATTAACTGTCCACTCAGCAACCTTGCAGAATTGTCAATAATATTGTTTAATAAAATAATGCAAGTTGCTGAGTAGGCAAGGTCGCGCGGCAATGAATCAAGAATGTACGTGCTCGCGTAAATCATAATGTTGGACTAGATCACGTATGGGTTATCGGAAAACTATTGATAAGGAATCGAAGCCCAAAGATGGGGGCTAGTCAGTCTAACGACTCACGGGTGCGGTAACGATTCCGCGCGGGACCGGTCGGTACCCGTTACGGGAAAGTGGGTGCATGCCGAGAAGGTGAAGTGATCAGTTGGGTCGGCTGGTATAAGTGTTAGCTCCTAAGTTTAATGTAATAGCGATAGGAATTAGGTAGGTCCCAAGAGGACTTGTAGACTACCTGAGGGTCCAAAACAAATGTAGTAGTTAAATATAGTAATATAGTTGTTATCACCTTATGAGAGAATTTTAGTTGTGTACCCCAAGCGAGTAAACCCCAAATCATACTAAGAGAACCCCCGGGTGCGTAACCATACGAAAGGACGTACACCGTGACAATATCCACTATTGCGGGACTACGCCCCAAAATGAGTCGATCGCCTCGCACTCTCCAAGTCAGGTAACTACATTTTGTTTATTACTCGTTTTTAAGAATACCTCAGAAAAAAAATTAAATTCACTATGGTTAATTTTTGCTGCATGTCCCTGTTTTGTTTCTCTTTTTTGATTCTTGGTTCGTCCTATTAGCCGGTTTAATTCTCTTTATCCTCGATTCTTCGTCGAGTTTTAACTATTCTTACCTTTTGGTGATCACCCTAATGCACGAGAGGTGAATTTTCAATACTTCGTCAAGTATCATCTTCCAAATTCTCCTCCTCCGTCGTTGATTCCTTATCCGTACTACGTTGGGTCTTTTCCTTTTACCCTTTCTCTTTGACAACTCCGACTACTGGGGGTGTCGTTGCTTCGCGCAAAAAAACAAACAAAAAAAAATCTGGACGCTCCTTTTGGCGTCTCTAACGCAAAAAAAATTACAATTACCAATCGACTAAATTCATTTTAATACATTACACATTTCATCGCACGTAATTCTTTCGTTACGGCGGATAAACATACTTGGCTTGTCGCGCGCTTCGCGATAAGCCCCGGCTACTCTGTAGTCGACCACGACCTATCCTAGTATTTTTCGCAACTCTGCGACCTTAACACTTTACGAGAGAAACAAAACAAATGTCAAATCTGGACGCTCCTTTCGGCGTCTCCAACACAACAAATTACCATTACTAATCGACTAAATTCATTTTAATACCTTAAACATTTCATCGCACGTAATTCTTTCGTTACGGCGGATAAACATACTTGGCTTGTCGCGCGCTTCGCGATAAGCCCCGGCTACTCTGTAGTCGACCACGACCTATCCTAGTATTTTTCGCAACTCTGCGACCTTAACACTTTACGAGAGAAACAAAACAAATGTCAAATCTGTTCGCGAACAAAAATGTGCTGATCAATTACTTCTAAAAATAGGCTTATATACCGTGAAAAAAAATTAATAAAAAAATATATTAAAAAAATTGACTTGCAGTAAAAATTCCCTTTTGTAGACATTCGCAAATTCTCGAAATTATCTACCTACCTTCTTCTGTATGTTTTATTATACAGGGTATTCTTTCTCTAAATTGTGTCTGACAAATAGAAAAAAGTCTACTCTACTCTGGATGCGTGCTCATGCGTGAGGCTGAATGTCTTTTTGATCCGATAAAAATTAAATCAATAAAATGATAGTTATTCAATATTTATTGGTTTCAGAACTTTGTTCGACAATTGATCATCCTCCATCGTCCGGAAGTCTAGCCTGGGTCGGGTCGCGACTCCACAACACCATGCCAGCTCATCCTGGACGAAGCCAAGGGCTCCCCCAATCCCCAGATGGTACTCTCGAGCTGTACCACTCTTTAGAAAAAAGGAACACCAGCTTTTCAAGGATCCTAAAATTTCTGCGTTACGCACAGGTTAAGTCTTTCTCTAAGTTTCGTTTAGACATCTCTTTCACGCACGGTTTGCACCATTTCGAGTCATAAACTAGAGTTTCAAAAAAAAATAAAGCTACAAAGAATTTATATATAAAAAAATCGAATAGATTTGTTTTCTGCGTAAAATCAGTGGTAGCCGATCTTTCAACCTTCCATCAGCTGTCGTGGAAGCGGGGAGTAGGTTAACTCTATTACTACAACTAAAATGACCTACCTAAATCGCGTACTAACGCACTACGGCTTCGTACATCCTTTCGGTTATGTACTCTTGCTCCGCTAATGGGCTGTTTCTGGAAGGATGTATCATGGGAACGTTGACCCATACGCTGTACGGCAAGCCGCCCAACAGCTTCTCGCTCAGAAACCTAGCCAATTGGCCCAAATTATTTGGTTTATTTAAGCTGATCATTAAGGCGGGGACGCCCAAATGGACTAAGCCGAATTTCCTCTCTAAAATGACTCGGCTCTTTTGGCCGATGTGTTCTATAATATGTGGTATTCTGATAGGTAACAGGCAGCTCATGATAACATTTCGAAAGTTTTTGTAATAAACCTTAAACAGGTTGACATTTGGACACATATATCACCTCCCTAACTTTAGTGCCCACATAACCTGGACCTCATCCAAAGATGTACCCAAACTCAACAGGGTCATAAGAGGCTAATGCTAGATTTAGTTTCAAAGTTAACATTTCTAATTCACATTTTTGAAGATGAATACTTCTGTAAAGAGTCTCCATATTACTTTTAATATTCCTTTCAATGTATACAAATTAACAGAAGCCTCAATTTGATTGGTTGTTATTTGTATATATCCTTCTACTAGGACATTACTCCATGATCCAAAAGCATCAGCATAATTAGCTCCTTTACAGGTACCAGTATCATCTACCCTTCCAGCTAAAGTTAAGGGTACTCGTTTACTAGTGCCCACCTTAAGGTCACGAATAATTCTTTGCATAGGTGTCCCGCAGTACAAACAGAACAACTCTCCATGTCGAATGATGTCTAAACATTTTTGTTCAGATAAAGATATAGGGTAGGATATCAGGGCGTTTTTGACAACTGATGAATGAGAATGCATACCACAATTAACTATTATACGTGTCAAGATAACTTGACACTGCGATACTACAGTCTTCATGTCATCCACTATCTCTATCAACTGAATTTCCTTAGACACTGAGATGACGTCTGTAGTCACATGGTCACAAGTGCCTACATTGTTTAAGTTGACAATAGTAAAGTTGGGACTATGGTTACTACAATCGTAGGCAATAATTTCTGATGAGGAGGTTTCCAAGGATGTCACGGATGTCACGAGTTGTTATGGTTTGGAGCTACTTGCCCTCTTATTCGTGGTGTTCAACTCGTGCTTCGCCGATTCCTTTATCGGCGGAACCTCTTTGCTACGGGGTGTAGCGGTAAAGTCTTGGCTTTCTCTTTACTCTGAAAATGGGGGTTCTACTAGGGGCCCAGAGAATGATACTCAGAGAGATAATAACAAACAAGTATATTTCTTAAACCTAAGTACACAAGGGTGAGGTACTTGTACCTCACCAAGCGATGACAAATAGCCCTACAAACTACCCTACCTCATCTAGAAGGTCTAGCAGACTTCGGGGCAGGTCACGAGGGCCGGCGAGATCTCTTTACTCTTTCGAGCACTTATAACACTCCAGGGCGCGAGACGGTTAGGCTTTTTATGCCAACCAATCTCCCCCGTTTGTCCACCGTTCTCACGGTGGTCCGATCGACGGTGGAGTTTGGTTGCATCCTGTTTTACATGATTCCTCGAAATATTTCACCTATCGTTGCACTATTCGCAACGATTCTCACAGGTTCAATACTCGAGTGTCCTAACCGTCTCACGACCCATTGGCGTTCGTGACAATAGGCAACCGATATTAGGTTTTACCATTGCCTTGGAGCCTGTTAAGTAGATGGTGGAGGACATTCCCAACATCTGCTACCTTAATTCAGACGTCGATAGCACTAAAAAGGTATTTGTAACATATTTGTTTTTAAAAGAATTTTTTGCTTATTTCTCAATAACCACATGAGAAAAAGAAAAAAAAGGTATGTTTCACATTCCATTTTTCACGGGCTTTTCAATGACCCTACACACGACATACCTTTGCATTTGAAAAAATAAAGTTGGGTAGGGTTGCAACTAAGGGGTTGAAGAAAAAAAAATCATTTTATTGGCAACAAATCCGTACAATATAAAATTAATTCATGTGTTAGCATTTTTTGTTTAAATTACTGGTTCAACAGATAATAATTTTATTTCGAATTTTGCCAATATTGTAGTATGCATTCTACAGAAAAAAAAATATTTTAATCCGTTATTATTGGATATTTCAAAAATTTGCGGCAATCTACGTGTTAAATGTCTCCAAAAGGCTTGCTCATCATTATCAGGAAATACCGAGATAGAATTACAATCGTTGATGCACCACGGTCAAGGTTGTGCTGTTATTAAAAACGTCTTATCTACAAAAACGTGGAAGTCGTATAAAAATAAAACCTTGGAGGATAAAATGATAAACAAATTATTTAACGAAATTACAACCCTTCGATTCAATTTTTTTAAATTAAACGCTAAAACAGCCCGCAGAAAAATAAAACACGTAAAAATTAAAAATAAAAATTACGGACCGCGGCTGGACTCCAACTGCAATCCATCGCGTCACAACTCCAATCGTTAAAAAGAATCGCTACGCCGGCTTTGAGGCAAGCAAACGAGCGCGGTTTAAATGCTATTAATCGTATTAATATACGTAATAATGACATATTGTTGTAATGATGGTTGCGTGCAAATCATCACACCCCGTATATACCGATTTGCAGGGTGTCGAAAGGGTTGGAGGGACGCATTTACTCATTTATCGCCACATACCCTTTACAAATTGATTTGGCGTTTTTATTTTTTTTACTTCAAATGTTTAATTTTGGGGCAATTTAACATTTATCTGACCCTAACTCTACGTTGTGTTGTCTACGCGTAGTCTGCGAGAGCGGCTCGGAGCGCGCTGAACGAACAGTGTTGTGAAATTATTACAAATTAAATAATGTGATAATTTTTTCGTAATATCGTCAAACCAACTACTTATACTAAAATTATTCATTTTAAAAATGGTACAATTTCGAAGAATGTTTTGCAAAATATTAGAAAATAGCTCATGAATTTCGGAATTATTCAATACATTAAAAAATAAGGAACCCTACTCCTAAAATAAATTAAACTTACCCAGAATCTTCATGATTATGTAGGTATTCTGACATAGTATCACAACAATTGTTCAGTTTCCTCCATTTATTTCAATGCAAGCTTCTGTTCTTCTGTTCCTCTTGAGGATTCTGTCGAATTTCCTCCATGGCTGTAGTTATCCTTTCACGTAACTGATCCACATTGTTTATGGCACACTATACACCAATTGTTTCACATGACCCCACAAAAAAAAGTCACAAGGGTTCATATCTGGTGATCGCGGCGGCTAATTTATGGGTCCATTTCTGCCAATCCATCGGTTTGGAAAAATATCATCCAAATGTTGTCGGACATTTCTGTGGAAATGAGGAGGAGCTCCATCCATTAGGTACCACATTCGAACTCTTATGGCAAGCGGAACTTCCTCCAAGAGTATAGGAAGTGTCTGTTGCAAAAACATGAAATATCCTGGTTCATTCAGTCGATTTGGAAGAAAATATGGTCCGATTAAATAGCTGTTCACAATTCCAGCCCAAACGTTAACAGAAAAAGTCCGTTGATGTCCTCCATTACGTGTGGCATGTGGATTTTCATCGCTCCAAATATGGGTATTGTGGACGTTAAATACTCCATCCCGACTAAATGCCGCTTCATCCGTGAACAAAATTGTACTGAGAAAGTCAGGTTCGATTTGGCATTGTCTCAGTAACCAACGGCTGAACACAACTCTTCGTTCTTCATCTCCAGGATACAAAACTTGAACTTTTTGAATGTGGTACGGATGAAGTCCTTGTTCCCTTAATGTACGCCACACAACAAACGGAGAAACATCGACCTCTTGGGCAAGGTGTCGGCAACTTAACTCAGGGCGGCGATTTTCTATTGATTGTAGAATTTGTTCTTCCGAGTTTACATTTCTTCGGTTACATGGTCTTCCTGCATTTATATTTAATGGTTCCAAACTCCCGTGATCCCGTAAAAGTTGTACAGTTGCAACAAATGTTCGCCGGTTCGGAATTCTGCGATTTGGAAATCTTTCCGCATAAAGATTTTGGGCTTCATAAGCATTTTCTCCTGCAGCTCCAAAAGTTAGGAGAATGTCTGTTAATTCAGCAAAAGTAAATTGGGCCATTGAAAAAGTATAATTAAAACTAGATATAACTAACACTAACAAACACTAAAACCAAAAATCTAACAAACACTAAAACTACTTGATAAAAGTTCTCACTGAAAAAATTTGCTATGTACTTATTTTCAAATAAGCAAAGTCAAATAAACTCACGGACTGACAAAACTGCAATGATAACTCAGTATTACTCAGCCTTACCTAAAATCTTAAAATGATCTTCTCTTTATTCAACACATTTAACTACTCATTGCATCTCTCTCGTTTGTTACGTTACGTTACGTCTATTTGCGTCTCTATCTTTGTGTAGTATCTAAAAATATCGCTTTATAACCCTTGTAAAAGATAATTTATGCGTAAAACCACTAATTCGCTTACATTCCCCGAAAAACCCAAGCTTACAAATAGGTAGTTGGAAATATTTAAATTTATTTTATTAAAATTCACTTTACTTTCTCTTGATTTAATTGAAACATAGAGCGTCAGCGACGACATTCTCGGCGCCCGGAGTGTAATGCAGCTGGGTGTGGAATTGCAAAATCAGGTCGAGTTGTCTCTGTTGCCTGGGGGAGGCCTTGTCCGATCGCTGCTGGGACGCGTAGGTGAGTGGACGGTGATCGGTAAACGTCTCGAAGGCCCTGCCTTCCAGGATTCGGGCGAAGTGTTTGATGGAAGCAAACAACTCCCGGTCGTAGGCGCTGCTCGGTTGGGCTCAGCTTTCGGGAGAAGAAACCCAAGGGGGCCCAGACTCCGTCCGGGCGTTGCTGGTCCAGCACCGCGCCGATAGAGGTCCCTGACGCATCGGTCCGGAGAGCGAGCGGGGCAGTCGATGTAAGGAAAGCGAAGCTAGTGGCCTCAGCTAGGCTCTCCTTGCAGCGCAGAAAGGCCCGGGGCGCCTCCTCTGACCAGGTCAGCTTGAATTTCTTCACCGTGGTCCCCTTCAGCAGTCCGGTGAGGGGCGCCGCCTGGATCGACGCAGCTTGCGGAAGACAGCGGCGGTAGAAATTTATCATACCCAAGAAGCGACGCAGCTGGGTGGAATCGTCTGGGCGGGGGAACCGCACGATTGCCTCGACCTTTTGAGCCGGTGGTTGGTAGCCCTCGGCGGAGACGCGGTACCCAGCGAAGGTAACTTCCGACTGTCCGAAAACACACTTGGTCCAGTTAATACGCAGATTGGCATCGCGCAGGACTTGGAGATGCTCCAGGTGCTTCTCATGGGAGTCGGAGAAGACGAGAAAGTCGTCCACGTAACACCTGACGAAGACCAGCTTACGGAGGAGATGATCCATCATGCGTTGCAGGGTCTGCGCCGAGTTGCGCAGGCCGAGAGGCATACCTACGAATTCAAAAAGGGCAAAAGGCGTGGTTTCGGCGGTCTTGGGAATACTTTCCTCTTCGACCGGCACCTGGTAAAAGGCTTTCTGAAGATCAATCACGGAGAAGACGTTTCCCCAGCTCCCCTGGAGGATATCCTCGATGATGGGTAGGGGGTAACGGTCCGGAGTAGTGACAGCATTTAGTCGACGGTAGTCTCCGTTACCCGCCAGCCTCTGTCCGGCTTGGTGACAAGGTGGAGCGGGCTGGCCCACTGGCTTGACGAAGGACGGATGATCCCACGGTCCTGCAGGGTTGAAAGCTGTTCCTTGGCGGTCGCCAGGCGTTCCCCGGCGAGGCGGCGGGGGCGTTCGAACACCGGTGGTCCACAGGTGAGAATAACATGCTTGGCTGGCATGTCAGACAAGGTTGCGGATGCTTCAGCGGGACCGGTGAGTTCGGCGAAGCTCTGAACCAGGTCGGTTTAACTATTCTTACCTTTTGGTGATCACCCTAATGCACGAGAGGTGAATTTTCAATACTTCGTCAAGTATCATCTTCCAAATTCTCCTCCTCCGTGGTTGATTCCTTATCCGTACTACGTTGGGTCTTTTCCTTTGACCCTTTCTCTTTGACAACTCCGACTACTGGGGGTGTCGTTGCTTCGCGCAAAAAAACAAACAAAAAAAAATCTGGACGCTCCTTTTGGCGTCTCTAACGCAAAAAAAATTACAATTACCAATCGACTAAATTCATTTTAATACATTACACATTTCATCGCACGTAATTCTTTCGTTACGGCGGATAAACATACTTGGCTTATCGCGCGCTTCGCGATAAGCCCCGGCTACTCTGTAGTCGACCACGACCTATCCTAGTATTTTTCGCAACTCTGCGACCTTAACACTTTACGAGAGAAACAAAACAAATGTCAAATCTGTTCGCGAACAAAAATGTGCTGATCAATTACTTCTAAAAATAGGCTTATATACCGTGAAAAAAAATTAATAAAAAAATATATTAAAAAAATTGACTTGCAGTAAAAATTCCCTTTTGTAGACATTCGCAAATTCTCGAAATTATCTACCTACCTTCTTCTGTATGTTTTATTATACAGGGTATTCTTTCTCTAAATTGTGTCTGACAAATAGAAAAAAGTCTACTCTACTCTGGATGCGTGCTCATGCGTGAGGCTGAATGTCTTTTTGATCCGATAAAAATTAAATCAATAAAATGATAGTTATTCAATATTTATTGGTTTCAGAACTTTGTTCGACAATTGATCATCCTCCATCGTCCGGAAGTCTAGCCTGGGTCGGGTCGCGACTCCACAACACCATGCCAGCTCATCCTGGACGAAGCCAAGGGCTCCCCCAATCCCCAGATGGTACTCTCGAGCTGTACCACTCTTTAGAAAAAAGGAACACCAGCTTTTCAAGGATCCTAAAATTTCTGCGTTACGCACAGGTTAAGTCTTTCTCTAAGTTTCGTTTAGACATCTCTTTCACGCACGGTTTGCACCATTTCGAGTCATAAACTAGAGTTTCAAAAAAAATAAAGCTACAAAGAATTTATATATAAAAAAATCGAATAGATTTGTTTTCTGCGTAAAATCAGTGGTAGCCGATCTTTCAACCTTCCATCAGCTGTCGTGGAAGCGGGGAGTAGGTTAACTCTATTACTACAACTAAAATGACCTACCTAAATCGCGTACTAACGCACTACGGCTTCGTACATCCTTTCGGTTATGTACTCTTGCTCCGCTAATGGGCTGTTTCTGGAAGGATGTATCATGGGAACGTTGACCCATACGCTGTACGGCAAGCCGCCCAACAGCTTCTCGCTCAGAAACCTAGCCAATTGGCCCAAATTATTTGGTTTATTTAAGCTGATCATTAAGGCGGGGACGCCCAAATGGACTAAGCCGAATTTCCTCTCTAAAATGACTCGGCTCTTTTGGCCGATGTGTTCTATAATATGTGGTATTCTGATAGGTAACAGGCAGCTCATGATAACATTTCGAAAGTTTTTGTAATAAACCTTAAACAGGTTGACATTTGGACACATATATCACCTCCCTAACTTTAGTGCCCACATAACCTGGACCTCATCCAAAGATGTACCCAAACTCAACAGGGTCATAAGAGGCTAATGCTAGATTTAGTTTCAAAGTTAACATTTCTAATTCACATTTTTGAAGATGAATACTTCTGTAAAGAGTCTCCATATTACTTTTAATATTCCTTTCAATGTATACAAATTAACAGAAGCCTCAATTTGATTGGTTGTTATTTGTATATATCCTTCTACTAGGACATTACTCCATGATCCAAAAGCATCAGCATAATTAGCTCCTTTACAGGTACCAGTATCATCTACCCTTCCAGCTAAAGTTAAGGGTACTCGTTTACTAGTGCCCACCTTAAGGTCACGAATAATTCTTTGCATAGGTGTCCCGCAGTACAAACAGAACAACTCTCCATGTCGAATGATGTCTAAACATTTTTGTTCAGATAAAGATATAGGGTAGGATATCAGGGCGTTTTTGACAACTGATGAATGAGAATGCATACCACAATTAACTATTATACGTGTCAAGATAACTTGACACTGCGATACTACAGTCTTCATGTCATCCACTATCTCTATCAACTGAATTTCCTTAGACACTGAGATGACGTCTGTAGTCACATGGTCACAAGTGCCTACATTGTTTAAGTTGACAATAGTAAAGTTGGGACTATGGTTACTACAATCGTAGGCAATAATTTCTGATGAGGAGGTTTCCAAGGATGTCACGGATGTCACGAGTTGTTATGGTTTGGAGCTACTTGCCCTCTTATTCGTGGTGTACAACTCGTGCTTCGCCGATTCCTTTATCGGCGGAACCTCTTTGCTACGGGGTGTAGCGGTAAAGTCTTGGCTTTCTCTTTACTCTGAAAATGGGGGTTCTACTAGGGGCCCAGAGAATGATACTCAGAGAGATAATAACAAACAAGTATATTTCTTAAACCTAAGTACACAAGGGTGAGGTACTTGTACCTCACCAAGCGATGACAAATAGCCCTACAAACTACCCTACCTCATCTAGAAGGTCTAGCAGACTTCGGGGCACGTCACGAGGGCCGGCGAGATCTCTTTACTCTTTCGAGCACTTATAACACGCCAGGGCGCGAGACGGTTAGGCTTTTTATGCCAACCAATCTCCCCCGTTTGTCCACCGTTCTCACGGTGGTCCGATCGACGGTGGAGTTTGGTTGCATCCTGTTTTACATGATTCCTCGAAATATTTCACCTATCGTTGCACTATTCGCAACGATTCTCACAGGTTCAATACTCGAGTGTCCTAACCGTCTCACGACCCATTGGCGTTCGTGACAATAGGCAACCGATATTAGGTTTTACCATTGCCTTGGAGCCTGTTAAGTAGATGGTGGAGGACATTCCCAACATCTGCTACCTTAATTCAGACGTCGATAGCACTAAAAAGGTATTTGTAACATATTTGTTTTTAAAAGAATTTTTTGCTTATTTCTCAATAACCACATGAGAAAAAGAAAAAAAAGGTATGTTTCACATTCCATTTTTCACGGGCTTTTCAATGACCCTACACACGACATACCTTTGCATTTGAAAAAATAAAGTTGGGTAGGGTTGCAACTAAGGGGTTGAAGAAAAAAAATCATTTTATTGGCAACAAATCCGTACAATATAAAATCAATTCATGTGTTAGCATTTTTTGTTTAAATTACTGGTTCAACAGATAATAATTTTATTTCGAATTTTGCCAATATTGTAGTATGCATTCTACAGAAAAAAAAAATATTTTAATCCGTTATTATTGGATATTTCAAAAATTTGCGGCAATCTACATGTTAAATGTCTCCAAAAGGCTTGCTCATCATTATCAGGAAATACCGAGATAGAATTACAATCGTTGATGCACCACGGTCAAGGTTGTGCTGTTATTAAAAACGTCTTATCTACAAAAACGTGGAAGTCGTATAAAAATAAAACCTTGGAGGATAAAATGATAAACAAATTATTTAACGAAATTACAACCCTTCGATTCAATTTTTTTAAATTAAACGCTAAAACAGCCCGCAGAAAAATAAAACACGTAAAAATTAAAAATAAAAATTACGGACCGCGGCTGGACTCGAACTGCAATCCATCGCGTCACAACTCCAATCGTTAAAAAGAATCGCTACGCCGAGCTTTGAGGCAAGCAAACGAGCGCGGTTTAAATGCTATTAATCGTATTAATATACGTAATAATGACATATTGTTGTAATGATGGTTGCGTGCAAATCATCACACCCCGTATATACCGATTTGCAGGGTGTCGAAAGGGTTGGAGGGACGCATTTACTCATTTATCGCCACATACCCTTTACAAATTGATTTGGCGTTTTTATTTTTTTTACTTCAAATGTTTAATTTTGGGGCAATTTAACATTTATCTGACCCTAACTCTACGTTGTGTTGTCTACGCGTCGTCTGCGAAAGCGGCTCGGAGCGCGCTGAACGAACAGTGTTGTGAAATTATTACAAATTAAATAATGTGATAATTTTTTCGTAATATCGTCAAACCAACTACTTATACTAAAATTATTCATTTTAAAAATGGTACAATTTCGAAGAATGTTTTGCAAAATGTAATGTAACCACCCTATCAAAGTTCTATAAAATTACCTACCCTTGGCCAAAAGGAAGAAAACACGTGATCGTCTTAGTTGTAGTAACCCTTAGTTCTTTAATACATTGCTACGAAATTTCTGAAGTAGGGATAGGCTCGAAATGAAATACCGAATTATCCCATAATACCTTTTATTTGGGATAAAATTATAACATCTGGTTCGGGGCGCAATTTCTATGGGTGAGAGGAAGAAAGAACCAGTAAGAAAACTTCTCTCGTGCAATACCCAAAGAAAGAGACAAAAGAAAAACTAACCAACAAGCCAATAAATGAAGAAATAAACGAACAAACAAATAAAGACAAATAAAGTAAAATAAACAAATAAAAATAAATAAATAAAAATCAATCAATAAAACTCTGTAAATAAAATCGATAAATAAAATCAATCAATAAAATCAATAAATAAAATCAATAAATAAAATCAATAAATAAAAATCAATAAATATGTTATAAAAACATGTTATTGTCATCAAAGTCTTATAACAATTAATATGTTTTTACAATTTGGGCATGCAACTTTGGCCTCGAGAATAGTACAAAGATTTTAATTACTCGTGACGTAGACGCAACTTTGTTTGTCCTTTAGTATACAGGGTGGCCTTTGAAAAGTTTATTTTAGGTAGAAAAAATAGGTTTTTGGAAAATCGCTCGGACACGTAAAATTTTATATCGAGGGGGACATCTTTTGACATAAAAACAATCTTTAAGGGGTTTTGGGGGTCTTGTGGTTTTAAACACGCGTAAACTTGGTTTTGAACGGTTTAATACAGAAAACGAAAATGTAACAAAACAATACGGGGTGTTTATCCTGCCGTGGACGCTAGCGTACTGCCTAGGAGAGCGGTCGGGTACCGGGACGCGCTGGTAGCCAGGGCCGGTCCCAGGTTTCGAGCAGGATTGGCGTTAAAAATCATTATATTATTTCCCCTTGGCTTAGCAACCCCAACCCTTAATAATTGAATAGGGAACACGGGTCGTGTCATACATCTAAAGAAAGTTTTTTTTCCGAATTAAAAAAATCATTGAAATCGGTTGATTCGTTTTCGAAAAATTTAGCTTTTTGTTAAATTCAGAAAATATTACCTTTTTTTTTGATGTATGACACGACCCATGTTCCCTATTCAATTTTTAAAGTTTGGGATTGGGCAAAGGGGTGAAATAATATGAAGATGGTTTTTACATCAAAAGATGTCCCCCTCGATATCAAAATTGATATGTGCCCAAGCGATTTTCCAAAAAACTAATTTCTCTACACGAAAACCTCTTATTCCTTTCCAATTCCCACCCGTATAAACAATAATTTCTAAGTAATTAAATTATTGACCAGTGGTGAAATGAATTTTCTTAAAATAGTAACTATCCCATGATGACTTCGGAGCAGAGCAAGTAGTTAAGCATTTCTTGAAATTGTTTTTTGGCCAACAACAATGACTTCCTTTTAACCAAATTAGAGGTGCAACTGCACATTCTTTGCCAATGAATTCCAGAACAGCATACATTTTCCGAAGGTATGTTATTAACTAAAACAGTAAAATTGAAATGAAACAAATGCAAGTATATGTAATACATGTAATATATGTAATACATGTATATGTATTATTATGACAATTTTTGTTTCGGGTTGCATATAACTCCTTTATGCTAGTTTAAATAATATCAATATTTAATGTTTAATTAAATAACAGTATCGTATGAAAAAGTTACCTTATATTTTACATTCTCCTCTGGAATGGTGTGAGCAACTTCAGGCATCTATTTTCTTAACGTCAGTTATGGAAGAAATAAAATGAATAGTTTATTTTATGAAAAATATAGGGAAATTAAGCATTAATTAAGGAGTAAAGACAAATATACGATGACTATTTATGGGGTTAATATAGGGTTAATATATTACATGTATGAATGTAAAATGGGAAATACAACGTAACCATTTTTATATTTTTGAACCAAAAGTTTACACATTATGTTTTTCACAGAAAAATTTTGGACAATACTTTGTTCTCCACTTATAAAATAAATATTTAATTTGGAAGATTGTATCGGAAATTTGTAAAGATCTCTGCAAAACTTATATACGACACCTGAAAACTCGTAACTACCATTTAAAAAGTATATGGACTTTATTTGAACGATATTCTTTTCATTAGTCATAACATAATTATCTGGCCACCTTATTCTTATATTTAATTTCTCAGAAAATAATTGCGAACAATGAAAATGACAATGAAGTGAATTTTGTTTATTGTGAATGCCTTTTGCTTGAAAATCTACGTTAATTTTTTCTGTGAAGAATATTCTAGATTCTGATAAACGATTGTGAAGCTGCTGTAAGGGACGATTGCCACCTCTAATAAGCCTTTTCATTCTTCCCAAAAGACTTTCATATTCAAAGCAACTAAAATTTTCCAAAATTCCGAACTTTTCTGCATCATCACATAGGTGAGTTAGAGAATGAACATTATAAGAAACAAAATATTTATCATAAATATTTGGGCTCTGAATAACAAACTTTGTAATTACATCTTTTGCAATGTCAAAGTATTGATCTAAGAGGTACTTACTAGATAAAATGGTTATTCCAACATGAAGCAATAAAAAATTTATGGTCGTTTTTTCAACCCACAACCGACCAAAAAGCCACATGTAATTTATGTAGGCAAAATATTAGTTATAAAACTTCGATAAGCAATTTAAAGAGACATCTTCAAAGAAAGCATCCCTTGGTAAATATTACTGATGGATGTAAAAATAATTCCGTCTTATCTTCAATAGAAAATCAAAATTCGTTAATTCAGCCATCTTCAAGTTCATCTGAAAATAATGGTAAACATATAGAAGAAAATTTAGTTGTTCAGCCATCTACAAGTACTGCTCAAGGTCAAATACTTAATCCAACAGTTCAAACTAAGCTCCCATATTTTCCAAAAAAGATGGGACTTCAACAAAAAACTAAAATTGATAGAAGTTTAATGGATTTGTTTATTAAAGATTTTCAACCGTTTCGTGTAGTTGAGGACGAGGGATTCCGGAATTTTACGAACTGCTTGAATCCATCGTATGAATTACCAAACAGAAAAACTATAACTAATACTCGTTTGCCCGCATTATATGAAGAAACCTTAAAGAATGTTCAAATGGAAATTGGTGACGTAAAGTCTGTTACCCTTACCACGGATTGTTGGACGTCTGTCAGTACGGAAAGTTATATGGCTGCTACCGTACATTTTATTAGTAACAATTTTTAAACTAAATCTATTTTATTAGACTGCATTCATTTGCCGCAATCACATACTAGCGAGAATTTAGCTAAAGAGCTGAAACAGATAGTCGTTTCTTGGGGATTGCAAAATAAAATTTTATTGGCAGTTTCTGATAATGCCTCAAATATTAAAAAAGCCATTCAAGATATTTTAAAGTGGAAGCACCTTGGTTGCTACGCCCATACTCTAAATTTAATAGTTGGGGATGGACTTAGTGTTGTTGATGATTTTTTAAAAAAGATAAGACAATTGGTTGGTCATTTTAAGCGTAGTTCTACCGCTACGGCAAAGCTAGCTGAGGTACAAACCCAGCAAGGGAAAATTCCTAAAAAACTACTACAGGACGTCTCAACAAGGTGGAATTCCACATTTTATATGTTGGAGAGGCTATTAGAAATAGAGGAAGCAGTTCGAACCACAATGGCCTTGTTAAATAGTAATACATTACCTATTATAAGTGTAGAGGAGTGGCAACTGTTGAACGAACTTAAAATAGTGTTGGAGCCTATGGAAAAACTAACAAAAATAATGAGTGGACAAAATTATACGACATTATCAAGTGTTATTGTCCTTACAAAAGGTCTTGAAGCGAATTATAATAAGTTAAACGAAAATAAAGAAACTTATTGCACTTTTGCTTTAACACAAACGATAGTGCAGAAAATTTTAGATGGGATTCAAAAACGATTAGGGGATCTAGAAAACAGTAAAACGCTTCTCATCAGTACATTTTTAGATCCAAGATTCAAAAACATTGGTTTTTCCAACGATGATATGGCTGATAAAGCAAAGAAATTAGTAACAACTTTAGTTACAGAATTGATATATAGGAACCCTAAACAAATTGAACAAAAAGACCATAATACACCGGTAGAAAACCTTTCCTCTGAACCACCACAGAAAAAACCCAAAGTTGATTTTTCGCCATGGGATCAATTTGACCGAAAGGCAGCTTCTTTTAAGCCTAGTGGCACTTCCTCATCTAGAGCAATCATTGAAGTTCAACGATATTTAGAAGACGACCCACTGGATAGACACGAAGATCCGCTTTTGTGGTGGAGACAGCATGCTTACAACTACCCACATTTATCACAAGTATTCATTGAAAAATTCGGAACAATTGCAACTTCAGTCCCTTGTGAACGAGTGTTCTCTAAAACTGGACAAATAATTACTGAGCGAAGATCTAGATTAAATTCCCAAAAAGTTAGGCAACTTATATTCCTAAATGTAAACAAAAAGTGATATACCTATGGTTTATTTACAAAAATATTTTTATTTGTATTTGAAAAGAATGTTTCTTTTCATTTTTTTAAAGAATTATTTTGTTTTTAAGAATGTTTGTTTTTATTTTTTAAAAAATTATTATTTTGTTTTTAAGAATGTTTGTTTTTATTTTTTAAAGAATTATTATTTTGTTTTTAAGAATGTTTCTTTTTATTTTTTTAAAGAATTATTATTTTGTTTTTAAGAATGTTTTTATTTTTTAAAAAATTATTATTTTGTTTTTAAGAATGTTTGTTTTTATTTTTTTAAAGAATTATTATTTTGTTTTTAAGAATGTTTGTTTTTATTTTTTTAAAGAATTACTATTTTGTTTTTAAGAATGTTTGTTTTTATTTTTTGATTAAACTCATTTGTTTGATTTTTGATTTTTGATTCGTTAATATCAAAATTTGTTAAACATTTAATGTTAATACAGTTTTTATCTTTTAGAGATTTTGTTTACCTATATTTATTTCCAGTACCTACTTGATTTGTTCTAATACATAGTGATTAAACTTAACAAATTGTTTATATTATACATAAAATTCAAGTTATTAAATTTGAATTCCACCTAAATTATGTAACAACATTAAAATTATTTAAAAATACAAAACAAGTTTAAAAATATATCTGGATATTTAAAACTCAAGTGATAAGATATTAATTAAACAGATCCAAAAAATTACTGTTCTTAAAACTCCAGCGACAATATATTAACCAGTTCCGAAAAAATCATTGTTTGGCTTTTTTTAAAACCACAGCGACAATAAATTAACCAGTTCCGAAAAATCACTGTGATTTTCTCGCGCAAAGAACTATCTGCTCTGGTTCCGACCAAGAAGCGGTGACAAAATCACTGACAGTGAAATCACGCCACACCTCTAATAATAAGTACGTAATCTAAAATGATGTAAGTATACATTGATATGGTATATTTATATACTTGTTGGAAAGAAGTATGATACATTTACACTTGCATCGTATTTGACTAACAATAAAACAGCAATGCTTTATCACTTACCTTTACCTCAGTAACGCACAATAACGCAGCTACTCACAGAAAAACAATAGACATCAATGCAAAGCAAATTAGGTAGGCTATGCAGAACCGAAAAGCGGGAATCTTGTGCTGTGTCGTTGCGTCGTTGCCAGATTGTGTAAATTGAAATTCTCTTTAATAATGGTTAGTTTTTTATTAATATGAGTTTTGAAAAGATCGAAAACAATAAATAATTTCAATATTTCTAGCTGCACTTTATTTCCATTAATTTTACCTTAACATAAAAATATACCTCCATTTGTTCAATAAATTTTCGAATTATTCCAAATTATTTTTATAATCTTTCTCTTTTTTCACCTTTGTGGTTTTTCTAAATAATACACGAATTATTATTATAATGGTTATTATTCTGACTATTCCAATTATTTCAGTCAATTTACAGAAATTGAACACAAATTGGCAACGCAGCGATTTTATAACGAAAATTGGCGCGATTTTTCGCGACTTTTCGCGACTTTTAATTTTTCGGTAATTTTTTTACCGAAAATGGGTTGAGAGTTTGAGAGAGAAGACAGGAATTTTTTAGCTGCTTGCGATTCTCAGGAAACACGCGCCACGAGGCTAGCCGATTGCCGATTGCATATTAAGCCAACCTATTAGCCGTATTGATGTTTGAAACTTAGATGGACCACACCGAAATATAATTTCGGATAATTTCTACAATAAAAAAATAGTTGGTCGCTCTCCAGTTAAGGGCAATCATTAAATCGAAACTTCATAATTTGAATGACTTAAAATTTTATAAAGATTTTAGAAAATAAGTACAATTTATACCTACCATAAAAATTGGAAGAAAAAATGTACCTACTTAAAAAATATATGTAAATATATTGTAATTCTTATACATTCTGTTCATATCACAAACGAAACTGGTAATTATATTTAAATTCTTCTTATGACGTCTATTAGACGCATTAAATTGTCAAATTAATAATAAAAAAATCGATCGAATTGATGTCAATTTTAAAAACAAAATCTTTTATATCCCTTCTAGATACCTGAAAATTATACCTGAAATGTATCAAATATTTAGCTCAATTAGACGTAATAAAAATGACAAAATTTATTTTTCTTAAAACAGTAGCTCTAATTGACGTCAATTTTAAAATTGAAATATATTATATCCTGTTTAGACCCTCAAAATGTTAGCTCTAAAGTTATATCTAAAACTTAATCAAATGTTTACATCTATTAAATGTATATAAATTCTAAATTTTATTTTATGTCTAACTTTTAATCTATTTAACATCTTTTCTATAATAATCTAAATGCTGTTTGATGTTTGACATCACAAATATATCAGATTTCTGCACTAGATGTTATTCAGACGGATTAGATTTATATATATTAGATTATATTAGATTCATTATAGACTGAACTGTGCTAACCGGGTGGCACCATATACATACATAAAAATATATATACTGCTAACTCCCTATCCCAGCAATGAGATAGTTGCGTACCAATCAAAGAGAGAGGTCCGATGAAAATGCTGCACTATTTTAGACTTTAGTCAAAAGTGCGCGTGTATAGTTTTTACCGCCAACTGTCAATTTTTTAAATGAACACCAAATTAAACACAAATTATACTTCTTAAAAGAATGAAAAGCTATTAATAATGGGTTTAATTTGTTTGAAAAAGTTGTAAATTGTTTGTAATTAATTGATTATTAATGTTGGTACTTGTACGATAATACATGGCAAACTTGTAAAAACGGATTATTTAAGAATAAGACAGAAAAGTAAGTTTTAAGTAAAATTTTTAATATTTTCAAAACTATTAGGTTTAGGTATAGGGAAGTAAACATGAACTTCCCTTATTTTTTACTGCTGATTTCAAGAAAATAGAAAAAAATGGGTGGTTCCATTTAAAAAAATTAAAAAACTTGGTATTTTTGAAGTTCAACTTTTCACATGTTTTGTATACACCCTGTATAAAATAAAAAAGTTTTTTAACACAGATTCAAATACCTTTGACCTTGCTAATGGCCACCCTACAGACACCGCAACCATATCTTTAAAGGGATCCCCGGAAAAAAATAATTTATAAGGGTCTGCATCGGTCAAATTTTTCAAAAAAAATAGTAGATCAAAAAGTATGCTTTTTCGAAAAAAGTTTTTTAGACAAAAGCACTCTAAAAGTTTGCGTACATTTCGAAAATATATTAATATATGGGGTGTCCCATTTAAAATAACAAAGTTGATGTCCACTTCCGGTATAACCGGAAGTAAAGAAAAGTTGAAAATATTTTCATTGAATAGAGCGCATCGACTAATACTTGTACACATATTTTCAAATTTTAATTACAACTACTTTTCCAGATACTTCTAATGGGCCCTCGTCGTGACACACACTGTATACAGTGCATTTCTTTAATGTCTTTAATGTAATCTTTAATGTCCCCCCCTTTTATTTTTTGAACGGGTCAACTTAGAAAATTGAAATTTGGGATAATGAAACTAATGCATGATTACTATATTTTGGAGTAAAATTGACAAATGAAAATTTCAAGATGGCGACTGGACGCCATCTTGGGAGTAAATTTAAATGGAAGGGGGGGTCTTGTGATACATCATTTTGAAGCTCCTGACAAATACTCTACAACCCTGGAACATAAAGTCAATATCTGCACCTGCTACAAAATGGCGGACATTTAATAATTACCTGAATACATTGACGTTTAACGTCATAATTTGAGGAAATAAGCTAAGTTCAGTTCAAAAAATGCTCGAAATGGTTGCCTTGAACTTCTTGATAAGAACAGCCTATCCAAACATTTTCGAACATAGTAACGTCGATATTTCTACAAATATCTGTAAGTATTTCTCGTATATCCAATATTGAAGCAGGTTCAGTTTCGTACACTTTTTGCTTCAAATAGCCCTATAAAAAAGTCTAAAGGTGTCAAATCTGGCAAGCGGGCTGACCATTCCGTAGGACCTCGACGACCAATCCAACGACCATGGAAAATAGCATCCAAATAGTTCCTTACTTGATGGAGTAATGTGGTGATGCTCCATCTTGTTGGAGTACAATATCCATATCGAATCCATATCCATATCGGTACCTAACTACAATGAGAAAATATTATGAACACTAGGAAAATCGAAAACTAAAGAGAATATTTTGAACACTGGGAAGACCAAAAACTAAATGAAAATATTTTGACTAAACAATTAATGTTCGTTGACGTACTAAAATTTTTTGGATTTTTTTTAACAAAAAATAACCTGACTTAAGTTCTCGGTATTAAGAATTCGGTTTTTAAAAAAAGTTTATTTTAAATTGTAAACCGTTTTATTCACTTTAGTTATTTATTTATTACAATTTTATTTAATGAAATTGGACCGAACCGAACAATAGCTAGAATCAGACTGGAAATTATTAATTAGAAAATTATCGATTAAGTGAAATTAAGTTAATATTGCTGAAGTTGCGTCTGGGCGAAGGTGCATTGGGTTGCTTGATCAGCGCTCGTGCATCCGGTTCGATTATTGAAGGTACCAATGGGTTCAATGTCCATAACTCCTCCATCCCTAGTTTCTGGCATTTTTCCTGGGGGTGAAAAATGGCAGGTGGCTTTGGTTTCTATGAGAGTCCTCTTCTACTTCTTCTTCTTTCTTCGTTAGGGCTATGTCTTCGGCTTGTTGGTGTTCTTTTCTTGAGTTTTTATTTTTAATGAATTTAGTTACGTAATATAAAATGAGAATTATTAGGATAATTAATATTGGTATGTTCCAAAAATATTGAAATGAATTTTGAGAAATTTGTAAAGGTTGCAAAGTTAATGTTTTTATTTCGTTCTGTTTCTTCTGTACTTCGTGAACTTTATCAAGGCGAATGTCTTGCAGATCGATCTTTGGTATTTTGGGTTGTTTTTGTGGAATTGGAATCTTGACATCGGGTAGTAGTAAAGGTTGGCTGCTAGTGGTTGGTTTTTCGTTCACAAATGTTTCATTTTCGGTGCTGAATCGGCATCTGTGGGGTAACTTTATTAAATAATTTCCTTGGAGAACTCGGAAATCGGTGTTGCTGCAGGTAGTCTGAATTTTGGTCTTTTTCACAAAGATAGCTATGTAGTGTCCTTCGTCGATCTGTTGAATAATGTTTTTGGAAACTTGAATTGGTGTCTGTATACAATGCTTGACTTCGGTTTGTAGTTGTAAAATTTGGAATATGCAGTCGTCGTCTCTTTGGTGAAGGGCTTCTTCAGTGCAGTAGTAGTAGGGCTTGAGGTCCATGCAGGGCAGTGATGAGTATTGATATAAATCTTCATTCATGGCCAGAAATGTGTTTTTGGGTATGATAGTGGTGAGATTGTTTGTGGGGATGGAATATAAATGGAAGTAGGAGAAATTTTCTGGGTATACTATTGGAAAATGTACAGCAAAAACAATTTTTGAATTTGAATAGAAAGCATCAGTTGTGATTATATTATAATATTTGTGAATATCCAAATGTATATCAGGAAAAATCAATTCGTCTTTAGAATGGTGATTTAGTATGGTTTCGAAAATATTTTTCATTTCATTAATTTTGACTATACTTGTGTGTAGAATACCTAGTCTTGCAAATAAAACGGAATTTTCAATTTCTGTTAAAAGTTGTAAAATTATATTAACACTAATAGAAATTTGATCTAGTACATTTTTTGTTTCGAGGAAATCATCAAATTCAAATATAAACTTATTTAATTTCGAACGGATGGAGTTTAAGGCAGAACATATTATGTCTTGATTACTTTTTAGTAGGGATATAGAATGATTAAAATTGTTTACAATTTCTTTAGATAAGGATATTTGATCGTTTAACTTATTAACTATTTCTTTTTGGTTATTACTAAGTTCTGTCAAAGCGTCGTCGTAGTATTTTGCGTCGTCGGCGTCTAGGTTTCCTGAAATACTTTTAATAATGGTTCCCAGACCATCTATAAGGCCTCTCTTTGTTCGGAAATTTGGTAATAATGATTCCAGGTAATAATGATGAACAAGTTTTTGTTTAGCTAAATTTAATTGAAAGATTAGAGCTCGATCGAAATTTTCTAGTTCCAAAAAATAGGGGTTGCTCAATCCAAAGTGGATTGCTCCAGTAGTGTTTTGATATGAGATTTGTAAAATTTCAAGTTCGTTTTTTATTGGTTCTAAGTCAATGAAATGTAGAAATGTGTGTGTACTGGATTTTATTTTTGCGGTACCTAATTTGTAAGGAAGGATGCCGGAGTTATTTTGTAGGTTTGTCAGTGAAATGTCTTCAAGTCTTGCTGGTTGAAGGGCCAGGGTCAGGATCGTCATTAGTTGCCTGTAAAGGGTTTTTCTTGTTAGTTATAGGTCGTTTTAAATTTTGTTTGTGTAAATGTCTTTTTTCTGTAACAACTGTAATGTCCTTATTTTCCACGACTTTTTCTTTAAAGAATTTAGGGTTGAGTTTGTTCCTCACGAGGGTAGTGTTTTTTCGATAGGCAGTAGAGTTTTCGTCATAGTTTAATGGTTCGTGTCTATTTTTGTTGTGGTATTCTATGGTATTTTCTTTTTGTTGTATTAGTTTTTCGTTTAAATGTTTGTAAATTTCTTTTGTTACGTCCCTATGGTCGCGAATGTAGTTATTAATTAAGTGTTGGTTTATGTCAATGTCGAATGGGTCTTTAGAGTCGAGGTGTCCGTTTACGATGTCTATTGGTTTTTGTTTTGTGACAGAGTGAATCGAATTATTGTATCCTAATATTGCGTAAGGCATTTGATTTAATATGTCGATCTTACCGTCGTTTTTGTCTCTTATTATTCGTAGGTGTTCAATAAGTGTAGAATGGAATCTTTCTATCGGTCCTTTAGACTGTGTACTGTTGACAGACACATAATGTGTTTTTATTTTGTGGGTATCAAAAAATTGTTGTACAAGGGAATTTTTCATTTCTTTACCGTTATCCATTGAGATTATTGTAGGTAAACCGTGGTGTGTCATAAATATCAAAAATCCTCTTATAATTTCTGTTCCTGTACAAGCCGAAAGGGGGTATGCTTGGCCATATTTCGAGAAGGTGTCTATTATTGTTAAAAATTTTTGACCTTGTGAACTAAAAGTGTCCGCGAAAATCATTTCGAAAGGTTTCGAGGGGGTAGGAGATATCATTAATTTTTGATTCGGAGGGTTTCTATCGTATTTGTTTAGTTGACATGTGTCGCAAAGATTGATGTAGTCAGCTATATCTTTTCTCATGCCTGGCCAATAATATAAGCGTTTAATTTTATTTTCTGTTTCCTGAATTCCACGATGGTTAGTTTTTCCTTCATGGTAGTTCCGTATTTTCATATGCTGAAGGTCTTTTTCCGTAACGTCCTCTAATATTTGATTACATTTTATAAGTTTATATGCGGAATGCTTAAACGTATTTCTTAATATTTCTAGGAATTGGGGCAATACACTTTCGTCCTTAAAGTAAATCGCGTGAGTGTATTTTGGATTAATATAATTTTTGAAGAGGTTTATTGTTTCGTTCTCTAGGTCTGTTTTTGAGATTTGAAGGTTTATTCTCTTTTTATTTGGAAATGGTTGCTCTAATTTTGGTTTCGCCGAAGAATGTAAAACAAAGTTAATGATAATTTGGTGATCGAATGAATTTAGTGGTTTTTCGGTAATTTTTAGTCCCAGTATGGGGTCTTCGCTACTACTGTGTATAGATGCGTTGTCGTCATCGTCATCGTCATTGTCCCTATCGTTTTCGTTATCGCGGTCTTCTTCGCAATCTTCGTGATCTATATTGTCTTCTCTGTCATTTTTATCGTCATCATTGTCTCCTACGTTGACGATTACAGATTCGTTGTCGTTGTCAAGATTAGTTTGTTGTGTAGAGAAACTTTCGTTAAATTTTTGCATGTGTTCAAAAAATTCTTTTGTGTGTAGTTCTATTCGTGACAAGGCGTCGGCATTAGTATTATTTTTTCCTTTTTTATATTCTATAGTGTAGTCGAATTCTTCAAGTTTTAGTCGCCATCTCACTAGTCGTGAATTTGGCTCTTTGAGTGACATAAGCCATTGTAGTGGCTTATGGTCCGTCCTAATTTTGAATTTTCTACCGAAAAGATATGGTCTGAAGTATTTTGTAGCCCAAACGATAGCTAAAAGTTCCTTTTCGATTGTACTGTAATTTTGTTCAGAATCGTTAAGCGTCCGGGATGCGTATGCCACTGGTCTATCCGTATTTGAATGTGTTTGTGATAGTACAGCTCCTATTGCGATATTACTTGCGTCGGTCGTCAGTATAAAGTCCTTCGTAAAGTCCGGGTATTGAAGGATAGGTTCGTTAACGAGGAGGTTTTTACAATCTTCGAAACATTTTATAAATTGGGGGTTATGTTCTATTTTAGCGTCCTTTTTCAAGCATCGGGTTAATGGTTTAGTTATATGCGCGAAATCTTTTATGAATCGTCGGTAATACCCGAGAAGTCCTAAAAATCCTTTGATATCGCGTGTCGTTTTCGGAATCGGGTATTTTAGTATTGCGGAAATTTTGTCTGGGTTGGGTTTAACGCCCTCGCTGGTCACAACATGTCCTAGGTAGGCGACTTCCTTTTTCAGAAATTCGCATTTGTCTAATTGTATTTTGAAGTTACTGTCTTGAAGTCTCTTAAACACTTTTTCGAGATTAACAATATGTTCCTGAAGGGAAGTTGAAAAAATTATAATGTCATCTAAATATACGAGGCAAATATCGTTTTGTAAACCACGGAGAATGTTATCCATTACTCTTTGGAAAGTCGCGGGTGCATTTTTGAGCCCGAAGGGCATTCGAACATATTCATAATGCCCGTTTTCAACGTTAAAAGCCGTTTTCGGAATGTCTTCCGGATACATTTCGATTTGGTGAAACCCGCTCGCTAAATCTAAAGTGCTAAAATAATTACATTTTCCTAGTTTATCTAAAATATCGGTAATATTGGGAAGTGGATAGCGGTCATCGATAGTCTTTTCATTTAGCTTTCAATAGTCCACTACTATTCTCCATTTCTTCTTCCCAGATGCGTCTGCCTTTTTGGGCACTACCCATATAGGAGAAGAACATGGTGAATTACTTGGCCTGATGATACCCTGTTGCAACATAGACTGAATTTGTCTTTCGACTTCCGGTTTGTGTACAAAAGGATACCTATATGATTTTGTATAAATTGGTAGTTCATCTTTAGTTTTAATAGCATGTTTAATTTGGTTTGTGAATGATAATGTTTGTTCTTCTCTATGGAATATTTTAGAATATTTTTTACAGATTTTTAGGATTTGCGATTTTTCTTCTGAATTCATATGAGAAGTTCGTATCAGTTCGTTTATATCCGTATTTTTTTTTGAATCTGAATATGGTAAAATGTCCGCGTGGAATAATTCAAAATCTTTTTCGTCAAATGGTATACAATTAATTGGGTAATTTAAATTTAAGGTAATTTCGTTATCCGTTTTGTTAAAAATTTCCACCAAAGCAAAACCGTCACTAGATTTGGAAATCGAGGAAGGTATTTCACAATTTTGTATTAATTGATTTTGGATGAATATAGTACCGTCTTTTTGAGAGACAGGAATTTCCGCTACAACGCAAGATAATGGATCTAATTTTAATTTAAATATTGTTTTCAATGCTGACTTATGATAATGAATTGGTATTTCTACGTATGGTGTAATTAATTTTGAGTTTACAAAATCTAAATGTGCATTCAAAAGTTTTAAATTATCCAAACCTATTAGCCCATCGAAATGTTTATGGAAGTCAAATAAATGAAATTTTATAGTTTGATTTTCGTTAAATTCAGTGAAGAGTGGAATTTCTGCACAAAAGTCTTGTTTTGAACTTTGAAATACTCCTGAAACTATAAATGGTTCGAAATAAACGAAATTTTTAAAATAATTTTCTGCTTTTTGTGGGTTAAGAAATGATTTAGTGGAGCCGGTATCGATTAGCAATTTTAAAGGCGGGTCGATTATTTGAACGTAAGGCAATTCTTTCTTATCTGTAGATATGTGTAGTTCAATTATGTCTTTTTGTTTGTTTTCTGGTCCTTGGGAAAATTTTGTGGTTGACTGTCGTCTGTTATTTCGTGGTTCCTATCGTTATCAATGGTTTGTTCGTCAAAATAATCAAAATTTTGGGAATTTTCAAAATTTTCGTCGAAAACGTTTTCAAATTCTGTATTAAACAGTTCTTCCGAAACAAAATTTGGTTTTTGACCGTGACTTTGGAAATAATTTTGCCTATATTGAGGGGAAGTATTTGTTGTCGAAATGGACATTGGAGTGGGTCTCAGTTGGGTGGAATTCGGGTTGGTTTTCCAAACGTTACTTCTCGGTTTACCGAATTGAGCCCTATTGGGATTAAATCCTTGATTTTGTTGTGGATTCATTGGTCTTTTAAAGAATTGATTAGGTTGCGAATTAGAATATTGAGGATTTTGGGGTCTATTAAAGTTTCTAAAATTATTTTGAAATTGATTTCCAAAATTTTGTTGAGGTTGAGAGTTAAAATTTTGTCTTTTATTTTGTGGGAAGTTAAAATTTTGTGGTCTTTGGTAATAACGGACGTTACTTTCTTCTTTAATAAATTGAAGGGCTTGTTCGATTGTTTGTGGTCTCATAGCCCTAATTATCGGACCTAAGGGTTCCCTAAGGCCTGCTAAAAATGTTTTTAATGCCTGTTTGGTGAAAAAGTCACGTTTGTAGTGTCGCTCTTCGTCCAAGTAATGTAAGTCAATGTAATTACAGATTGTGTTAAGTAGATCAATTACGTTGGTATGAAATTGATAAGGAGATTCGTTTGGTTTTTGCCTCAAATTAACTAAATCTTGGTTTAAGCAATTTTCGTCCCTCTGATCCCCAAAGTTTGAAATTAGAGCATTTTTAATTAATTCCCAACTATTAGCTCCCGTAATCGCGACTACCTGTTCGGCCTTACCCTCTAGTTTGTTTAGTATCCCATTTAATAATAAAACGTTTTGAAAACTGTTCGGATTGTTTCTATCAAAATAATGGTTAAGAATGGCTTCGCTCGAATCAATAAATCTATGCAGCTTATTAATATTTCCGTCAAAATGAGGAATTATGTTAAGATTGTTCATTTCAAGATTAGGTACTCCGTTGTTACCTACTGGGTTGTTTTGGTTATTCATAATTATTTCTTGATTTGATTTTCCCTTATTATTACCTTTAGACTTTAGTTTTTTGTCGATTAGACTTAATCTATAAAAATTATTTACCAATTCGAACTCTTCACAACTATTGCTGTCACTTAAGGATTCAATAGATGGTAAAGAGGAGTCTGACATGAACAAAAATATTATACGCTTACCACATCAAGCCTGGTTTAATTGGTCCCTCTGGTTGGATTTCCTCGATGGAGTCCCCAGCAACTGTAGATTACGTCGATGTTCGAATTTTCCGTTTAAGAGTTGAAACTCACAGAATTTCCACGATGGATTTCCACGGAAAATCCTACTGACTGCGCCACTTAAGTTCTCGGTATTAAGAATTCGGTTTTTAAAAAAAGTTTATTTTAAATTGTAAACCGTTTTATTCACTTTAGTTATTTATTTATTACAATTTTATTTAATGAAATTGGACCGAACCGAACAATAGCTAGAATCAGACTGGAAATTATTAATTAGAAAATTATCGATTAAGTGAAATTAAGTTAATATTGCTGAAGTTGCGTCTGGGCGAAGGTGCATTGGGTTGCTTGATCAGCGCTCGTGCATCCGGTTCGATTATTGAAGGTACCAATGGGTTCAATGTCCATAACTCCTGTCAAACCTTATCGATTTGTTGGGATTGCTATTTGGCATAGAAAAACAAATATTTCTAGAAAAATTGATATTAATTTGTTTGTATTCAGGTATTTATTAAATGTTCCGCCATTTTGTAATGGGTGCAGATATTGACTTTATATTCCAGGGTTGTACAGTATTTGTCAGGAGCTTCAAAATGATGTGTCGCAAGACCCCCCTTTCCATTTAAATTTATTTCCCAAGATGGCGCTCATTAAGAAAATGAATCGATGTATCGGCATTTTTTCATGGAGCTATTTTTAATGCGCCAATTTTATTCCGATTGGATTTCTTTTAGTTTTTTTAAATCTTTTTCGTCCTCATTTTCTTTTGATCTAATGTGTTGATTTTCAATATTGTCACGCGTTCCTCGCGTTAGAGTGGTACCTTAAAGGTCTCGCTTGGTTTGATTATTTTGAATTAAAACAGGACGTACAAGTAATATTATAATTTATTTGAATTTGACAAATGACGATATGTGGCGCAAACAATTCAACTAAACTACAAACTACCTACTTACCAGCAACCCCAACTAATCATCTCAGCCGATCGCTACTCGTACTACCAGGAACCAAACAATGTCCTTCACCTCGAACACTTTGGCGTTAGCCGAAATAACTTTACTTTGACACGCCCGAACACACGAAAGCATTCGGACTCCCGCTTTTCGTCGGTACTTCCCTAGTACCTTTAGTCCGCTTATTGGACTATACCGCACGCGAGTCAAATCGAAAGAGCACCGTTGTTTTCGTGTGTCCTTATTTTATTAGTTTGCCGATGACCCAGTATGTGATATTTGGCGTATTACATATGTAATACGCCGACCTGCATTCGCGATTCACGGTGGACCGACCTTGCCTATTCAGCATTAATATACATAATGTAAACAGATATTTTTTCTGTTTACATGCGAAAAATTATTAAATATTGTTATATAATTTAATTAATTTGCTGCAAATATTATTATGACCGTATAGTTTTTTGATTACATCCCCGATCCGTGACAATATGATGATCTTCTTGTGTTTGATTTGTCTTATCTACGAGTTGAAGGGGAGTAAATAGTTAAGCAGCTAGAGCTAATTTTAATTTTCCGGGAAATGACGAAATGTGACGGCTTATAAATTTATCTATTCTCGTAGGCTTGGTGACATCTTTCGAAATTCTTGTTTTTAAATCATTAAACTCGGCAGATGTTGGTTTCTCTGATCCGTATCCGTATAACGGTGGCATTACTTCCGAAAACAGTGGAAAATAAGGTAGCAATTTCTTCAAATTTGTTGCTACATTAGGACAAAAAAGACCATTAACATCATCTGTTTCATTTTCCTTCGCAATTAATTCTTGGCATGTTTTCAACAAATTCTGTAACAAAATTCTGTAATCGAAATTCCCTAAATCGAATTGGTTAAGAATGTGCGAGCTTCATCGGTTGAGTTTTCAATAGGCCCCTACAGACGGACGTACATGTCTTAAGACATATACGCGCATTCAACAACGTGTATTTATCACATGCATTTTGAATTGCCTACAGACGTAAGGACATGCTTCACAGTCTTTGACTTGGTGCAACGGTGTTCGCACGATGTCTGTTGAAAATGAAGAATTGGCTCTTGTAGCAGTGGCGTGTGCATATAAAATTAAAGAAAAGAACAAGAAAGTGAGAAATCGACGTCGCGTGTGGAGTAAGGGATGGCTTTTAAAACGGCAAACATTTTCACATATCAACCTATTAGAAGAACTGAAATTGTAACCTGATGATTGGCGTAATTATCTCAGAATGGATGAAGACACCTATACAGAACTCTTGAACCTAGTTACACCATTGATAAAACGTCAGAACACAGTCATGAGGACCGCAATAACTCCACATGAACGGTTAACTGCAACACTCAGATTTTTAGCATCTGGAAGAAACTACCAAGACCTACGATTTTCCACTATTATATCTCCACAAGCCTTAAGTCAAATAATTCCTGAAACATGTAGAGCCATATATACAGTTTTACAAAAGAAATACATGAAGGTAAGAGAAATGTTAATTTAAATTTTCTCACTTAGGTAGGTACTACAAAGTAACTCAAAACACTTTATTAATTATAAAAAAACTTTTATATAAATGTATGAAGATAACTTAAACTTATAATTGAAACTCTAATATAACGAATTATATACAACGAAATATAAACCATAATTGAACAGAAAAAATTCTTATACAACGAAAATACAACTGATGGTACAGTGGAATTGGGACTTAGAGCAAATGCGACTTAGAGATCATTTAGCCAGCCTTTAGGGTACTCACTGCAGGAATTCTTGCAGCGAAGCTACTGCGGAATTCATTTATGCAGCATTTCAATGAAGAAGGAAAGGTATCTTGGCAAGAATCAATGATTCACTGAGTGCCGATATAGTAACTTTTACCTACCTGTATAAATGATGACTGATTATGACTGAAATACTAGCCCTTACCTGTATTTCACTTTCAGCTACGTTTTCGTCATCATCGGGAATTTGAGAATCTTCGACCAGATCTTCATCCTCTCCGTCACTGTCCATATTTGAAGTGGATTCTCTTGGTATTTCTTAATATTTTACGAATAATAATAATGTGTAGTACCATAAAGAATGAACATATACATATGTACATTATCAGATCCTGCGCCACTCCGTTTTGAATTGCGTACCTTCTTGAACTCTCTTCGAAAACCACCCCGCAGTGTATTTATTTTGTTTATAACAGTCATTTTTGTTGCATTCGACTGAACAGTTTTTAATTTATTAACTAATATATTGTATGCCTCATTTTTTATATTTCTATCTTAATAATCCGGTGATTTCGTTTGCCACAGACAAGGATGTGCCCTGTATAATTCTATAAATTCCCTTAAAAATGTCGGGACATTGTTCTGCAGTCGCTCATTATTAAATTATAAAACTTATTTTAACCTAAAATGAATAATAATAATATAATAAATAGCCATTAAAAAGTTATCAACAAATAGAGTCTAATCAATTCATTTACCTGACGGACGCTGGTGTTCAATTCACGCGCTCTTCTCTCCACACGTTAAGACTTGTTAAAAATGTGATGCACGCGCACTCAAAATATCTGGCAAAAGCTAGATAAATAAGTACGACATTATTCCTGACTGTGCATCCAACAACGCGACGTTGCTTTGCCTACACACCGGCATTGATGCGTGCACGTTGATGAATGCGCGTATATGTCTTAAGACATGTATGTCCGTCTGTAGGGGCCTAATGGCATGATAAGAATTCAATGCCATTATAAAAATCGCTATTGCATGGTTCTCAATCCCTTCCCAAGTTAATTGTTGACGTAAAACTGCTATATTTCTTAGATATGAACACAACTCACCATTTGCCTTTTTTTCCATTATATTTCACTTCTTCTGTTTTTATTTCGCTCCATATAAAAGAAATGTCAATTGTGAAGTATGTGTCGGAAAATCAGTTGTCTGAACGGTTATCATAATTGCTTGAAAAATCTTTTTGCCATAATCACGTATAACTAAAACTATACAAATGATAAATCTATGAACTGTCTACTTCCAGAAAATGTAACCAAAAGTTAATGTTTGCACTACACTCTATCATTAGAACCCCAAAAATCGAACTGTTTTTCTTTAAAAATGAGAAGCGTTCCATAGATCCGATCCTTCGGCATACTTGATTTTCATTGTTCTGCTGAGAAGCGCTCGGTGAATTCGATATATCGAACCGTATAGCCGCTGTACGTTACATTACTGTACGGAAGACGGTGCCGACGGAAGACACCGAGACGCGCCACTTGTAACCCTATTCGTGAAGCAGCGAAAAACGGTTACAACTTCATCAATTATTAAATTAAAAGGTACAAAAGCAAGTATAAACCGCAAGAAATGGCAAACAATTAGCAAAAGTACAAAATATGTTGTATGCCGCCAAGATTTAAAAAATAAATTAAAACGTATAACTTTTTTGTTTTTTAAAATTCATGTAAAATATTATCGGCACAGAATAGCAAATGAGGAACACAATACAGCACAGCATTCAATTTTTGATTAACTAAGCATTTTGAGGGAAAAAATATGTTAAACATACCTAACTTTTTTAATTTTCAAAATTTAAATAATAAAAAAAAATCACAAAACAGCACAAATATAACACATTTTAATAATATATTCAATTTTTAATTTAACCAAAATGGCGGGGCCGGCCAATTTAAAAAAAAAGAAAAACGTATAACTTTTGTTTTTCAAAAATCATAAAAAATATTAGCGGCACAAATAACACATGAGGAGCACAATACAGCACAACATTCAATTTTTGATTTTTCAAGAGAGGCGGGACTAACTTCCACCACATGGGTATTTTTCCAAAAGCAGCCTGTACATTTTTGAGGTGGTCAAATCGGCGGAAAGGCAATTCTTCGAGAATGCATTTTTCTTCTACTTCTGATATAATGATTAGGGATATTCGTAGACGAAAGGTAACGGCCTCCGCGGTCTCTAAGACGTTTTCTGCTATTTAGCTCAAATTAGGTATTATATACCGTGTTGGAAAATTTTTCGCGCATAATAGGGAAATCAATGTTAAATTCTTAGCCGGCTGAAATCCAATCTACCAGTGTACATTTCAATAGAACGTCGCGATCAATTCTAATAAATTTAATTGTTCTACTGGACTTCACACCGCGCTTTGGCTTGGTTAGATTAAAAATCAAATAATTTCGACGGTTTCGACACTTCGACAGTATCAAAACGGGTTCGGATGGGTGAACGTTGAGTTGATTAAAAAGAAATGAGAATTTTCAAACGATAATTTATTGAAAAATTATCACTAATATTAAAATAGAATTATGTAGATATGTCTTTTTGCCACAATGGCTTGAAAAAGAAAGTAAATTCTAAGAAAATAATAAAAAGAATACTCCAAAAATAAACTTAAAGATTATTTTAAAATAGAAAATAAAAGAACTCTAAAAAATAGTCCACCGCTTTCTGCTAAACAATAGCCAAACCTGTCATACAGATGTCATCTCATATTACTGAGCTGAGGTGTAATTTTAAGAAAATTGAATTATTTTTTCCTTATTTTTCCTTATTTTAACAAGATTTGTTGCTATTTCAAAACTGTACCTACCGATACACACATTTTTTTGAAATATCCCCAAAAAACCTATTAATTGTAGTTTCTAAATAATTTTGTACCTCATACCTAACACAAATAACTTTGTACCTCTACAAATCGCGGCGTGCGGTCCAGTAGAACAATTAAATTTATTAGAATTGATCGCGACGTTCTATTGAAATGTACACTGGTAGATTGGATTTCAGCCGGCTAAGCATTTAACATTGATTTCCCTATTATGCGCGAAAAATTTTCCAACACGGTATAGGGTATAGAGTATAATTTGAGTAGGAGAGGGTCACTTTCAACATTTGTAATACTGTAGTTTAATAATTATGATTTAGGGTTTTTGTATTGTAAAATAAATCACTTGTACAAAAAATCGTTTTTAATTTTTTTCTCGATAACGGTCACAGAAACGAAAAAGTTTAAAAATAAAAAAAGTTTCTAAACAAAACAGACAATTAATTTTGTATTTTAGAATCTACCAGCGGCGCACAGCAAAAAAGTTCGGGGGAAAAAGGGCACATGACCCCTGAAAAAATATTACCCTGTAGAATTCAACAACCATCTGATATACGCAATAATCTGTACCCTATAAAGCAATCTAGATTCAAAATTGGAATGTGATTGGAAATGTTATTGCAATTTTTTTTGATTAACTCATTTCTTTTTAATACTAGAATCAAAAATAGTCTATACAATGGTAACCAGTAGCACTATCAAAAGTATTTGAGAGTGTTTACTTGGTCGCCCAAAATTGAGAGGACCGACGTAGTGCTATCCGTCGATATAGGCAGAGGTCCGCCACCTGTTTTTTTTACGTTCTTTCTAAAATTTACACAAACATTACATTCATTTTAAGTTTAACCAATTTAAGCAGTGCATAACAAAATCAGATTTTTTTTTAATTCAAAAATGTAAAATATCTCTTACCTTTTTCGTCCTTCCGCAATTCTTGCAGAATCACTTGCAAACTGCGCATCCCTGTCGCTAATGTTTAGCTCACTAGCGACAATTTTTTGGTAGTTTTATTTCTGAAAAAAAGTATACGTATATCAGTAACGACTTATCGTCAATAAATTCAAAATCAAATATCTACTCATGTCCATACTACATACACATCAAAATGGTCTAGGGGACAAAGTAATTAATGAACAGTTAAGGGTCAATTTAATAATATATTTGGAAAAATTAAAATCTAACAAATATGGAGATTTTTTTAACAAGAAATTATAAAAACAATAAATTGTCGTTTTATACACAGGGGGTATAACAAATTGGAAAAAAATAATAAATAATTCTCATTTAAAAATTTTGAAGAAAGTAATAGGCTCTTCTTAATAAAGTGTATGAAGTGTATTAAGTGTATCTGTTATTAATGACAGCTCAACATCTATTGGGCATACTTCTTATTAAATTGTCAATTTCTTCTAGCTCAATTTGTTGCCATTGCCCTTGCATACAGTTTAGCAGCTGTAATTAGTCGTTTTTATTTATTTTCATTAAAATTTGTACGATAGAAAATATTATTTTAATGTAAATTATTCGGTTATCCTAAATCTGTAATTTTTCTTAAAAGTTAATTGTTGATTGACAATTTAAACAAAGACGGTCCTGAATTTTTTTAATTCTGAATATGCGTTTGTTGCTGGTTCAAAATGTATACTTTTACCAAAAAATGAACCAAATCGAAATAACCACCCTAAAGATATAAACAAAAGAAAATTTCGTCAAAATTCATAAATCACTATGTATCTCCTTAGAGAAGAGGCGGATGGAACTTTTAATGGTCGTTTGATATTCGCTTTAAGTGCCTCTATACACTGTTAAAGTATGTCTACCTTAACTAATTTTTCTATAGGCAAAACATTCGATAAATTTGTAACTATTGGTAAATTATGTGAACCTAGGTATTTTATTTTCTGATTTTTTTTTGATTAATTTCGAAAATTAAAGGTTGGAATTTATATTTATAGTAAATGAGTTTATGATAATTTTGACATAATTTTGCTTGTTCAGAAACTATGCTAGGATTGTTTTCCAAACTTCTAATTTTGACTTTTTCGGATGATCCGAGGACTCTGAATAACTGAAAAATGTTGCTATTCACCAAAATTTATTACCACACTCAATTCACTTATTTAATAATTTTTCTTTTTTCTTTTTTTGAAATTAAAGTATTTTTTACGAGAACGCTGCAAGTTTTCGGTGGAATATGTTTGTAGAGACTTTTTCTATTTTTTTCGTTGTCGACAAGATTTTTCTTAAAATTATTTAGTTGGTAGAGTTTACAACCATTTACATAAGTTTGTATTGAATTCTTCATAAATGGCCAATAAAAGTTATCTTTCATTTGTTGGTAAATTTCGTTAGTTTCCCTGTGGTTGATTTCTCCTTTATGGTAGACTTGAATTAATTCGTTTGCTTTGTCTATTTGTTATATCTAATAATTTTTGGTACATTTATTGAAATTTAGAGACGAAAATTTGGAATATTTTTGCAAAGTTACTAAAAATGGTTCGTGTAGATCTTGATTTTCAATATATAGGTAATAATGACATTCAGGATCGATATAGTTTTTCATAAACTCTAAAACATCTTTTTCAAAATTGTTTTCAGAAAGTTAAAGGTGTATTATTTTCTTCTTTTTAAAGAGTTTTTCAATTCTGCGGTTTGTTGCAGAATGTGATAATGAATCTATGATAATTTGATTTTTTCCATAATTACGAGGAATTGTGATAGTAGGGATTTCAAAAATAGGATTGTCAATCGATATGTTGTCATTAGCGTTCGAAAAAATTGCAATGTCGTCTATGTAAGATTGATTCGAGTGTTCGTTAGGTTCTGATCCAAGGGTTTGATTATCTGAATCTGGTTGAACCTCGATAGAAGCATTATCAATGTCTTTATTGACGTCTAAATAATTGCTTTCGAATTTTGCTTCGAATAGGCCTGAAATTGGGCCTGAAAAGGTTATTATTACGGAATTGTTGGAAATTATTGAGTGATTGTTGACGGTTAAAATTATTTTGGGGGTTTGCATTTTTATGGGTAAAATTTCTAAAATATCGGTTATTCTCTTCTCTAATGACAAATTGGAGGGCTTCGCTTAAATTTGTTGGTTTCATGCAACGAATGGTGGTTCCTAGGGGTTCATTATTCACTTCCTGCAATTTACCATAATTACATAGCAAGTTTAAAATATTTAAACACCTTTCGAAAAACTTTTGAGGCGATTCATTCGATTCTTGTCTCATTATGACTAAGTCTCCGTTAAGGCAAGCCTCGTCTCTTTGGTTTAAAAAACTTCGCGTTAGGACTCCTTTCAGGTCGTCCCAGCTATTAACATTGTTTATTTCTGCGTTATTATTATTTAATAATATATTATTATTTATAATAATATATTATTATTTAATAATCGTTTTGCGCTTTCGCTGAGCTTAGCAATAATTGAATTTAAATGATACACATTTTGAAAACTATTTGGATTTTGCCTGTCGTAAAAATTAGTTAAAATCGATTCGCTTGTTGATATGAATCCTCTTAGCTCAGATGCATTCCCGTCGAATTGGGGGATGCAGTTGAGGTATTTCGGTTTAAATTGGTTCATTGTTTCGCTTGGTATATCTATTATATCGTTATGTTCAAAAACGGGACAATTCTTTCATAAAAATAAAATTGCACTCACATAAAAATTGCGATCAGCTTGTATTCTCTAGATATTACTTATTATGAAGATAGCCACCAGATCTGCGATGTTTGTCGTCAGCGTATGGTTTTTCTCCGCGAATTCGGACGATGCTGTTCCATATTCCGATGTTTCGCTGGCTGATGCTGGCCTGATGTCGATTTGTTTTCTGATTTTTTAAGGAGTCTTTTTCCAATTCAACACCACTTGCACAACGGCCCACACCATATTTCGATTCAGTTTCCCGGTTAATCGTTGAAAAAGTCCATGTACGATACGCAAATTCGCGGTAATCCGTTTTGACTGCGCCAAATATATTTTGGGTTCTCCAAAATGCGTTTTTAGAGAAAAACTTTAATTTTACAAGAAGATAATTTAGTACAATTAGAAAAATGTAGATAAACTTATATGTTAACAACTTGAATACAACCGGCAAATTCACCGTGGGAATGCTAAAACAAACTTTTATACTAGAAATATGATACGAAAAAATGTTGGGTCCAGGATTTCGGTTTTCATGAAAAACCATGTAACACCGTGATATAACTAATGTCTTTGACTGGTATTTACTCTGTGGAGGCCCGCCGCTGATCGATCTGATTAATCATTTTCGTGATTCATTACCGATTGTAAAAGTATTGTAAAAATACGAATAAGAAATTAAGAATTTTATTCTGAAAATCCGTTTAAAAAAAATATAAATCTTATTTTGTTATTTTATTTAATGTTTACAATCAAGTGGTTAGACGAAGATTGAATCTAAATTTCAAAAGCTTCTAACTGAAAAGGAGATGCAACGTTAACAAAAATAAATATTAAGAAGAATGCATTTATGCATTCTTATATAAAATGCGTATAATTCTAAGTATGTAACTCCTCCATCCCTAAGGTCCGCTTGCCATTATGCTAATTTCAGTACTGATTTTAGTACTAAAAATATTAGTTAGTTGCGCGAGTCGATTTAGTATTAAAAATGTGGGTGTGTGACAGTTTGTGTTTGCAACTGCCTTAATTTTATTTAGTATGTAGGCATGCGCTCTAACAATTTTGTATTTTGTTTTGTACTGATAACATAACCTAACTTAGGAGTAGGGTTTTTGTGTTTAAAGAAATACGTAAGTAATGATGGCAAAAAAGAAGCTAAAATTATGTGCAGCCACTTTAATTGTTTTAATGGTGCTAGCAATTAAGAAAAGAAATCAAACACTTCTTAAAAAAAAGGCGTATATGGAGAAAAAAATGGATTGAAAGAAGAGGATTAGGCAAAGGAATATTAAATATGTTGAATGAAGAATTATTAGTCGAAGACCCTTTGGCATATAAAAACTTTTTACGAATGAGTAATACTTCGTTTGAAAAATTGTTAGGAGTAGTTGAGAATAAGATAAAAAACAGGATACGCAATTTAGAGAAAGTATTTCAGCAAGATGCAGGTTTGTATATCATATCATAAATATCATATTATATTTAGATGTATAAATTTGATGACTTCTTCTGTTATTTAGGTTGGAAACTGTATTAAGATTTTTGGCAACTGGGCAAACGTTTAGATCATTAATGTATTCAACTCGAATACATGAAAGTAGCATTTCGAGCTTTGTACCTGAGGTTTGTGAAGCTATATATGACAGTTTGAAAGAAATTTATTTGAAGGTAATTTATTTAAGCACGAGATAAAATTATGAAAACTATAACTAGCATTATTTTTAGACCCCAATGTCTTGTAGAGAGAGAATGGTTAAATGTTGCTAAAGGATTTCAAGAAATGTGGCAGTTTCCCAACTGTATTGGTGCTTTGGATGGAAAACATATAATGTTTAGACCTCCAATATCTGCTGGTTCATATTATTACAACTATAAAGGGAATCATTCTATTGTTTTATTAGCTATGTGTTATTCGGCTTATAAATTTACCTATTATAATGTAGGAATAAATGGCCGCATAAGTGATGGCGGTGTTTTCCGAGAAAGTAATCTGTGTGGGGCCCTAGAAAATATTTCTTTAAATTTACCTCCAAATCGGGCTTTACCCAGTCGTACATCAAAAATTCCCTTTGTATTAGTTGCAGATGATGCATTTCCGTTAACCAATAGAATTATGAAACCATATCCTAACAGGGGATTGTCAGAATCTCAAAAAATATTCAATTATCGACTCTCTAGAGCACGTCGAATGATTGAAAGCTCATTTGGTATCTTGGCTAACAGGTTTAGAGTATTGCTGAATCCAATAAATTTAAATGCAGATAAAGTAGATAAAATTATTTTGGCTTGTTTAGCGTTGCATAATTTGTTAGTTTCAGAGAATTTTAAAGCATATGTAGAGCAAGATGATTCACACGTTATGGTTCAGTTAATTGGCAAAATGCTGCCATACAGAGATTTAATAGGTAAAAAATTTATATGTAGATCTTTATACAGGGTGACCCAGGGTCGCGTTAAAGTCCCATAACTTTTTACCTAATTGAGATATCGACTTGATTTTTTTTTCAAAATATAGGTACAATAATACTGCGTATTATTAAAATAGTTTCGTCTATATACAGGGTGGCTTAGTATTAGAAATTCACTAAAGTTACCTTTTTTTTAATGGAACCCCCTGTATATTATAACATTTTTGAATTCTTTAGTGAATTTTAGTGTGACTTTATGTACCATACATTGTACCTAAAACCAATCGTTTAGTGGTAATTCGACATTTTAGAAAAAAGTAGAGGTTTGAAAAAAAATTAATATTGCCGCTTTTGTAAAACTTAGAAGGCCGTGACTCTGGGTTATTAGTAAACATGAAATGTACTACTGTGTGACAGGGATTCAGAATTGAATACTGTTTGTGTTCTTAGATATCGATACGCCAATTTACAAAATTTCAATTAAAGGTAACTTGATTTTTTTAAATGAAACTACCTACTTTTTTGTACACCATCTTGTAGGAAATTTTATTGCCTTTCTAACGATATAATATTGTCAATATTTTTACCTGCTAGTTTTCTCTTAATTCCGGAATTTCCGGAATTAAGGGTTCCATTAAAAAAAAGGTAACTTTAGTGAATTTATAATACTAAGCCACCCTGTGTATAGACGAAACTATTTTAATAATACGCAGTATTATTGTACCTACCTTTTGAAAAAAAAATCAAGTCGATATCTCAATTAGGTAAAAAGTTATGGGACTTTAACGCGACCCTGGGTCACCCTGTATATAGATTAAATCTCTATTGAAAATATTTTAAATTTTAATTTGTTTATTGAAATTTAAATAAAACACAAAATACAGATTTATGAATTTTTACTTCTGAAACAATTTTTTTCTGGCATCCCAAATAATATTTGTTATTTGTTGTTGTGTTTCTAATAATGTCTCTTCATCAGACATCAAAAATTCTAATTGACTCTCTACAAATTCTGCAAATATTTTTAAATTAGTTTTTGTTGCCGGAGGAGTCTCCACAGGTTTTTGCTGCTCTTCATTTGCTAGAGCATTTGTTAAACTTGACAAAACATCAGTCGCTTGATTAAAAAAAAATCTCCCATCGTCAGGTTTACTCCTTTTTTTAATTCTTTTTGTGATACTATCACTTCCATGGGTGCTGTTTCTACTTGTTGAAGGGGTTGACACATTCTGTAATAAAGAAGAACTCGGAGTTGCTGTATCAGGTCTTATTATTTGAACATTATGAACTTTAATTCTCTTTGTCTGATTCAGCTCCACAACGTCCTCACTGTCCTCTTGTCTTTCCTGAATAGAATTAAAAAATAACTGTTATGTATAATTTCAAGCTAAAATTGCATAGTTTATTACCAACTCATAATTATCTTCCAGTTTAAAAATTTCACTTTCAGTGTTCTCATCTTGATTTTGACTATAATCAAATTCGTTTTCGTCTAAACACTCTACGTTAACATTGTCATGGGCTGGTAAGATTGGTAAAGACGGAAGACTGTCCTGTGAACATCTAGGTATGCAATGCTCCGCTACGAATAACATTTTTTTCGTAATACCATAGCGAAGGTTTGTTAATCTAACAAAATAAAATTATAAAAGAACTATTATAATGTTTTAAAACATCAAATTAGCCCGGCAAATATAGGCATGAAAACGGCATACCTAGTATGGCATACAGGTATTACTTACATCATCGCTACCAGCTCCGCTTTTTACAGATGACAAATATTTTCTATGCTGTAGTAAAAAGTTTGTCCGTAAATTGCTAAATTTGGCTTTTATTTCTGCCACAGATGCATCTGCACCTAGTTTGGATAATTCCGCCTTTATTTCTTCCAATGCTTTATTTCTTGCATGTCTGTTTTTATACATCGAATGTTTTGGCACATATAAACACGGATTTGCTTTTTAAAGTTCAATCAAACTCTCTATTTGTTTATGACTCCACATCTCCACAAGTTTACCGTACACAATCTAAGCATAACCTCACTTTTATTTGACATTTCACATTTCATGGTTTTTAGAACAAGAAATTAGAACAAGCTCTAATTTTTAGTACTGAATCAGCGCGCGCATCTAATTTGTAGAGAAAATATTTTTAGTACTAAAATTAGTACTGAAATTAGCATAATGGCAAGTGAACCTAAGATGAAAAAAATTACGGATTCATTTTTGCGATTTTCATCACTTTCCCGAACTTTTCACACTTTTAGTTTCATCAATGTTTTTCTGAAAATTATTAGTCCGAGCACTAATGTTTCGATTATGAAAAACCAGATAATTGTCACTATGACCGGTGTGTTGTTGCTGTAGGTGATGCTGACATCCTGGATGGGCTTCAGCTGCTTCGCGATTTTGTTAATCTCGAATAAACCATCTGATATATTGGTAACCTGTATCTGATATATAGGTATTATTGGCTTCCTTCCTGAATTTATTCATTGTTGTTGAATTGCATCTGATTTTTGAAAATTGTGCAACGATTGGACAACCTTGAGGTGATTGACCATCTAGAAGTTCGAGGGTGCATTGGTCCTTCGGGGTAAATTCTAATTGGTAATAATAAACATTTTCTACAATTGGACATTCGATTTTCTGGAGCTGCGATTCTTCTTTGAATTGTACCAAGCAGGGATAATTAGGTAAAAACATTTGACGGTTCTGAATTACAGGGTAAACGTAAAAGAATTTATAAGATTTTGGTTTAAGGATGGGAACATGAATTGCAAAAATTAATTTTGTTTTAGAAAAGGATATTTGTGTACTAAGAAATAGATTGTACATTAAAATATTTTCAAATTTTGGAGTTTCATCTTCGTTATAAATTTTACTTAAGTATTGTATTATTTCTGAAATTTCGGAACTTGACAAAATCGAACTATGCGAAGCATTCAATTTTGCAAATACTATTGAGTTTTCGATACCTCCTACAAAGGTTATCAAATTTTAACAATCCAAATTAATTTGGGAAATGGTGCCATGAAAAGTAATATAATTAGTTAGCGTTTTGATACGCTGATGAATTGAATCCTGAAATCTTTGAATATTGTTTCGTAGTTTTACTTGATTTTTGAAAAGAGTTGTAATTGTTTTGTTATAATGACCAATCAACTTTTTATAGAGAGATGTTTGCAAATTAGTTTCATGTATTAATTGTTATAGATTCGCTTGTAAGATATTAATTACTTTATCGTATCTTGCTTCGTCCTCTGAATCTAGATTTCCAAAAAGTAACCACTTCTCCTAAATCTAAATAATGAATAAATCTATGTTTCGTATAGATTATACGACTACTGCCTAAGGATATGGGAAGTAATAGGTTTTCTAGTCTCTTGATACGAACGTCTTCAACTCTAGTTCCTATTTGAACAGCTATGATATTAGGATCACGGAAAATTTCATCTCCTTCTGGCTGCTGTAAAAGATCGTCATTTTTAAGTCTGGGTTTTCGTACTATACTTTTGTGGTATGTTCCTTTGTCAGTTGTTATAGTAATGTCGTTATCATTAATTACGTTAGTCTTTTTAAATTTTGGTAGTTTTTTGTCAAGATTTTTTTGATTGTGCGTTAGCTACTGTTTCGTCAGTGTAATCAATGGGATCGTCACGTTTTGTATTAAGTTTCTTGATTATTCTCTCTTTTCTTATCGCATTATTTTACTGAATTTTCTCATATAATTTCATAGTAATCTGTTTGTGTTTTTGTACGTAAAATGATACTGTTAACTTATCGTTTAAATCAACAATATCTTCGATTTTCGATGGTTATGTGAAAACGAAATTGAAAATTTTAATGTTTTTTCCATATTAGATGATTCACCTAAAGGATATGTGTTGGAAGTTGATTTGGAATATCCTTTAGATTTACACGATCTCCATAATGATTTACCGTTTTGCCCAGAAAATTTAATCCCACCAAATAGTAAATTTTCTAAACTTATACCTAATTTATACGATAAAACAAAATATATTATTCACTACAAAAATTTAAAACAATGTTTAAAAAATGGTTTAAATTTGAAAAAAATTCATAGGATAATCGAATTTTCACAATCACAATGGCTAAAGAAATACATAGAATTAAATACAACTCTTCGAAATAATTCAAAAAATGAATTTGAACGGGATTTATTCAAGTTATTAACAAATTCAATATTTGGAAAAACTATGGAAAATATAGAAAAAAGAAAAGATATTCGGTTGGTAACAAGATGGGAAAATAAAACAAAATCTCCAGGAGCTCGTGGATTAATAGCCAAACCAGAGTTTAATTCGTGTTCAATATTTTGTGACAACCTCGTAGCAATTCAATTAAATAAATTAAAAATGTATTATGATAAACCATCCTATGTAGGTTTTTCAATTTTAGATATTTCAAAAACAATAATTTACGATTTTTATTACAATTACATTAAGGGGAAATATGAATCTAATGCTAAGTTGTGTTATACAGACACGGACTCTTTAATTTTAGAAATATTTACAGAGGATTTTTACCAGGATATAAAGAATACTATTGAATTTTACGATACCTCTAATTATCCGGAAAATAATATTTACAATATTCCAAAAACGGTATCAACAATCGGTAAAATGAAAGATGAATTTGGTGGTGTTCCCATAGATTCTTTTTATGGTACAGGGGCTAAAGCATATTGTATAAAATTAAGTAAACCCTTAAAAAATTGTGATTTAATTAAAAAAGCTAAAGGAGTTTCTGGATCAGTTATTAAACATAATTTAGAATTAAATGACTATGTACAAATTGTAGAAAATGAAGGTGTGATTTTTAGAAAAATGTACATATTTGTTTCAGATTTACATACAATATTTACAGAGTTAAAAAATAAAATTGCACTTTCACATCATGATGATAAAAGACATGTAATACCAGGTGATGTAAATACTTTAGCATGGGGGCATTTTATAATTAATATTGATAATTTTGTAGATAGTGAAGAATCTAATTTAGAAGATTTAGATTTAAGTGATTTTATTGATGATATACTACCTTATTTATAAAAGTAGTTAAGACAATATGTATAACTTGGTTATAATAAAAATACATTAAAAATATTTTATTCGTTTATTATAAAATTTTCATATAAAAAAAATACATTTGACAGAGCACAAACACAATTATTAGATGTGTGATTAAAACACTTCGGTTCCATATGTTCAAGTGTGGGTGATTCTTCAAATTCATATACCGGCACGTTGCAATATTTTTTAATATAATCAGCTTTTTCAGCCCCTTTTACGTACACCATCTCCACATTACTTGTTAATTGCTGCATTATGCTTGAAAAATGATGCATAGGTGTAAACCCAGAATTCCATTCGATGCAATGATGATTATTCATTAACCAAGTAGCTTGACGGTGTAATTCAGGAGAAAGCATTCTTAAAGGAAATGGTGGTTTAAACACATAATGATTTATTTGATGTCCATTAAACGCCGCCAATTCTTTGATTATAAATTTATTGTTTTCAATTTTAAATCCTTGCACATCTATTACAAGTATCATATTTTTAATTTTTTTAATAATTTTTCTACATATTTTCTTCTTTCCAAAAATTCAATGTCTTGCTTTAGTTTAAACAATTTGTCAACAAACTCACGCAACTGTTGCTCGTACATTGTAACATTTTTACAAAACTCTTTATTTAATACTGTTTTACAATTTTTGTGGAGGGGTTATAAGAAAATTCTTTTTCGTGTATTATAAGGCAATATGCTGAAGTATTGGTAGATGTGGCAACATCTGTCTCAAATTCAATTCTTAAGGCAACACTACCCGATTGAATCACCTCCTTTTCTCGAGAACAATCCACATGAACTAAAGGAGCTTTATCTTTAAATTCATTGGGAGTAAAAATAGGTTGATTCTGTGTTAACTGATAGTAGGATTCTTGAAAATTTGCAAACATTTCATAGACCGTCGCAAATCTATTTGAATCATAATTTAAATTTAAATCATGGTATGGAAACCGATCACTATTTAAGAATATTCTTAGATTATTAAGTTTGCAGTGATCAAATTTACTCATATCTTTGATCATTTTTCCTTTTCTATCTGTTTGAAAACCAATAATAACATGTCTAGGAGTTTCAATTTTTGAACTAGTTTTTACAGCCCAAGTATGTCTACTAGAATTATTTAATGATGGATATTCAATAGTTTGCCAAGAGCGAAATTTGATGGGTAATTCTTTATTACTTTTAGCAATGTTTGTTAATCTAAGTTGTTGACTTAAACTTGGTTTAATATGTGGTACGTTCCAAAACACTTTTGAAATAATAATTTTAGGTTTTTCACTTTCATCGATACTAATAATCGAATCAATATCATCAGCGGAACGAATTAAAACTAGTTCCTGTTTCATATTCATAATAATTTTTTTATAATCTTCAAAAAATCCTGATAAATGTTTCATGGGAATGCAAACGTTAAAATTACCATCAGCATCTACCAAAATTTTTTCATCTTTAATTTTTGGAAACCAGCCAGCATTTTGTAGAAGTACGCTTTCATTTTCATTTAAACTTAAATAATTTTTCATTGTTGTTGTCAAACCCAAATCTCTAACCGAATCAACAACAACCCCATTTAATTCATATCTCATTTCACGAAATAAAAATCCAATTCCATTATTAATAAATCTTAGGTTTTTTGGAATTTGATCGTTTTCTGTAAGTAATTTACCCTCAATATACAAATAACTATTTGAAGGTAATGTATAAGCGTCTAAATCTTGAATACAAATTCGTATTTCATCATTATAATTTACATTTCCCGTTATGTTTGGCTGATAGCTGTGAAATTGATATTCTTCAATACTAGTGTCATTGAAAGGTTGACTTGTCACATGTAAAATATCCATTTTAAACCAAAACTTTTAAGCCAAGAGAAATTAAAAAATTTTTATTTGTCGGTGTTATTACTCTGATTGATTTTGAATAACTACTTTTTTTATTGTAAAATTGCTTTATATAGTTAAATTTTAAGACCATAATTTTTTTATATGTAGAGTTAAAGTAATTTCTTCACCTTGAAAATTTATAAGCTCACCAGATTGATCTATAATTTTTACCGTAATATTGTTGATTGCTTTAACGCTAACTGGATAATACAAAACGTTTTGAGGAGTTTCAACTATTTTATACCCAAAAGGCACAGTCGGAAAAAATTGATGAATAATGTGAACAGGTTTACCATTTAAGTATGAACCCGCTGCTATACTACAGTCAATTCCAATAGAATTAACTTTTAAAATTTTTATAGGATGCTCAGAAATGTATGTTTTATCAGGATCAAGTCTTTCCAAATCAAATCCAAATACGGATCCAATAGAATTTACTTTATATTTAAAATAAATTATGCGGTTGCTTTTTATTGTTATTTTTGATGTATTTATATTGGGAATTATATCTATAACTGCATCACTATCAACAATTTTTACGTTATTTTTAATAAGTTGTATTATATCATTTAATTCATATGCTCTTACAGGCACTTTATATTCGTATACTTTGTCTCCGGGTTTACCCCAATAAAAAACATTATTTGTTTCATCTATATTTGGTATTGTATTAAAACTATAAAAATTTACCAAACCTATTTCATAGTCATCTTCTAAATATATTGGATCATTAAAATCATAATTTAAAATGGAAGAATTTCCAGTTAAAGTGAAACTTAAAGACATAACTCAACAATAGTTTACTAAGAAATGAAAACAATTGTTAAAAATATTGATTATATAAGAAAAACAGAGAGTAATGTCCACACATGTATGAATTATTTTGAATTCGGTCGTAATTATAATATATGTTTACTTTTCCGTTACTATGAAAATAATCAACTAATTCTGTAGGTGGTTGTAAGTTGCCATAACTATCAAAATATATAATATTATTATTTTTCTTTGAATAAGCCACCCAATGAGTACCTTTACCAATATTTGAATCAAGATTTACTATTCCAGTTTCAAATTTATGTATATGTTTTGGTAAATTGTCTCTCATAAATACACCTCTAAAATATGGAATATTTTTAGAATATTTTTTTAAATCAACATCGTTTAGTGCTCTGCTAGGTAAAATTAGTTTTTTGAGTATGGTCTCAAATATAAACCCTTTCCTTTTTTTATTCCTCTTCCTTTTTTATTCCTTTCCCTTTTTTTATTCCTTTTCCAGATTTTTCCATCATTAAATTATGACGTTTTTGCTCTTCAAGTTCTAATTTATTTGTTTTTGCATCATTTACGGCTTTTGCAATACTCGCCGCTCCTCCACCCACTGCACCGAGAGCGGCAAGGAGAGGTAATAAAAGTGGTAGAAATCCACCGGTTTTTGGAGGTTTAATAATTCTCTTTTTTTTCTTTTGTTTTAATCCCATGCCGAATTTTTGTTTACCTTTCATTGCTGACGTCACTAACCACGCCGCAGTTTTTTCAGCTAATTTAGAATCAGAATTGACAATGTTCCAGGCTTTATTTTCTAATACCTTATCTGCTTTATGTCTTTCTTCAAGATTACTACTTTTAGAATAAGCTATGTCGTGTTGTTTACATGCAGAATCTAATTGATTGATACCTCTGTCCCCCCTAGTTAATCGTTTTTGTAATTTCGTGCCGGGTCCACAATAATTATAACCGGGTATATGTAGTTCAAACGGTAATTTATTAATCAAAGAGTTTAATAATCCTCTACCTTTTCGGTGTTCACGCCCACGTTTCAACATTGACTAGCATATATATATATGACACAACCCTATATTTATATAGTCAGTATCACAATGAAAAACAAACATTTACTACCAGTTAAAAATCACGATTTTATAGTAAACGATATAAAGATTAATAAGCATGGTCCTCTATTCGGTGGTGAATGTAAACGGGGTTTAATTGTAGGTCCGAGCGCATCAGGAAAAACAAATGTTATAATATCATTACTTGAACACCCGAATGGATTGCGATTTGAAAATGTTTATTTATATTCAAAATCATTACAACAACCAAAATATAGATATTTAAAGACTTTATTACAACCTATTAAAGAAATTGGTTACGAAGAATTCGATAATTCGGATGATATTATTTCTCCTGAAAATATAAAAAATAATTCAATTATAATTTTTGATGACGTAGCCTCATGTGATCAGAATATTATACAAAAATACTTTTCTTTCGGTCGTCACAAACAAACAGATTGCTTTTATTTATGTCAAACATATTCATCTATTCCAAAGCAATTAATTCGAGATAATGCTAATTTTTTAATAATTTTTAAACAAGATTTAACAAATTTAAAACATGTTTATGACGATCATGTAAACATAGACATGTCTTTTCAAGAATTTAAAAATATTTGTTCTTATTGTTGGAAAAAAAAATTTGACTTTTTAACAATTGATAAAGATTGTCCCCTTTCAGCTGGAAAATATAGAAAAAATTTGGACACATTTATATAAATAGTTTCTTTGTAGAAAACAGTTAGTAGATATGAATCCACAAGTTACTAAACAGCTGTTAAAGGCTAGAAAAGATTTAAAAAAGAAATATAAAAATTTAAAGACAAATATAACCCAATCACAGATACATTTAGAAAAAAGTTATCAACCTATAACACAACCCATAAAAGAATTAGTTTCGGTTTTGGAAAAACAAGAACCATATGATATTAAACCGATTAAAAAATTGAGAAAATCTTTATTTTCAACACCTAACACTCAAAACACTCCACCTCAGAAAGAATCTAGTACTCCATCATTTTTAGGAGATGTTGAAACGTATGAATCCCATGGTGAAGTATCTCCAACAGATGAATACATAGATGATACAATTTCGCAATTTTATCAAACAATAACTAACCCCGAAGTATTGAGAGAATATTTTGAACAATTCAACTCACCATTACCTAGAGCATACATTGAAGATATGATTAGGGATGTTGATGGACATTTCGATCACGATTTAGGTGTTTATCATGACCCTACAACCGATAAGTTTTATATTGGTAATTCGGAAATAAATTTCAATGGCCCCGATTTAAAAATTAATAATTTGCAATATGAGGGAACTCCTGGGCTTTATGAATTATTATTCAAGAAAAATCCCACGGGGTATAAGAAAAAAGACGTAGAAAATTTTGTTGATATAATTAGAAGAACAAATTTAATTCACACAGATTATGATCCTAATTTACCCATTAAAAAAAGTTATCCTCATGATATAAAAAATAAGTATGATTTTATAATTAAACCAACATTAGAAACTAAACCTGTTGATAGGAGACGATCAAATTCAGCTCCAAACAGTTTGCTAAAAGGTGTTTTAACCAGAAATTTGAGAAGCAAAAGAGGAGGTGCATTAAAGAAATATTCAAAAAACAAAATTGATTACGTATATTTTGATGATTATAATGAATTAATAGATAGATTAAAATTACTAGTAGCTTCTGAAACAGCTGGTAATACTGGTGTTCAAAATGAAATTATTTCAATTATTGAAGAATTACGTGAGGGTGGGATAATTGAATAAATACTCGTGCAATCTAATAATGTACTTAGTTTAAAAATGCCACTTAATAAATTTGGTAGTCACTTCCTCGATGATGGTTCTTCTATTGCAAATGCTTCTACCACATCTCCTCCCACGTTTCCACCCACGTTTTACATTTGCAACAAACCAAAATTATTTACTAAATCAATAGTAACTCTTACAAGTACTAGAAAAGGAAACAATTTGATCAGTCCAGAAGATCATAAAATATGGGATTTAAACCGACAAGCATATTTTCAATTTCCTTTTGATGCAATAATTTTAAAAATTAGAATAATTCCTATCGATGCAAGCATTTTATTAAATTATCAGCAGATTCAAAAAAATGATTTAATTAATAAAAAAATATATAAAGGCGATAAATTAACGTTATTTTCTACAGATGATTATGACGAGTACGCATGTATTCAGATTATTTTAAAAGTACCAGTGGAATATGAGTAAATTTGATGTTGTAGAAGAATTGCATAAGCCGGCAAGACAAAAATATAAAAGAAGACATGTTATTATCAAAGGTTTACACGATTTAATTCAGGGTGATTTAGCTATAATGTCTCTTTATAATAAAGAGAATCAAGGATATAATTACATATTAGTTGTAATTAATGCATTTAGTAAATATGTATGGGCTGAACCTGTAAAACGAAAAACAGGTAGTGATGTTACAAAAGCGATGAATAAAATATTATTGCAAATGCCACCTGTTAAAAATTTACAAACCGATTTTGGAAAAGAATTTTACAATAATGATTTTCGAGAATTAATGAAAAAATATAATATTAATCACTACAGCACATTTTCCAATTTAAAAGCGAGTATAGTTGAAAGAGTTATTCGAACTCTAAAAACGATGCTTTGGAAACAATTTAGTTTACAAGGTTCTTACAAATGGTTAAAAATTCTTCCTGAAATTGTAGCCAAATATAATAATACAAGACATACAACTACAGGTGCTATACCTAGTAAAGTTACAGATAAAAACGCTGGTTATATTGTTGCTTTTAACCAATTAAAAACTATTGACCCTAAAAAACCGAAATTTAAAAACGGTGATTTTGTTCGTATAAGTAAGCATCGCCATACATTTACAAAAGGTTATACACCCAATTGGACAACCGAAGTTTTTAAAATTAAGAAAGTTAAATTAACCAACCCAACAACATATATTTTAGAAGATGATAAAAAAGAAGAAATTCAAGGTGGTTTTTATACAGAGGAATTACAAAAAGTAAAATATCCTGATGTTTATTTAATTGAAAAGGTGTTAAAAAGAAAAGGAAACAAACTTTATGTTAAGTGGTTGGGATTGAATTATAATTCTTGGATAAATAAAAAAGATGTAGTTTAATTTTTAATAAAAAGCTTATAAATCATAAAAATGTTTTATTTTTTTTAGTACATTATTTCTATGAACTAAATCTAATATAGGATTTAAAATAATTGAAGCTTCCGTAATGCGTGTTGAAAAACGTAAACGATCTAGTGCTAATGATTCCCATTCACTTTTTCGAGCAGCTCTGTATGCATAATTCCATGTGTACATGTGATGATCTTGGTTCAAATTTTCATTAAATGTCACCTTTTTCATAGCAGCTCAGGATATAAATAAATCACCTCCATTATTATTCCATAAGTCACAGGATTTATATTTTTGATTGGTTCCATTATCATGAGAGAATTATTTATAACATCATTTCCTTTCATATTTTTTAATATTTGTAAAGTGTTTAAAATATTTTGATTTTTAAAATTTTCTAGATGATATTTTATTAGTGGCACTATTTTCCATATTTCTTCCACTGATGAAGGTCCCAACCAAATATATGAATTGTTGGAACTTATTTTCACAACTTTAGATTTTTCAAATTTTTCAAAATGTAACACAAAACTTGTTGCTTCTATGGTAGAACAATAATTTGTTGAATACATAAAGTCGTTAATCACATCTTTGTATGATAAAAATTCACCCCATTCTTTTTCGCTGAATTGTATGTTAGAATTTTTATTTGAAGAAATTAGAACATATGGTGCCCAATTAAAATTAGGACATAAACACACAGAAATAAACTTGGATTTTGATGGATTTAGACTAAATCTTTGTTCACATATGTATTTATTGTTACAATTCATGATTAAAACTAAAGATATAACAAACATAAATACATTTATATTATTATTTCTTGAGTGGTGGGTTCTCCCCCTTCTTTTTCTACTTCTTCTCCTTCTTCTTTTTGGTCACACTCTCGATAATCAGGTTCTCGCAAAAACGTTGGTAAATATTTTTGAATACAATTTAAGTAACCTTTTAAATCAGCAGCTCGCATATTTGAAACAAAACATCCCAGACAAATTTTATTATTTGCATATGATGAACACATTTCATATCCTTTCCTGTATTTTCTTGATAAAGCAATTAACTCATCTTCGGTGTATGGTTGATACGATCGAACCCATCCGTAAACTTGTTCATGATCTGCTTCAAATTGTAAATTGTGAAATCTTTCTCGAAGATTTGTAATTCCACTGTTTAAATCAGAAATTTCTGTATAATTTACATATGCCATCCACATTATAACTATTGGAAACTGATAGTTTTTAGTATTCAATTTCTTAAATATAATACATATTTGTGTGGGGGGAAATTTTATTGTATTTTTTATGGTGGGGGTTTGAGAGTTAATGAGTAAACGGTTTATAATAGTTACCAAATATTTTTATTAAACTAATATTATTTTAATGTTTCAATATTTAAGTGATAATGGTGGTGACTATGGCGCTAGTGGTGGTAAAGGAGGCTGTAACAAAAGAAATTATTATAAACGATGTGAGTTATTAAAATAAAAATAATTTGCGTCTAATTGGAATAAAAACTTACATTATTGATTTGTTCTATATTCATAGAGTTGTTCAATCAACTCCTCCCTAATTTCATCAACTCCCCATGGACAATAACATACGTTAAAGTCTGGACACTCGCACTCTGTAGGAATGCGTGGATCAGCTCTAAAAATCAATAAAATGAATATTTCATTGATAGATGTTTAAACCACTTACAATATAGTATCCTCATCAATTAAATAATTACTGAAAATAAAATAAATTTATAAAAAATATCCGAATGATTGTGTTTAACTTACTTGTTTTCATCCACCCACTCCAACTGGTCACCATAAAGTTCGAAAATGTTCATATGCATCTATAATAGAAACTATTAAATAAACTATATAAACCATGTATGTTTACTTACTGTGAAACTGTTTGATTGTGGAGATTATGTTCAGGGATATTTATACAGTGCCCTCTTAAAAAAATATTGAGAAAGTTCAATATTTTTATTTTATTTTTGAATAAAAAGTGTTACATATCTTTTCACCCAAAACGTAATTTTGCTGGATTTTTATAATTAAATAATTAAAATAATTGAAATAATTGAAATAATTGACTTTACCTGTATTATTAACAACATCTTGTTTTGAAAGAAACGGATAATTAGTGTCAAAATGTTTTTTCGTGTGATTACTTAAGTTCAATATTTTTATTTTATTTTTGAATAAAAAGTGTTACATATCTTTTTACCCAAACGTAATTTTGCTGGATTTTTATAATTAAATAATTAAAATAATTGAAATAATTGAAATAATTGAAATAATTGACTTTACCTGTATTATTAACAACATCTTGTTTTGAAAGAAACGGATAATTAGTGTCAAAATGTTTTTCGTGTGATTACTTAAATTTTAATAATTTTTGGTGGAGAAAGGTGGATATTACTATATATACTCAGATCAATTTTTAAAAATTTAGTTAAGATGAAAACATTTGTAAGAGATTTTAAAGATCCTATGTTACCAAAAAAGAATATACACATAATTTCTAATGAACTACTATCAACGACTATTGACAGTGATGTAGAAGTTGTCAGTGGATGTTTCGAAACAATAAAACCAATTGGTTTTACGTATTCCTATAATATTTCCAACGAAGAAACGGGAGAAACCGAGGAGCAACAACAAAAAGAGCAAGTTATTGAAACGAATATCAAACATGATGATGGTCTAAATCAACAAGTGAATGATACTAATGCTGGAAGTGATAGTTTTAAGCATGATACTTCTAGAATTACTGAGCAGAATTATCATATTGATGACAGTGACACTGAAAGTCAAATCGATGAAAAAACAAAACAATATGTAAAAGTAATGTATAACAGTATGGGTATTTTTGAACAGAAATTAAAACGATATATGGAAAAACGTGACAGATATGATAAAAAATGTCGAATGTATAGAAAAATTATTAAACGTTTTATAAATCATTGTCAAGACACTTTGTAAATACTAAATAAATACTGTAAATTTTTATGAAATGTTATTGTGCAATTTATTGAATTTAAAATAATAAAATCGTTAGATTTGGAACATTATGGAGTTTTCGATAGTATTTAAACACCATCATAAACAAAAATTAACACATTTTTACTAATAGTGATAATGGGAACACATATGTTAATTCTTCAAGCCATTTGGTTTAATTATTTTTATATTCACCACCCATATAATAGTAGAGAAGTGTTTATTTGTTTCGATAAAAATGGAACTAAAAATGAGAGCTGGCCGGATAATTGGAGTAGAATGATTAATTATTCACCAAATAATACACATCTTTATACTGTCAAATTACCACAAAATAGCACAGTCTTTAAATTACGAATTAGATTGGATAATGTAATGGAAGAGACAGATTGGCGAAATTTATACCCCTCCTTATTCAAAACGAAAGAAAATGCGTTGACAGTTAAAAATAATTCAATTCAGTGGTTGTCTTACTACAGTGCACTTGTTTTAACAATATTATTACTTGAAAAAATATTTTCAATCTGTGAATTTTGTTACAAATGTGTGCTGAAGAAGAGTTTTCAAATTCTTTCGACAGTAGATTAGCAAGTTTTAAAAAATGGAGAGGTGTTGTATCCCCAATCCAATTAGCATTAGCTGGTTTTTACTATACCGGAATTGAAGATTGTGTTAGATGTTTTTGTTGCGGTATTGAAGTTTTTAGATGGAAATTAACTGATGATGTGATTGATGACCACATAAAGTATAGTCCCTACTGCAGCTACGCTAAGATGTTGGAATCTTCTCATAAAAAAGTTGATAAAAGTGGTCTTAACCTTTTTTATATAAATATTTTTATACTCGTTGTAAATATAATAATGTTTGTAACTTAATATATATAAAAATAAAACATTAATACATATTTGAATTTTATTTAATGCAGTTCTCTGTAAAACCGATTTATTTAGAAAGAAGATAGTTGATACATTAGAATAGATTAAAATAGAGGATTAGTAGATTAGAACACTAGAATAGTGTAATAGTTGAATAGAGAGTAAAATAATTACTCTAGTTTACTCTCCTTTTCGAAGGAAATGATAATTAGTCTCATAATATATACCTCCGGCTTACTTTTCATTTCGAAGGTTAGCTAGTCTGAAAAGTTTTAATTTTACAATTTAATGATTGTCTGGTGGTTATGCAATAATACGTTACTCTGGTTTACTCTCCGTTTCGAAGAAAATGATAATCAGTCTCGTTTGCAGTATAGTCCGGTATACACTCTTTCTTTACTCCTCTTTATAATTTAACACCCAAAAATCTTTGATCTTGAATGATATTAAACCTTGGTTGAACTTGATCTTGAATAACCTTTAACCTTGATAGATCTTTGACCTTGAATAACCTTTGACCTTGATAGCTCTTTGACCTTGAATAACCTTTGACCTCGAATAACCTTTGACCTCGAATAACCTTTGACCTTGATAGATCTTTGACCTTGAATAACCTTTGACCTTGAATAACCTTTGACCTCGAATAACCTTTAACCTTGAATAACCTTTAACCTTGAATAACCTTTGACCTTGAGGGGGATGAATGACCTCGGGTGACCTACTTAAAAGAGAAAGGTTATCCATCAAGTAATGAGAGAGCAAATGAGGAGGAATCGGAGGAACCGGTTTTGTGTGACCTACTTAAAAGAGAAAGGTTATCCATCAAGTAATGAGAGAGCAAATGAGGAGGAATCGGAGGAACCGGTTTTGTGTGACCTACTTAGGAACCGGTTTTGTATGACCTACTTAAAACTGGGTGACCTACTTAGGAACAGGTTTTGTGTGACCTACTTAAAAGAGAAAGGTTATCCATCAAGTAATGAGAGGGCAAATGAGGAGGAATCGGAGGAACCGGTTTTACTTCCGGTTTCGCAACCTCCAAAACCGGTTCCTCCGATTCCTCCTCATTTGCTCTCTCATTACTTAACTACTATCGCGTTAGGCGATTGGCGATTAACAATTGGCGATTGGCGGATGATGATTAGGTAACAGCTGGCGATTGGCGGTTGACAGCTGGTGATTAGCGAATGGCGATTGGCGAAATAGTAGATTAGGCGGAAGGTGATCGGCTTTAAAGGACAACGAGAGGCGCGTAAGCAATCGGCAATCGGTTAAGCCACAGGTGCATTGGCGGCGGACGATGTTTCAGGATGCTTTGCAATTGCAACATGCGCTCTTATTGGGCGAGTTCAATTCGCGGTATCTTCTTTGATTGTACGATTCGCGCGTCAGCCCTGACGTTGGTGCCAATAGCAGATATTCCAATGGCGTAGGCGAAGATAAATTATCTAATTGGCGAAAATTAATAATTTACCGAAACCGAATCGAATTTTTTTTAACTAGTGGGCGGTACTGGCGATGAATTCTCGATCTAGAGGCGGAACTAGATTGTGAATTAGAGGAAAAATGGCGACCGGAGGAAACGGCGAAGTCAGACGGTACAACCCGAACTTGAAGGATTTTCCGGCGGGTGAACTGGCGAATGCTGGCGAATACTCTATGAGCAGGCGAGTTCATAAAGGGCGTTGAGCAGGCGAGTTCATGAAGAGCGTTGAGTAGGTGAGTTCATGAAGATCGTCGGGCGGGCGGCTATGCAGCAGGCGTTACTATAATTCGAGAATGACGGAGAAGTCGAAGGCGATTGCGTAGAAGGCGACTCCGACACCATCTACTCTTCGTGATGGAGACGCAATCAGAGGAAGAGAGTTGTGGATGTAGGCGTTTCGACCCTTGGCGTTGTGGTTCGAGATAATTGATCATTTCGATCCTGGCGACCCGGATTCCAACGTGGACAGGTGTTTGTTCATTGGTGGGCGACACATACGACGTAATCATGCAGGCGATATTAGATGGTGCGGCGAAACGTTCCACCAGAGAGGGGAATGCAACCTCTCGTGGGAAGAAATTGCGGAAGGCGGTTTCGCAGACGACGGGACTACGGTGCCAGTCCTCGTGGAGCATTTGGTCCGGCGTAAGCAGCCAACCAAGAGAATGAGGGCGTACTATTAGGTGAAGCTGGCTCTGTGATTGGGTGAAGATCGTGGGCCGAAGGAGCTCCAGGCGAATGTCCAGGCGGCAGGATTTGTTTCTACGGAGGCGTTCATGGAAGCGAAAAAGTAATGACGTATTTAGATACTGGAAGCAACTGGAACCTGATTTCTCAGAGGCGGTAAGGCGCATAGGTGGGCAGATTTCGACGGGGCGTTACCACAGCATAAAGGCGTGTAAATTTCGAAAAGATTTTGGCGAATGAATCATCCGAAACTCAGGCGTTGGCGTTGAACTACTCTTGTAGTAAGAATTAATTGGCGCACTGGGCGTTACGATGGCGTCACAATGGTAGTACGTGGCGGCAAGACGTATCTCACCAAAGGACCGGACATCAACGAGCTTATGAGGCGAATCACGCTTGATGTACCGAATTCGAGGAGCAAGGTATAATTGGCGGAAAATGTAGTACTCTCACCTGTGGCGGTGAATCAGGTGAAGGTCACTTTCTCGGTAGCCGTGAGAAAGGCCAGATAACACATGGGGCGCAAGCAAATTCCGATTGGGCGTTCCATCGTGATGATTTCGGCGGGTTTAATAGGCGAACATTTTTGTTCAACTAAGGCGATTCATTTAGGTGACGAGTAGGCTAGTGGGAGCGAGGCGTAGCTCATTGGGCGAGCAGAAATCTATCTGTTGCAGGGGCGATTCAACGAACCGGCGTTAAAGTGAGGAAAACGACAGATTAGTGCAGGTTTTGCAGGCGTAAATATAGGCGATACCACGGGTGACGTAAAAAGGCGATTAATTAATTTATTGATCTACGATAATGGCGGTTCGAGAAAAGGTGCAAACTCTTGGCGATAGGCGTGATAAGAGAAAGCGAATCGGCGTGTACGAGTCCCATGGGCGTTTATTCCGAAAATAAAGGCGATTTCAGAATGTATTGATAAAAATTGCTATGTGACGAGCTGTTGACGTATATTGATGATCTACCTTGCACGGCGAGCAAGAACGAAATATGGCGATATTGGAATCGGTGTAGGTGCAGAAAGCTGGCGTGAAGCTGAAACTGGAGAAGTGCTCGTTTTGTAGCGAAGTATTAAATATTTAGGTCACGAGACCGATGCGGCGTGCATTAAACCTGGGTGATGTAGAACACTGGTGGTGTTATATTTTCTTGAATATGAAGATGTCCACGGCGTTAGTCAGTTCATAGGGTGGCGAGTTACTAGGAAATGTATTCGAAACTTTGAATGGTTGGCGAAGCCAATGACAAGTTTGACCAATATACATACTGAATAATGGCGATGGGCGGACTAACAACTAATATCGGGTATCTTCTTCTAATTGGCGAAGATAAATCTCTTAGGGCGGTAGAATATTTCAATATGGCGACTACAGTAGGTCCATCAAAGCTACGAACTGGAAACACTGGCGGCGGAGGAGTAAACCAGGCGATTTCAAGTATATTTGGTGGGCGTTCACTTTAAGGTAACAGACTATGTGGTGGTTAAAGCGGCGTTGCTCAAAAAGGAATTGGTACCTCGAAGAGCTAGGTGGTAGCTGGTGATTCAGGGGTAGAAAATGGAGATACAACATCGACCAGGCGTGAGTATGGCGTATAGGCGATCGACGATAGGCGTATAGGCGATCGACGATAGACATATAGGTGATCGACGATAGGCGTATAGGTGATGTGTTAATTAGAAACCATCCTGTCCGAACAATAGGCGTTAACGTTGTCAAGGCGGAAGAAGGCGATTGGTTTCTAACGGCGCAATTACAAGATCCTAAGGCGCAAGAGATTGCTAGGTTGTTGGCGACCAATGACGTACCAACGGTTGTAAAGGCGCATTACAAATTTCAGCAAGAACGACTAGCGTAAAACGGCGACAGGCGAAAAGACGAGGTCTGACGATGGCGAAATTCGGATTGTTGCGTAAGAATCACGATGACATGGGTCATCAAACGGTGTCTGGCGTTTATCGAAGAAACTCATTGGTTTTCTCGAAAGCGGCGTTTCGTCGAGAAATATGTGGCGTTATTTCTCAACTGCGGGTTTGCAAAAGACCAATACAGGCGGGGCTTCTTGCATCCCATCAGGCGGCGGGCAATACCATTCGACACGGCGCATGTCGATCATTTAGGTGTATCCAGTAGGAATAATCGGGGGTACGCTTATACACTCATTATGGCGAATGGGTTTACTAAGTTCGTGCTGGCGAAACCCTTGAAGACTCTTAAGGCGAAGACGACTATAGCACGAAAGCGCGAGGCGTTCAGCGAATTCGGCTATCCCCGGTGATTGATCTCTGATCGAGGCAAGGTGTTTGTCAGTGCAGAGTTTAAGGTGTTTTTAGCAAAAAAAGGGCGTTTAGCATGTATGGTGAATGCTATAGCAACTCCTATGGCGAATGGTCAGGCGAAACGGCCAATACGACGATAGTTGAGGCGACAACTTCGACCACTGAGAGCGAGAGAGACGGATCGAGAAGCTGCCGGGCGTTGTGTGAGGTTTTAGTAACGCCACCAACTCTAGCATGCATTTCTCTCCTACTCACTCAATGTTCTCACATAATCACGGACGAGTAACCGACTTGGCGAATGGCGAGCTGATCAGCACTACAAATAACAGGCGGGCCGGCGGTGGTCAAGGAGACACGGTGAATGTCTCACCGGATGTTGAATGCTCAAACAGGCGTCTGGCGACTACGGCGGAATCGAATGTGGCGGATTCGAATTTGGCGGAATCCAATTCAGCGGATTCTACATCGAATCAGGAGGATTCGAACCTGAATCAAGCTGAATTAACTGAGCAGTCCATCCACCTGAGTGAGCGAGGTGACGACCGAACTCTTCAGGATAACGGGCGTGACGAGACGAAAAGTCTTGGGCGGAATCAGGCGATTGCACTAAGGCAAAGTGCCAGGTTACACTCTAAAAGAGAATGTCCGATGATTGGGTCGAATACGACAGAAAGTTGGGCGACAACTTCGGAGTTGGCGAAGAACGTTGGCGGAAAACGTAAAACGGGCGGTGTAAACCAAAACGAACGAAAGTTTTTCGATGAGGCTCCCGGAAAACGGCGTCGGCTGGGCCTTGTCGATGGCGAAGGAGTACACGAGCGACGAGCAAAGTGGTGGCGAACATCGATCAGGCGGCTCAGAAGATGACATCGAGATTTGACCGAAAACGGAAGACAGCAACCAACTACAAACCAGGCGAATGCACTAAGGCGAAGCGCCAGGTTACGCTCTTAAAGAGAATGTTTGATGATTGGGTCGAATAAAGCGGAAAGTTGGGCGGAAACTTTGGAGTTGGCGAATAACGTTGGTGAAAAACGTTAGCGGGAAATTTAAACTTGGTGGCGTTAACCAAGGTGGGCGAATGGTGTGCGATGTCGATGAGATTCCCGAACGGCGTTGGTTAAGTCTTATCGATGGCAAAAGAGTGCACGAAAGACGAACGAGGGCGTTGGCGAATACTTACAAACTAGGCGGCTAACAGGATGACAGGCAGCTAACTGGAGGAAGACGAGAATTGACCATAGACGAGGAAGGACGCGAACAAATACAAAGCAGGTGATTTAGACGGTCGCTGGTGTTGGTGATAAAATGGTTAACAAACAACTGGATGCATCGTATCGAAAGCGAAATATCTGGCGAGATAATCATGGAGGAGATAAAAGGCGTTAAAGAGTACAAACGGTGTAAGACTATCGAGGCGGTCGATTTGTTAAAACCATATCATTCGATTAATCAGGTAGATTAGGAATGCAATAGGCGAGCATTTCAGGCAAATTACTTGGGCCAATTTGGCGAGTAAGGCGAATATACTAGGCGTACTAGACGAGAGTTTCAGGCGAATTAACTTGACACACACTTGACGAAATTGGCGAGACAAATTAGGTGAATGTATTGGGCAAATTAGGCGTATTAGGCGTACCAGGCGAAAATCTTAGACGAATTAAGCAGACGAGTTTGGCGATTTTGGCGAGTGAATGCATAGGCGAATGCATGGGCGGAGTTTGGTAAATTAATGAGGACATTTAATTTTGCAGGATGGCCGAGTGAAATGCCCAAAATTTGCGAAAACGGGTTTCTTATACGGCGATAGGAAATCTCGAATAGATGAGTCAGTGTGTGACCGGCGAATGCGGCTTAGGCGAGTAAGCGCGCGTGGCAAGGGGAGGTTGGGAGGACAGTGTCAAGCCGGCGTTGGCGTGGCGAACTACAATTCGGCGAACGGCGAATATCGGCGACCTATTAATGGCGATTATTGGTGTTGTGATAATAAAGTGTTTTTGAGAAAACCCCGGCGTTTCACGATTAATATTTCAATTATTAATTTATGTGCCATTGGTTTGAACAAGTATGAACCCAATATTTGTGCATTTTGTACAGGAGGTGGAAGAACAAGAGCGACAAAATGAATTACGTTTGGAGAGGATAATTTTGCGAGACGAACAGAATGCTTTCGAATTGCCCGAACGAGAATTCCGAAAATGTTTTAGGCTAAGTCGACAGTTGGTGCAAGACCTTATTCGAGATCTTACTCCTCATATGGATGTAGGGGCTAGGGTATCGAAAGTACCTATCCATATAAGGATATTAGGCGCCCTAAGATTTTTTGCCCAGGGTTCATACCAGAAGGCAGTTGGAAATGAGGTGCATGTGACCCTGTCTCAACCCGCATTTAGCCGGGCACTATCAGAGGTTTGTTTGGCCTTAGAGGCCATTGCCCATCAGTGGATAAAGTTTCCCTTAAATGAAGCAGAGAAGCAAGAGAAGAAAGAATTGTTTATGGCCCAATTTGGATTTCCGGGAGTGATAGGTAGCATTGATGGCACTCATATTGCCATTGTTGCACCACGAGAGGATGAACATCTTTACTTTAATAGAAAACGGTATCATTCAAAAAATGTGCAGATAATATGTGATGCTAATCTGCTAATATTGAATGTTAATGCCAATTATGGTGGTGCAACACATGATGCATTTATCTGGAGAAATTCTAATGCAAGGACCCATTTGGAACAAATATATAATCAAGGTGATCACAATTCTTGGCTACTTGGTGATAGTGGCTACCCACAGGAGCCGTGGCTCATGACTCCTATTCGAGGTGCACTCAGAGATACTCCCGAAGGTAGATACACAGCAGCTTTAGCAAGTACCAGGAACTGTGTGGAAAGATGTATAGGTATGTTGTTTGAAATGTTTAGTTATTTTTGTTGTAAATTTAAAGAGATTCATTTGTTTTTAGGTGTTTTGAAAAACCGATTTCGCTGTATACTAAAGGAAAGGGTGCTACATTATGATCCCTTCAAAGCTGGCCAAATTGTGAATGCTGTTTGTGTGCTACACAATATCTGTATAAGGGCAAATCTAGCCTTTGAAGATGATGAAGAGGAGCCACGTGGAGATGAGGATGTTCCTAATGGGGCTGAAGACGTTATTCCTAGAAATGTTTTGATAGAAGGACAGGCAAGGAGAGCTTATTTAATTCAGTTGTATTTTCAAAATATTTGAATAAAAAATAATGTTTTATTTTCATTAACAAAAATATATCAGTTGTAGCGTAAATAAAAATGAAATTATTTTAAATAAGGCACTGACAATTTTTTGTTATATTTTATTATATAAATAAAATAACATTAAAATAAAAAAAACCGTTCAAAAAATCAACACAAGTTTTTATTTCAACAAACGTAAAGCTAAAAAAATAAAATATGTATAAAATAGAAAATAAAAAAAAATAATTCTTAACAACGAATCAGGTAACAAACGAAAATAAAACTAAACAAACAAACAAACTACTAAAACTAAATAAACAAAAAACTTACTACATCCTATCTCTGCTTTTATAATAATCTAATAAGTCTTTTAATGTCTTCGAAATTTCTTCTTGAGCTACTGCTTGTTTTGTAGCAACTTCCCGCGTTTTTCGCATTTCCTCCAGTGTCTCCTGTTGCATTTTAGCCAAAGAAACAAATTTTTTTGATTTTTCGGTGATCAAACGACTACGTTTCCTGGCTGGTCTGTTAATTTCAGCCAACGGTGGAGGAGACTTTGCGGAACTTGAAGTTGCTAGTGTTCCTGAACTACTGGAGGGCTGTGCATTTAATGAGGCCCCAATGCGTTCCTGTAAAAAACGTAGTATACTGATAAATTAAATTATATTAAACAGGTTTAAAAGTGTTGTGATAACCTACCATTCCCAACTCCATATTTTCATCTCCTCTTACTGATCTCCATCCTATTAAATACATCAGCCGGAATGGAAGACCATTGCTGTCAACGGAGTAGCAGTCGTGGGGCCGCCTCCAGTTTTCTCGGCCTCAATCCTCAACTGAGCAGTTTTTGATTTAGTTTTTTATTTCCATCTACCCACTGCCTATAAGAATCAAAGAATAACTTTTGATCGTAAAATGAATAATAAATACTTTTTCCCCTTGCACACTGTATGGGTGAGTCGGGAGGAGCGCACCAAACTCTAGGAGTATATTATACATATTAATTATAACTTGAAAACAAATGAAAATCGGATAAGAACAAATAAGTTTTTTTACATTATTTTCACGTGTATAATATACTCCTAGAGTTTGGTGCGCTCCTCCCGACTCACCCTTATATTTGTGTTGCTGTGCAAGTACGTTTTTTGCACTAACAGCAATAAATTTTTATTATTATTATTATCAAAATTATTCGCGCTTTTTCTCTGATAAGATATTATTATAATAAATATGTATGCGATCTACCATACCGCTTTCCATTTCTCGACGCTCCTTAACCCAAATCCCATGGAATTTAATTTTTGGGCCAAGTCCTCCCACAATTTGGCATGCTGCGTAGCATCACCATCCCCATGTTTGAACTGGGGCCTAAAAATTGAGGGATGTTCCTCTCCAAAATCAAGGATGGCATTCCACTGTTGACTTTGTGTTTTAAAATCACGTTCTGCTGAAATTTGTAAAAAAATTTAAGCCATTTTCAATTGTTAGGTATTAATTCTCTTATCTATGGTATTAATCATGAAAATGTGTTAACTTACCCATGTTAAATTTTTAAAATATCTTTATAAGTATCTAATATAAAACATAACCTCAGTCTCACATAAAACATAAACAAACAACAGCGATTTGCGCCGACAAAGATAAAAGTAAAATTTATCGTGCGTTAGAAAAAGACAAGAGTAATAGAAAATGAATAGCAAGACCTAAAACGGTCTTTCTATTCTTCTCTACCGAACGAAGTTTTCGTGCGACACGACCGCTACCGAAGTAGCTTACAGAATAAGGTTTGGCGGTGGAAAGAGATTATAGAAAGAAATTTCCTTTCTATGGTGATACAGAATGCACGCTCTGGTTTATTAAAAAAATGTATAATTAAGTTGAAAAAGTCATACGACATAAATAATTCCTTTTTATAACACTATCTAATTAATGTAAAAAGGGGCGGAGCTAACAGGGTTGGTTGACGCTCTGAAATTTGAACATTTCGAGGTGAAGGATTGTGGTTCAAACGGCGAGTTCGGAAATTTTTTTCTGTTTTTTTTTGTATTTTTGTTTTTTTTAATGTTTTTTTGTCATTAATAAAAATATGGCATTAATTTAAAGGCTCTACTAACTAACGAGATTTTGCATTATCAAAATTGACAATTAATTGTCGGAGCTTTTATTTAAATAAAAATAAAATTAAATCTCAAATAAGCTTGTCTTATTTTAAATACTTTTATTTAACATTTTTTTAGACAAAAACATTAAAAAAAAACGAAAAAAAAAAAACAAAAAAAAACTTTGCCCCAAGCGCGGTTTGAACCACATTACTTAAAAATTAATTATTCAAATTGCAGAGCGTTAACCATCTCTGTTAGCTCCGCCCCTTTTGCAAAAAATTAGATAGTGTTATAAAAAGGAATTATTTATGACGGATGACTTTTTCAACTTAATTATACAATTTTTTGTTAAACCAGAACGAATTTAAGAAAATGTAATGTCCATTTCGACTTATTTTTTTACGATCTTTTCAAATCTGTTATTATTTTTTATGAACGTTATTTGGTAAAAAGTTAGCTTGCTTTTGACACATTTGTACAGGAATCCCTACGTCGCATCTTATAAATATCACCGTGTATATCACGCGAACGTCATGTGACGTCACGTTTTTAAATGGAAACCGTATTTTTTATCATATGCAATTTTTTATCTTAACCAAAAGAGCATTAATTAGATTTTACAGGATGCATTTCTACCATATTCCTCTTTTTAATCTTGACCAAAACAGCATTGGATTTTACGTGAGGCATTTCCACCTTAATCTCAAAAAATGCTCGAAATGGTTGCCTTTAACTTCTTGATATAAGAACAGCCTATCCGAACATTTTCGATATTTCTACAAATATCTGTAATTATTTCTTGTATATCTAATATTGAAGCAGGTTCAGTTTCGTACACTTTTTTTCTTCAAATAGCCCCATAAAAAAAGTCTAAAGGTGTCAAATCTGGCGAGCGGGCTGGCCATTCCGTAGGACCTCGACGACCAATCCAACGATCAGTCCATCTTCCTCCATCTTCCAATGGACGAGAATTGGCCATTATAGAGTTAGTTCACGTGGTACCTAACTACAACGAGAACTAAGCAACCGAAAACTTATCGGTTTGTTGGGATTGCTATTTGGCATAGAAAAACAAATATTTCAAGAAAAATTGATATTAATTTGTTTGTATTCAGGTAATTATTAAATGTTACGCCACTTTGTAATGGGTGCAGATATTGACTTTTATATTCCAGGGTTGTACAGTATTTGTCAGGAGCTTCAAAATGATGTATCACAAGACCCCCTTTCCATTAAAATTTATTTCTCAATATGGCGCCCAGTCGCCATCTTGAAATTTTCATCTGTCAATTTTACTCCAAAATATAGTAATCATACATTAGTTTCATTATCCCAAATTTCAATTTTCAAAGTTGATTCGTTCAAAAAATAAAAGGGAGTGCAAGTTCCTGCAAATTGTCCCGCCGCGGGACATCCCGTAAACCTCTCAACAACGCTTCACCTTTGGTGATAACGATATCCTGTAATTAGCACTGTTTGGTTATAACGATATCCGGTTTGGCGATAACGACTTCCTGCTCTGAATGCACTGTTTTTGAGTCCCCATACAGGGTGTCCGGATAAGGGTATGGAGCGGCTGTATCTCGACAATGGTAAGGCCTAGATATTTGAGAAAAAAATCTTGATGGATAAAGTGGACTAAAAAAATAGCTGGAAATTATTTTCAAGTTCGTAATTTGACCGCTAGGGGATATAACTGCTATGATGAGATATAAAAGTTGGGCTATCTCGAAATGTAAGACGGTGAGCTATAACTTTTAGAACATCATATGAGTGCTTGGATAATACCGCATAATTTTGTCCTTAGACGTTTTTCTCGTATCTGTTATAATAAGAGAGGAAGAGGCAAATGCATTTTTAGAACTTACATAAACTGCATAAACTAGAGGGCGTTATCTGAAACGGTTGCATTTTTTTGTGATTTTTGAAACAAAGTTAAATGGAACGGTACTATTTTCTTGACAGATCTAAAACCTTCATAAAATTTGTCAGACTTTAGTGAAAACCGCATCGCAATATCTCCATCCATTCTCAAGATACGAATACGATACGAATACGATACGAATAACTAATGTGCCACCCTGTATGTAATTTATATTGTTGTAACTTTCTAGGGTTTTTTTGAAAAATGTTCGTTTTCCGATGTCTTAATGACCGATACGTACAAGGCAGTCTTAGACTGCAATTTATTATATTAAAAATAATTAACAAAGTACGCATTCAATTGTAGCAAATAACAATTTAATATGTCTAAAATAGATAAAAATTGATAATTAAATAACCAATTTAATCAAAATACATTCAAAATTTAGGTATTGATCTTAGACATTCTAAAAAATCCGCAAAATCTTGAATTTACCGAGTAAAGACAACACTGTTTCGACGAAAATACAAAAAAGAATTCTCACATGTGACAAAATCTCCCAATTTCAAGAATAGCACCGCTGAACGACTATAACCTACACATGTAATTTTTCATGCACCGGCACATGGCCAAAATAAAAGTTTAGGTTGTAACCAAACAAAAATGGTCCTATAATTCTATTTCCCAGAATGATTGATAATTTATAATAGGTGCCCCTTAAAAATTTAAGTTAGATTAAATTACCAATGATCCCACACCAAACATTACTTCCAAATCTGGTCTGTAGACGTCTCTCCGCTATTTAGTGAGGGTTTTTCACAGCCCAATGATGAGTGTTGTGCTTATTAAAAACTCCACAATTCGTAAATCTACTCTCATCAGACCACAAGACTTGATTTACAAAATAAGGATTTTCATTACACTTTCTGGTATACCACTCACAGAAGCGCATTCGTCTAGGAAAATCAGTTTCCTTCAGTCCTTGAACTACTGTTGGTTTGTATGTGGTTTGTAAGTGAGTTTTTATATCGATTTTTATTTTCAATATTGCATCCGCTTCTAGGTTGTTCAAATGCCCCATGGTTAATTAAATTTATCATGATTTTTCTAAATTGGGTTTTATGAGGCTGCGGTCATTCGGGGATCATATCTAAATACCTTGCCGAGGTAATGTCGGCGTCTCTGCTTGACTGCAAATACAGCGCTAACATGTCAAACTTTTCTTCTTTAACCGACTTTTAAACCGACCTTATAAAGTCCTGATTTGTGTATCCACTTTCTACAGCACTCTCTCGATAAAGTCTTTCCTGTTTCTGCATTCCACTCTGATGTAATAGCCCTTAAAGTGTTACGACGACCCCGTTTGCAAATTTTTACCAGTATTCTTCGATCCCTATCAGACACACTTCTCGGTCTTCCCGAACTTTTGCCTTTAGTTTGGAGACTTCCACTCTCACGATAGTGCTTAAGTATGTCCCCAACTGTCGACTTAGCCAAATCTAATTTATCCGCTATTTCGCGTATTTTTTTACCCTGACAATATTTTTTTATTATCAATTGACGAATTTTTACATTTGTCGCACTTCCTCTGGCCATTTTGGACTAAATTTATCTGAATTTTTTGCATCACTATTTCTAGCTAGTAACTGTCAATTAATTACCAAATTAAAATAAGTAAACAACAAAGTTATGTATTTTATACACGGTAACTAGATAAATCCGAACATTTATTACATTTAGTTGTCACGATATTTTGCATAATTTTTGTTTATTTATTCGCACACAGTGAATTTCAATGTATTTAGAAACCAAACCATTTAAATGTTTATTATAAATGATAGATTTTAATATATTGTTAATGGAGTTCTTCAATTTAATAATTTAGTTTGTGTAAGTTAACGTTTAAAGCGGGAAACTACAGAGGATCATTAGATCTAGGTGGTCACGGGGCTGGAAAGACCGCCCGCATAAAACAACAACAAAGTTAACGTTTTCAATAAATTACTGTTTGTCCGAACATTTAGTTGTTAGGGCTCGTAATTGGTAATTTGGTATGTTTTTCGCTTTATCATAGTTTTTTTGTATACAGGGTGCCTTATGCCTTATGGAAACGACAATGGAGATGCCAAAACTGCAGTCGAAAACATGAAACAGATTTTCTTTTGGTAAATAAAGAGGTTTAAAATCGACCAATCCCAGTAGAAATCCTCGAAATCCACGAAAATGACGTGAATTAGCTATACACCAATTTGATATTATTGAAAGATTCTATGTTCTTTTCACTTTCAAGGTTAACAAAAGCTGCCAAAATCAACTGAAATTATTGGTCAAAGAGTTGCTTTAAAATTTCCATTTAAACATTCATACTTTCTATCTCTAACGTGACTAATTCTGGCTTATCGCCTATTTTATTAATTACCTGCTCATTTGACTTCTGTGACTCTACTTTCTGTCAGACTGCGACTCAAAGATTTTACATTTATAAACTCTGACTACAAATATTTTACTGCACAATTCTTGACTTATTACTATTGAAGGATTATAAATCTACTTGTTCTGAATCTGGACTTTCTTTTTGTCTGATATTTAAAGACCTCATGATTTTTACTTCACAAATTTTTACATTGCCGAAGATCTCCTTTAACTGCTCCTCTTCTTCGACCTCTTCACTGTAATCCATGACTGAGTTAGGCTCCCCTTCTGGACTGGAAATTGCATTTTCGGCAACCCCGACTCGACTTCTACATAACGGTTCCTGTGGCATTTATAGCACTCAAAAAAACTTGCAGGACATGTAGTTGGATGGTATTTCCTTCCACAACGGTAACATTCGCTGGACTGACCCTCTTTTCGTTGAATATTACTTAACGACGCTGTCTTATTAACCTGGACTGACTCTTGTAACCATGACCTCGATTTTCTTGTTCCCGACTTAACTGATGACTCCGACAGCTGCATTGATAACATGGACTGGACTGATTTGAATAACGACTGAACTTCTTGACTTTAGGTTCGTTTGTTTTCGACACTTTGTTTATATGAGCTGCAATGCTTTAGCATATTCAGTAATTGCTTCTTCTCTCTGCACTATTTCCTTAGGTCTTTGAAACGTTAAATTATATTCGGACAGCAATTTTCTTCTCAAATTATCACTTCTCATGCCACCGTAACCTGTCTCTGCACTGATCTTCTTAATTATCTCCAAAATTGCACTTCATCGCAAGCTCTTGCACGACTTCAATAAATTCTTTTAATGACTCTGCCGGTAACTGATTTCTCTGACTGAATGCATATCTGTTTGGTAGTGACTAGACCCTGAGGCTCGTATTTGTTAATAAGGACCTCCTTCAACTGCTCTAAAGTTTTGTCTTTAGGCTTATCTGGCAGACAGCATCTTCTAATTACACTATAGTGTTACCAACCGTTGTCAAAAAAAGGTTTTTCTTCTGGACTTCCATCTTGTGTAGTGTTTAATGCGTTTAATTCACAATAAAGACGTGACCACTTATTTATTTACTTAATTTAAGACTTATAGACTTGTGGATTCGAAAAATCTCTTCGCCAATATTATGTTCTGGGTACGGAGGGACGGACACCTCGTCTTTGTATTAATCTATACACGGATGACTCGGAATAATTAATTTATTTTCTTACAACAACATGGCTTTTTCAGTACCTCAGGGTCAAGTGAAGTCGACCATGTCATCTGTCAACAATGTCAAGATTGTTTACATCAGGCACTTATTCGCGTACACAACATAAAGTTCTTTATTACATTAGATGTTGTATCGCGCCCCAAAAAACGCAATTTTTGGATATTTTGAATACATATCAACAACTATAAGGTAATCTTGTCCCTTGAAATGGAACAAATCTGCCGACAGACTTGTCCACGGGATACAAGGCATTTCTTTAATCAATGGTTCCGATCGAGTGTTTTGGTAGGTACGGCAAACTGGACAATTCCTTATTCTTTCTTTGGTGTCTCAGTCCATCATAGGCCAATAAATTAACTCCTTCGCTCTCAACCTTGTTTTCTCCATGCCCATATGAGTATAATGCAATCTGTCTAACATGTCAGATCTTAACGACTTGGGTATAACAATTTGTTCACCCTTAAAAATCAACCCCTTCGCCTCAACCAATTGATCTCTACAAGCCCAAAACTCTGTAACTAATTCACTGACCTTACCCTTCTGGTCCGGCCAACCCTTTCATTCATTAGTAACGCCTGTAACTCCCTGTCCTTATCAGTCTTATTCGTTATTAAATCTAACATTTATGTATGTCTGGCTTTTGAGAGCTTTAGTCAATCTTGAATAGACTCTTTAATAATTTTGTCGTCTATCTGATCGTTTCTACCACTATATGCTAACTTTACAGCGTCCATGAAGCTTAAATTTGAATATCTAGATATCAAGCATTTCTTGAGTACTTACCAAATACACTTATCGTTGATAAACGTCGTTTCTATAAAAGGAAAGAAAACAATATGCATAAAGAAACTGTCAGATATGCCAAATAAAATCTCACAATGTACGAAAATTTCTCTTAAAAATTCTCCGATTAATCGATACTGCGCTTTGTTTGAAATTGGCAATTTAGGAAGTCACATGGCCTTTCAATAAGATCGTTGTTTTGAAGCTGTTGATTTCTTAAAACATTATCTAAAATGATAGACTGCTGGTCTTGAGTAGCAATTAGTTTTTCGTAAGTACGTTCAAAGTACGCCTTGAAAATGTAGCTGATGGAATATTCATACCTAATGTAAATGAATTACACACAGTTACACTGCTAGAACCAGGGATATGGATTGTTACTGTGGTATCAAAGCATTCCGATCGGTTCTGTGGTGAATATGCTGTTTCTTCCATTTGTAAAGTTTGATTAATTGAATTTACCGAGCTTTCATCTTCGGACGAAAATTCATCTGCACTCATGAATTCAGTTTCCAATGTTACGTTCCTATAAATATAACATAATTAATTAAATCGCTTCTCTTAAATGTGTAATTAACAAAATTTTCTAGACTTCTTTGTTATTTCTGAATCTAATTCTCTTGCAGGTTTTCTTTTTCTTTCATTTTCCTTCTCATCGAAATCTTCTCCTATCTCTTGTCTAGGAAGCATTTAGGACTGAATCCAGAGGGAGAGAATTGGGAGTGAATCCATGAATTGAACTGCATCATCATGAGTCGCTATAAAGCATAAAAATATTTGTTATACAAAAAATCTAATTGTGCATACAAATAATTACCACAAAATTGATGAACCTTTCTAATCGCCTATTTCTTCCATCCGGACATCGGTGCTTTTCTCGAAATTACTTATTCTTCTAATACTGAATCCTTTATTACATTCGAAGGCCATAGGCAGTACTTTTGATCTTCTACTTGTTGAAGGCCAGTAATAAAAAGTTAAGAAGAAGAATGAGGTTAATGTTCTCTTAGAATAAGAACAAGAAATTAATGGCACGTGTTTAGATATTGTATCTTATATTAATATAATAAGTTGAGTTCTCCTTAAAACGAAGTGTTGTTATTAAAGTACCCAAACAGTCGTTTATAAAATAAAAATGGAAAAAATAGCAATGAATTCCTATGCTGCGTCAGGATAATTTCAACAGCTGGAAGTTTCGAGTTAAAATTATTTTAGAAGAAAAAGGAGTTTCGTTTGTACTCAACGATACGATGACAGAAGAACAAGAGGCAAGGTTTAACACTAGAGATGCAATTGCAAAATCAGTAATCGTACAGTGTGTTTCAGACAAACATTTAGACATTGTGAAAGATGCAAAAACGGCAAAGGATATGTTTAAGTGTTTAGAAGATGTGTTCGAACGAAAGAGCATTTTTACGAAACTAACCTTGAAGAAAAAATTATTAACGATGAGATGCGGAAGACACGAAAAATTGGAAGATCATTTTCAAAAATTTGATAGCGTTGTTAGAGAGTTGGAAAGTATCGGAAGCAAAGTGGATGAATCTGTTAAGGTGTGCCATTTGCTATTAACCCTAAATGAAGAATACGAGTCGGTGATTACAGCAATCGAAACATTAAATACCGAGGTGACAATGGATTTCGTAAAGTCTCGGTTACTCGATGAGGAGTTAAAACAAGCGAATAAAATGAAAACTAGTAATACAGATGTGGAAACATCTTTTAATGCAGGGACAGTAATTACATGTTTTAAATGTAGACAAAAAGGTCACAAGGCAAATGAGTGTTCGGTAAAGACACCTAATTTTAGAGGACGAGGAAGAAACCGAGGAAGATACAATCGCGGTTATAGATCTGGTTACAATGCTGAAAGCAGAGAACAAGCTCACTATGCAGACAACAAAATAACTTTTGTAGCTTTAAATTGCCATGAAAGAATAAAAAGTGAAAACGTGTTTATAATAGATTCGGGTGCGACTCAACACTTAGTTTCGGATAAGTTAGAAAAGTACATGAAAAACATTGAACTTTTAGAACGTGAAGTGACTATTCATATCGCGAATGGTGACAAGATGGTTTCACAACGAAAAGGTACGTTACAAATTTTCTGTCACGCGAAAAATATCAATTACCGCTCTAATAGTGAAAAATATACCACATAATTTACTTTCGGTGGGACAATTGACAGGAAAAGGACATAAAGTGATTTTCTCCAATAAGGAGGTAATAATACGGGGTAAAAATTTTGAGCTAAAATGTACAGGGACTAACAATTTATATATGATTGACTTCGAACTAGAAAATCAACAGAATGATCGTGAAACAATACAAGAAAGTATTGCAAAAGTATTGCAAAAGCCCCAATTGATCTGTGGTATCGGAGATTAGGTCACTTAAATAGAAATGGATTAAATATTTTGGGTTTGCCAAAAACGGAAGATAAATGTGAAAAATGTATAGAAGGAAAAAGTACCAGAAGAAGTTTTTATTCAAGAGAGAATCGATCAAAATCGATAGGTGAGTTAATACATTCTGATTTAGTAGGTCCTCCTACATTAAATGGAGAAAAATATTTTCAAATTTTAACTGATGATTTCTCACATTTTACAATGGTCAAACTTCTAAAAACTAAAAATGAGGCAGAGGAGAATATTTTTGAGTTTATTCAATTAATAAAGACTCAACATGGTAAAAAAAACCAAAGGAATTAGAATAGATAATGGGAGAGAATTTTCATCAAATCGATTTAAAGATATTTGTAGAAAGAAGGGTATCAGAATACAATATACTCAGCCGTACACCCCACAACAAAACGGTACATCAGAGCGGATGAATAGAAGTTTATTGGAAAGAATAAGAGTAAAAATATCCGAAACTAATATTCCAAAGTTCTTATGGGGAGAAGCTCTTCGATGTTCGACATACGAATTAAATAGGTGCCCTTCCAGAGCGATTGAAAATAAAACACCAGCGCTGTTATGGTATGGTAAAAATGATATTACGAAGTTGAGAATTTTTGGATCAAGAGCATGGGCAGTGCAAATTCCTAAACCAGCTAAATTGGATCCAAGAGCTAAACCAATGATGATGTTAGGGTACAGTGGTAGCGGCTATCGTTTATGGGATTATGAACAAGAAAAGATAGTTACGTCTACTGATGATATTCGACGAGAATCGAGTGGTTTTCGAAGACAGTCCAGAGAGAAAACAAATGAGGCAAGTTATTGACGTTATTGAAGAAAATTATGAAATACAAGAGACAGCTGAGGAAGAAAATGATGATATACAAGAGACAGCCGAGGAAATAGATGGAAGTGTTGAAAATAATACAGAAGAGAAAAATGTTTCAAGATCAGGAAGAAAAATTAATAAGCCAAAATATTTTAATGAATACGAGATGTATTCTGCTTATTGTTTTTTAACCAGTGATGACGAACCAATAAATTATAGTGATGCCTCGAAGATTGATGGTTGGAAAGAGTCAATAGACAAGGAAATCAGTTCTTTAAAATTGCTGGATACCTGGACAGTAACAGATTTGCCATTGGATAGAAAAGCAGTGGACACGAAGTGGGTGTTCAAGACTAAGAATGATGGTACAAAAAAGGCGCGTTTAGTGGCGAGAGGTTTTCAAATTGAGGAGGAGAATTATATGAGTTCAATTTACTCACCTGTCGCCAGGAGTTCAACCATAAGGATGTTGCTGATTTATGCGCTACAAAGAGGTTGGAAGATAGAACAAATGGATGTTCCAACAGCATTTTTGAATGGATTTTTGGAATCAGAAGTTTACATTAAAATACCGCAAGGAATTCAAATTGAAAAGAATAAAGTGCTAAGACTAAATAGAGCTCTTTATGGATTGCGAGAATCTCCAAAATGTTGGAATAATCATTTTAACGAAATAGTTGAAAAAACAATGGGCTTCACCAGATCAAGACACGATTTTTGTTTATATAAGAAAAACAATGTAATATTCCTCGTATATGTGGATGATATTATTCTAACGGGACAATACAGCGAGATGCAAGAAACTAAAGAATGTTTGAAGAAATATTTTAATGCCAAAGATTTAGGACAAGTAAGAAAATTCCTGGGAATGGAAAGAAGTTCAACCAATGATGAGGTAAAAATTTGTCAACCAGAGTTAACGTTGAAGATTCTAAAAAAATTCAGTATGGAAGAATGTAGAGGTTGTCACACGCCCATGGAGGTAAATTTCCAAATAGATGAAACATCTGAGATTATCGACGTTCCCTTCAGGCAGCTAATAGGGAGTTTAATGTATCTAGCAACAACTTCAAGACCGGATATCACGTTTGCTGTTTCTTATTTAAGTAGATACCTGGATAGGCCGACTGAACAAATCTGAAAAGCTGGAAAAAGATTGTTACGATATCTACAAGCAACGAAGGATTTTGGTTTGACGTATTCGAGAGGTGTGGCTCAGGAACTAGTGTATGTAAAGGGCATCTTGTCTGATCTCGATGTGGATGTGATGCCTTTGATATTTGTAGACAATATCGGTGCTATTAACATGTCAAAATCTTTTGAGAATTCGAAACGAGGAAAACATATTGACATTAGGAAACATTATATAAAAGATTTGGTAATAAACAAATTTTTGAACATTGACTATGTTGGCAGCAACGATAACATCGCAGATATTTTTACAAAACCTTTATGTAAGGAGAAGTTTTGTAAATTTAGGGCATTGTTGAACATTTTATAGATTTAGATGTATTCTTATTGATGTTCACAATTTGCATTTTTTTTGTTCTGTTGTTTTGTCGATTTAGATGTATTCTTGTTAGTCTTCACAATTTGTTTTGTTTTTGGTTTTGTTGTTCATGTTAAAAGTAAAAAAAAAATTGAGGAGGAGTGTTGAAGGCCAGTAATAAAAAGTTAAGAAGAAGAATGAGGTTAATGTTCTCTTAGAATAAGAACAAGAAATTAATGGCACGTGTTTAGATATTGTATCTTATATTAATATAATAAGTTGAGTTCTCCTTAAAACGAAGTGTTGTTATTAAAGTACCCTACCAACAAAACTACTAGCCATGGTAAAGGTACTACAGAACACTCTCTTTTTTCGTTATCGAATTCAATGACGTTAAACATATTTTAAAGGGATGTAAGATCCAATAATTAATATTATTGTTTTTAAAAATTGGACTAAAGAATGAATTTAACTTAACTATATATGCCGTAAGCCTGGTGGTACAAGATAAAATAAAAAAAAATGATAGTGAAGAATAGGTACGCAATAATATCCATTTTTAAATGGAAAAATCTTTTACAAGGGTAATAAAGCGATTTCTTTAGTTACTACACAAAGATAGAGACGCAACCAGTTCGTGCGTTGATTTGCCTTTGCCGATTTGAAAAATACATAAAAATTTGTAAATTTGTTAAGTGTGAACTTTTATCAAGTTTGAGTTTTTGTGTTTGTTAGTTTTTGGTTCTTTACGCAGAAGAGCAGAAGCTTGTATTGAAATTAATGGTGGACACTTTAAAGAATAATTGCTCAACAATTAATCACAACAATTGTTGTGATACTAAAGTAAGTATACCTAGATAATCATGAAGATTTTGGGTAAGTTTATTTAAGGAATAGGGTTCCTTAGTTTTTAATGTATTCAATGTTTCCGAAATTCATGAGCTATTTTCTAATATTTTGCAAAACATTCTTTGACGAAATTCAACCATTTTTAAAATGATTAATTTTAGTATACCCAGTTGGTTTGACGATATTACGGAAAAATTATCACATTATTTTGTTTTATAAACATTTTACAACACTGTTTGTTCATCGCGCTCCCAGCCGCTTATGCAGAATACGCGTAGACAATACGACGTAGAGTTTGGGGCGGATAAATGTTAAATTGCCCCAAATTTAAACATTTGAATTAAAAAATAATAATAACGCCAAATCACTTTTAGAGGTATTCCTGACATGTGGTTGAAATATGTGCATGTAATTTACAAACACCCTGTATATGGGGACTCAAAAGAGGAGCATTCGGAGCTGGAAGTCGTTATCGCCAAACCGGATATCGTTATCACCAAAGGTGAAGCGTTCTTGAGAGGTTTACGGGATGTCCCGCGGCGGGACAATTTGCAGGAACCTGCAATGGTGGTGGACTATCCGTATATATCGCGCGAACGTCATGTGACGTCACGTTTTTAAATGGAAACCGTATTTTTTATCACGTGCAATTTTTTATCTTAACCAAAAGAGCATTAATTTGATTTTACAGGATGCATTTCTACCATATTCCTCTTTTTAATGTTGACCAAAACAGCATTAGATTTTACGTGAGGCATTTCGTGAGGAAATGGTTGCCTTTAACTTCTTGATATAAGAACAGCCTATCCCAACATTTTCGAACATAGTAACGTCGATATTTCTACAAATATCTGTAATTATTTCTTGTATATCTAATATTGAAGCAGGTTCAGTTTCGTACACTTTTTTTCTTCAAATAGCCCCATAAAAAAAGTCTAAAGGTGTCAAATCTGGCGAGCGGGCTAGCCATTCCGTAGGACCTCGACGACCAATCCAACGATCAGTCCATCTTCCTCCATCTTCCAATGGACGAGAATTGGCCATTATAGAGTTAGTTCACGTGGTACCTAACTACAACGAGAACTAAGCAACCGAAAACTTATCGGTTTGTTGGGATTGCTATTTGGCATAGAAAAACAAATATTTCAAGAAAAATTGATATTAATTTGTTTGTATTCAGGTAATTATTAAATGTTACGCCACTTTGTAATGGGTGCAGATATTGACTTTATATTCCAGGGTTGTACAGTATTTGCCAGGAGCTTCAAAATGATGTATCACAAGACCCCCTTTCCATTTAAATTTATTTCTCAATATGGCGCCCAGTCGCCATCTTGAAATTTTCACCTGTCAATTTTACTCCAAAATATAGTAATCATACATTAGTTTCATTATCCCAAATTTCAATTTTCAAAGTTGATTCGTTCAAAAAATAAAAGGGGGGGACATTAAAGAAATGCACTGTATAAAATATATTAATGGATATACAGTGCATTTGAAAAGTAAGAAATAAATTCATTATTTCTGAAATTAAGAGTTTTCGAAAAAATCCTCTGATACGTCGATTTTGTTTTAAACAAATGCACTTTTTGATATACGATCCATGTTTGTGAGGTAATCGTTATTCGAGATATGACATCATCGACAATTTTTTTAAATGGAGACCCCCAATTTGGACCATGCCAATTGAAAGAGCGTGTCATTCTACGTACATATTGCCAAAAATTAGGGTTCCAGACAGTTGCCTTAAGCGACCAAAAATGTTTATTATTACTATCAGTTTAAAACTTGACATCGTACTTTTTTAAATTTTTATTATTTCTAATCGCTTTCATATCTTTCGTTGGGCAGAAGCAGCGTGTTTAAACTGTTAATTGAGTAGTGAATTTGTTATTTTATAAAAAAATGGTGAAATTAACAGAACGAGAACGAATTGAAATTCTTTGCATGATCGGATTTGGGGGCAGGATGCGCACCCAACAAGAAGTAGTTCTAAATCTGGTTAACCCTCAAAATCAGATGAAAGTCAACTTAACGTTTTGTTAGCAATGGAAGACAATCCTCACTCAACGCTTAACCAAGTGGTTTCTGATTTCAATATGGCTATCTCTACAGTGCATAAAATTGCGAAGAAAGCAAAATATCATCCTTATAAGAATGCCTTGTTCATGAACTATCTGAAGACGACTTTAATCGGCGAATTCAATTCTTCGAACAAATGCAAGAACTATACATGAATAATAATAATTTCGTAAAAAAAACATTTTTTTCTGACGAGGCCACGTTTGTTTTGAACGGCCATGTCAACAGGCAAAACTGCCGTTATTGGACTACCGAGAATCTCCGACGGATGATGGAATATCGCACACAACATCCTCAAAAAATAAATGTCTGGAGTGGAATCGTCGACGGAAGAATTCTAGGTCCCTATTTTTGACGATAACCTAACTGGCGCAAGATATTTGGAATTTCTTCGAGGCTACCTTATTCCGGAATTATTACATTTTTATCCAAATGAGGAACGACATCTTCCGAGAAATGACATTTACTTTCAACAAGATGGTGCACCTCCACATTATGCAGCACCTGTACGTGCTTATTTAGATAAGGTGTTCCCGAATCGTTCGATAGGAAGAAGAGGGCCTATTGAGTGGCCAGCTAGATCACCAGATTTGACACCCCTTTATTACTTTTTATGGGGGTACTTAAAAAGTAAAGTATACGTTACTAGACCGGCGAATTTGAAAGAATTGCAGGCAAGAATCCGTCAGGAGATACATCGTACACCTCCTGAAGTTACTAAAAATGTTCAACAAGAGTTCATTAATCGTCTAGGTTACTGTCAGGTAGCCAACGATGCAAAATTTGAACATTTAATTTAACCATTACCATTAAATTTGGTAAAACTTAAAATAATGTTTTTTTTAATTTTTTTTATCTAACCTACATAGGCTAATTTAAAAATATTTTTGGCGATATGTACGTAGAATGACACGCTCTTTCAATTGGCATGGTCAAAATTGGGTGTCGCCATTTAAAAAAATTATCGATGACGTCATATCTCGAATAAAGATTACCTCACAAATATGGATCGTATATCAAAAAGTGCATTTGTTTAAAACAAAATCGACGGGTCAGTGGATTTTTTCGAAAAACTCTTAATTTCAGAAAAAATGAATTCATTCCTTACTTTTAGAATGCACTGTATAAATTACAAAGCCGGTCAAAAAGAGAGTGTATATGCATGCCACAAATCTAGGAAAACATTATTATATTAATAATTCATTTTGTTAATTAATGATTAATAATTAAATAATCATTTGGTAATCAATTAATAACAAATTGCACTACCAAAACTATTTTGAAACACGATAAACTTAAACTTACCGTAGTCAAATCGACGAACAATGGCGTCACGAGCATAAAGAAAATGTGTTGAAAGCCGCGAACGTGAAAACGCTTGGTTAACAACCAGCAAATAGCCAAATTGTGAAGAAATAGCCCCGACCACACCCGCGTGAACCTAGCACCCCCACCATCAAAAAAATAATAAAATCATACATCATAATTTAGTGCTATTTTAGTGCTAATTTAGTGCCCACTTCTTAATTTTAGTGCTCGTCTGGTTTAGCAGAAAACTGCGATTGAAAATGGCGGTGCTAAGTTTATACAGTGTTAGAAAATTTTTCGCGCATAATAGGGAAATCAATGTTAAATTCTTAGCCGGCTGAAATCCAGTCTACCAGTGTACATTTCAATAGAACGTCGCCGCGATGAATTCAAATAAATTTAATTGTTCTACTGGATCGCACGCCGCGATTTGTAGAGGTACAAAGTTAGGTATTAGGTACAAAATTATTTAGAAACTACATTTAATAGGTTTTTTGGGGATATTTCAAAAAATGTGTGTATCGGTAGGTACAGTTTTGAAACAGCAACAAATTTTGTTGAAATAAGGGAAAAAATAATTCAATTTTCAGCTAGAATTATACCTCAGCTCAGTTATATGGGATGACATCTGTATGGCAGGTTTGGCTATAGTTTAGCAGAAAGCGGTAGACTATTTTTTAGAGTTCTTTTATTTTCTGTTTTAAAATAATCTTTAAGTTTATTTTTGAAGTTTCCTTTTTATTATTTTCTTAGAATTTATAACTTTCTTTTTCAAGCCATTGTGGCAAAAAGACATATCTACATAATTCTATTTTAATAATAGTGATATTTTTTCAATAAATTATCGTTTAAAAATTCTCATTTCTTTTTAATCGACTCGATGTTCACCCATCCGAACCCGTTTTGATACTGTCGAAGTGTCGAAACCGTCGAAATTATTTGATTTTTAATCTAACCAAGCCAAAGCGCGGTGTGAAGTCCAGTAGAACAATTAAATTTATTAGAATTCATCGCGACGTTCTATTTAAATGTACACTGGTAGACTGGATTTCAGCCGGCTAAGAATTTAACATTGATTTCCCTATTATGCGCGAAAAATTTTCTAACAGTGTATAAAGCTAGCACCGCCACATTTAAATATTTAAACAAAATTAAAAATAATATTCTGGAATTTAGTGCTATTTTAGTGCTTTCGAATGCACTACTTAGAATTTCATTTAATGTATTAATCTTAAAGATATTTGATAAAAACGTATTGGAGTCAATAGAAAAACAGATAAACATAGAAAAAATAGATTTAAACATAGTAATAGGGAAACGATTTTGAACTCTAATTCTTCAATGATTTTAGTGCTTTTAAAGTACTTAAAGTCAGATTTTAGTGCTCAACCCTTAAGCCCAAGAAATCACATTTTTACCATTTTGTAGTCTGACATCCAAGAATAAAGTATCATTAAAAATATAGATAGAAAAATGATTTTTCTTTTATATTCTTTGTTCATTTTAGTGCTTTTAAGATAGCTAAAGTCAGATTTTAGTGCTCAACCCTTAAACCCAAAAAACACCTTTTTACCATTTTTTAGTCTGACCTCCAAGAGTAAAGTATCATTAAAAATATAGAGAGTAAAATGATTTTTATTTTGTATTCTGGCTCAACCCTTGAACTTAAAATACGAAGGTGTTTAAGTGAACTTACACACAATTATTACATACTCGTACAACTCAGTATTTTAATTATTAATAATAATTAAGCAACTAATAAAAACAAAAATACATGAAAATTCATAAATACAACAAATAAATTCAAAAATATGCATGCAGTAATAAAGGCTTTTAAGAAAATATCCATGATCAAATAGGTTTACAAAAAGTACTGTAACTATCTATCACTTTTTTTGTAACAATACTTACTTTTAGTAATGATATACTTCGTGTGTTTTATATGTATGTACAAACATATTTTGCGGGCATTAATAAATTACGGTACTTTTTGTACATACAAATACAAACCGTACAACACAGTATTTTAATTATTAATAAAAGAAACATTAAGCAACTAATAAAAACAAAAATATATGAATATACAAAAATACACATACATAAGTACTGCCAAGTAGGTATATTATTTTCGTTGGGAATACATAAGAATTTCGGGTGCTATGATACAGTTTTCATTTAAAATTTGTTCTGCCTTCTTACAATCATTGTAATTGACCCATTTGTCGTTTATGTAGCAAATAGCTGTGTAATGTCCTACGTCTCCTTTTCTTGTTCGATTTGATGATGGGGTATAATTCACAATTCCAACAAGTAAACACTCTTTCTCTAAGAATGAAAATTTTAGCCTTTTTGGAATATCAGATAGCTTGATATTTATATTGTCTTGATCCGTATATGTTTCAAGTATAACGTAAGGACCTAAAATATAATTAATAATAAGACAATAATTCTACACTCCTTTGCAAAACAATGTTTTTAATTATTAGTTAGGTATTTACTTACCTAAAAACGAATATGTAACAGCTTCTAGTCCATCACTGCAACTTTTCTGACGACAAGCTCGTGGTCCTTTTAAAAGTAGATTGCCTTCCAGGGCTTCAATATCGTGATGAAATAAAAATCTTATGTTGACTTGTAAGATCGAAAATAATTTTTCTCTTTGCAAACAATTATTGTTGCACCTGGATAACTCCTTGAAAAACAGTTAAGGTAGTTAAGATAGCTAGAGAAAAGTCACATACTACTTCCCGAGGACGAGGTGCACCTGTCCGAATCCATTCAATCAACCAATATTGGATTGAATTGGTCGTGTGATTTTCCGTTACCATTTGTGTTACAGGAAAAAGTCCGCATTGACTATCGTTTATAACGCAATTGTATAAGAAAATATGTTTTGAATTTGATTGGTTAGGTTTTCGAATTTTTTTAATTATACTTCCTGTTGCATCAATAAATATACAAGCTGGTTGGCGAGCTGAATATGTTCGATAAACGTCTAAAAAATTACTGCATTACTGGGGAAAATTTCCCCAGTAATGCATGAAAAATGGATGTACTCCGATGTTATGTATAATTCCGGCTAAATTATCAAACTGCATTAAATACAAAGCTTTAATAGGATCTTCATGAATATATACTGAGTGACAAAAGTAAAAGAAAACCAAAAAATAGTTGTTGAAATTTAACCATTTATTCTAGTAACATGTATAAGAGAAAAATAAACAAATGATTAAAATTAATTCATCAAATTAACAACAAAACTTAAAAAAAATTAATAATGTGTTGCACCACCGTGGTGCTGTACACACTCTCTAACCCGTTGTGGCATCGATCTAATTAAGTTATCTATGTCTGCTTGGGGTATCTCATCCCATGCCACCTGAATTTGCTGCCGAAGTTCCTCCACGGTTAGGGGGTAATGGAGTAAACTGGCGAGTTTCCTGCCTATCATGTCCCAAACATGTTCTATTGGCGATAGATCGGGAGATCTTGCGGGCCATGGAAGAAGATTAACGTGAGCTGCTTCCAAATGGTTCAAGGTAATCCTAGCAACATGCGGTCGAGCATTGTCCTGTTGAAAAATAGGGTTTGACAGGGTGCGAAGATAGGGAATTAGATATGGGTCTACAATGTCCGTTATGAAACGGCGAGCGTTCATAGTGCCTCTAACGAATACTAAGGGTGACCTAGTACCATACCCTATTGCTCCCCACACCACAACCCCCACAGTTCGATTGACATGTCGTTCAACAGGAAACTGCATTTGCTGTCGTTCTCCACGTCTTCTTCTTACCCGCATCCGACCATCACTCACACCCAAACAAAATCGGGATTCATCACTAAAAATGATCTGATGCCATTCTTCATCCCAGTTAATTCTTTCCCGACACCAGTCTAAACGTTGGCGTTTGTGTTGCACTGTAAGTGGTAAGACTAGCTGTGGCCGGTAAGACATAAGCCCAAAAGAGCGTATCCTTCTGTAGATGGTCCTCATGCTGACTAATCTTCCTACTTCTGCAAACAGTTGGTCTCCAATAGATCTTGTTGTGGAGAAACGGTCTCGCAATGCCAGCACCCTTAGACGACGTTCTTGGCGGGGTGTTGTTTGTCGTGGACGACCAGAGCGTCTGCCACGATGATCTCTGCCTTCCTGGGACCATGCCTGGTATGCGTTTACCACTGATGAAACGCTTCTCTGTAGCCGTGCAGCAATTTCCCGGAATGACACACCTTCTTCTCGTAAACCCACAATTCGACCCCTTTCGAAGTCGCTTAGTTGCGTAAAATTTGCACGTCGGCGGATTCGAGGCATATTTACGTGCAAAAGAAAACAGAATACCAAGGCATCAATCAACAAATAAGCAGGACACGCCATGTTTTTTGCCTTAAAGTTTATCTTCAACAAAAAATAAAAACTTAGATGTTACAAAAACAACTGAACATACCAAGCTAAAAAGCTTATCAATTCTTATTTTTGCCATACTTTGTCTGTATACACTGTGTTATTTATAAGATGCGACATAGGGATTCCTGTACAAATGTGTCAAAAGCAAGCTAACTTTTTTACCAAATAACGTTCATAAAAAATAATAACAGATTTGAAAAGATCGTAAAAAAATATGTCGAAATGGACATTAAATTGTCTTAAATTCGTTCTGGTTTATTAAAAAAATGTATAATTAAGTTGAGAAAGTCATACGCCATAAATAATTCCTTTTTATAACACTATTTAATTTGTTGCAAAAGGGGCGGAGCTAACAGAGATGGTTAACGCTCTGCAATTTGAATAATTAATTTTTAATAGTAATGTGGTTCAAACCGCGCTGGGGCAATGTTTTTTTTGTTTTTTTTTTAATGTTTTTGTCTAAAAAAAATGTTAAATAAAAGTATTTAAAATAAGACAAGCTTATTTGAGATTTAATTTAATTTTTATTTAAATAAAAGCTCCGACAATTTATTGTCAATTTTGATAATGCAAAATCTCGTTAGTAAGTAGAGCCTTTAAATTAATGCCATATTTTTATTAATGACAAAAAAACATTAATAAAAACAAAAATACCAAAAAAAAAACAGAAAAAAATTTCCGCACTCGCGGTTTGAACCACAATCCTTCACCTCGAAATTTTTGAATTTCAGAGCATCAACCAACCCTGTTAGCTCCGCCCCTTTTTACATTTATTAAATAGTGATATAAAAAGGAATTATTTATGTCGTATGACTTTTTCAACTTAATTATACATTTTTTTAATAAACCAGAATGAATTTAAGAAAATTTAATGTCCATTTCGACATACAGGGTGTCCCAATAGTGCGGTAAAGCTCATTTACTCAGTTATTATAATAGATACGAAAAAATGCTAATTAGGAAAAATGTTGAGCTCCTTTAGGCGCATAATTTAAAATTATTTTGAATTATACAGGGTGGCCCATAAATCGAAACCATACCAAACATACCTTTTTTTAAAGGCAATGATACATTTTTTATTTCATATTCGATTTCAGCTCGTTTTCACGAGTTTCTCAATATAAGATTTCATATTACTATACTGAGTATTTAAAAAGTTATGGCCATTTTTATGTTCAAATCGTCATGACTTCAAGGTCCTGTATATCAGAATCTGTATCAGATAATGTGAATTTTTCTGTGTCAGCACTTTTTGAAAATGGTCTATTTTCACAAAAATTAGTTACATTTTAAAAAAAATTACGATTTGTATACAGGGTGAGTCAAAACGCAAACATAATAATTACTCGCTTAATTTAAATGGAACACCCTGTATTAATAATATCTAATGTGAAGCCTATTTCTTACTGAATCATTTTTCATAACATTTCCCTATACCTAACTATCACCGTTTCTGAGATATTTTCAGTTTTATTAAAAAATGTCCAGTTTTTGATTATAATTTCATTTTAATCTAATTACCAATGACGTCGTCGAACTTTTTTTGCTAAATAATAGTAGAAAATTTAATATCGATTAATTAACGATCATTAACTACCCGAAATATTTGGTAATTTTTAAATTAAACTTTAAATTATTATCATTTTAATTTAATCTAGTTACCTCTATGACGTCATCATCTACGAACTATGCGAATTTTACTTATTGAACTCGTGTCATTTTAAATTATAGAATAACTAAAGATTTAGGGTACCTGCTTATGATATTTGATTAATCATTAATCGATATTAAATTTTCTACTATTATTTTATAGTAGTTTTATAAAATATTATAAAACCATCAGGAAGAGAATGGTCTCAAAAACTGGACATTTTTTAATAAAACTGAAAATATCTCAGAAACGGTTATAGTTAGGTATAGGGAAATGTTATGAAAAATGATTCAGTAAGAAATAGGCTTCCCATTAGATATTATTAATACAGGGTGTTCCATTTAAATTAAGCGAGTAATTATTATGTTTGCGTTTTGACTCACCATGTATACAAATCGTAATTTTTTTTGAAATGTAACTAATTTTTGTGAAAATAGACCATTTTCAAAAAGTACTGACACAGAAAAATTCACATTATATGATACAGATTCTGATATACAGGGCCTTGAAGTCATGACGATTTGAACATAAAAATGGCCATAACTTTTTAAATACTCAGTATAGTAATATGAAATCTTATATTGAGAAACTCGTGAAAACGGGCTGAAATCGAATATGAAATAAAAAATGTATCATTGCCTTTAAAAAAAGGTATGTTTGGTATTGTTTCGATTTATGGGCCACCCTGTATAATTCAAAATAATTTTAAATTATGCGCCTAAAGATGCTCAACATTTTTCCTATTTACCATTTTTTCGTATCTATTATAATAACTGAGTAAATGAGCTTTACCGCACTATTGGGACACCCTGTATTTTTTTATGATCTTTTCAAATCTGTTATTACTTTTTATGAACGTTATTTGGTAAAAAAGTTAGCTTGCTTTTGACACATTTGTACAGGAATCCCTATGTCGCATCTTATAAATAACACAGTGTATACAGTTTGAATGAAAAATAAAATTTGCTTCTTGGTGTTCTTTTACTTTTGTCACTCAGTATATTTCTTCTTTCTCATTTGATGTTTAGCAGTACGTAGCACTTGAGCACTGTACAGATGAGGGGGTTCTGTTGAATCATTGTAATCCATATCTTGATCTGCTATTTCCGCTCTATAAGCCATTACGGACTTTCCACGCATATTTTCTATTAGAGCAGCTCGTATTGGTTTACGCAGAAATCGTTTGCAGCATTGTCCATCTCCTTCAATAAATCGACATTGTATTGTTGTAATGAGTTTATTCTCCTCAGAATTATTAATTTTGCATTCAATTGTAGAACCACATTTGCATGTAGCATTTGCATATCCCGATTTTCCATCGTTCATCAATTTGTGACTTTTAAAATTAAAACCGCATGTTATTTTTGTTGCTTCCCAAATTTTTTTAGATAGTAAATGCTGCCATAATCCTGGTTGCAAAATATTATAATTACGGGTTATTGTTTTCTTATATTTATCCTTCCGCTTATATTTCTTATGAATTATCAAATTATTAAACTCTGTTTTGGCAATGTTAATAGTAAATATTGTTTCATTTTGTTTGCGATTGATTACATTTAGACTGAAAAGATTCATCACAAGTTGACGTTAAGGATTCATCTATACTATCAACATCTCTTGAGTCGTTTTTTAATATATCATTTTCATTTTCATTGCGACTGAGAGAAGGAAAAACAGAAGTTAACTTTTCACGAACACCATACTTATTACAAACAACAAATGTGTTTAATTTCTTGAACATCGAAGGACCATACAAGTAACTCTCACTTGTAATTAGATATAATGGATTTATTTCAACTGAAGGCGAATAACGGCCATTCTTTCTTGTTGGTGCGAACGCTTCTTTTTTGTCGAATGTGTTGTAATAGAGTGATCGCTGATCTAAAAATCAGCACCGAATCGCAAGAATGGCCGCGTTGCCAGATTCATCAAAATATCACAATTTAACGGAAATATAAATACATTCACCAACAAAATTAAAGAAATATTAACATATTCCCCCCTTTGAAGGGAAGCTTCAAAAATTCGAACATAAAATATAAAATGTAAAGAAAATGAAGTAAGTATTTTAAGTAACAAGTAATTTAACGTTATAAAAAAAATTAAATATTTTGCTCCATTGGTAATGGACACAAATGTCTAACAGATCGAACAATTGTTTTTGACGAGGTTTTGATGGTCGCCACCCGAGAGACCCCATCTTTGCCAGGATGAAGATGCAGGATACGTCCTAATGGCCACATGCATGGTGGTTGTTGATTGTTTCTAACCAAAACCACTGTATTTGGTTGGATTGGAGTCGCTGAATCGTTCCATTTGTACTTGTGATGAAGGGTAGAAATGTATTCTTTGGTGAAGCGAATCCAAAATTGTTGATACATTTGTTGAATTTCTCGAAGTTTACTTAATCGTCCAGTTGGAATTTCGGTCAGATCAGTGTCTGGAAGGGATGTTATAGGGCGTCCAATAAGAAAATGTGCAGGACATATAGGAAGTGGATCGTTAGGATCAGAACTGGAACAATAGAGAGGTCGAGAGTTTAAAATGCCCTCGACTTGAATAAGAAAAGAATTGAAATGTTCGTATGTGAACGATTTATTAATCATTATTCGTTTCAAATGAAATTTCGTACTCTTGACGGCTGCTTCCCACAAGCCACCAAAATTAGGTGCATAAGGTGGAGTTAAATGCCATTCGATTTGATTAGTTGTTAAGTAGGTATTTATAATATGTTGATTAATTTGTAAAAACTTTCCCATATCTTGAAGTTCGTTTTTTGCTCCGATAAAGGTCCGACCATTATCAGAGTAAATGCTAGAAGGAATACCTCGTCGAGCAATGAAACGTCTAAGGCAATTTAAGAATGATTCTGTGGTGAGGTCTCCAACTAATTCCAAATGTATTGCCTTTGTTACAAAGCACACGAAAACGCAAATATATGATTTAATTAATATAGAACCACGACCAGACTTATTTTTTATAAAGAATGGTCCCGCATAATCTATGCCCGTAAATTGAAATGGCATTGCTTGTTTAACCCTTACATCAGGTAGATCGGCAATAGGGCAAGTAGCGAGTTTGGGATCAAATTTAAAACAAGTGTGACAATTTTTTACAATTTTTCTAGCCAAATTGCGTCCACCAATTGGCCAATAGTTTTGACGTATTGTAGCTAACAATAATTGAGGTCCTGCATGTAATAATAAAATGTGATAGTATTTGAAAAGTAGTATTGTCAAAGGATGTTTGGATGATAGTAATATTGGTTGTTTTTGACCCAGTTTTAGTGATGTGGACTTCAATCTACCACCCACACGTAATATATTATCCTTGTCTATGAATGGGGTTAGACTATTAAATGAATGTTTGAAAGGTAATGAGTTTGATGATTTTAAAATAGAAATTTCATGGTGAAAGGATTCAGATTGAGCCAGTACAATAAGCCTATTTTGGGAATTCCTCATTTCAGAAAGAGTTAATGGTCCAGTGGATCGGAGATTTGAAGATCGTTGTAAGTTATGAATGTATCTAAGCCAATAAGCTGTGACTCTAATTAAGGTGGAATACTCGGAACATCTAGAAAATAAAAAATAAGGTTTACTAGTTGTTGTTAAGAGTATGGTTGATTTTTTCATTTCAGGAATGCTTGAATTCTCGTAATGATTATGATTGTGTAATAGATGATCGATTGAGTGATACAAAAAATCAGGACCACTCCACCACATTGTAGATTGGGATAGATCCTCCGGTAGTATGCCCCTAGAAGCCACATCTGCTGGATTGTCTGTGGTTTTAACATAATGCCAACTTGAAATAGTAGTAATGTCCTGAATTTTAGCAATGCGATTTCCAACAAACATTTGTAATAGAATTGGTTCTTTGGAAATCCAACAAAGAACTATCTGAGAATCTGTCCAATAATATATAGGTACTGATGGATGAATTGCATTAATGACCTGTTGAGTCAATTGTGCACCCAACAATGAAGCGCAAAGTTCCAATCTTGGAACTGTAAGAGGTTTCAATGGAGCAACTCTTGTTTTAGAGCAAAGTAATCGAACATGATAATTTCCACATGGATCAACACTTCGAACATATACACATGCTGCATATGCTGCCAATGAGGCATCGCAAAAGCAATGGATATCAACCAATAGAGAATCAATGGGAATTGAACATCTCGGAATTTTAATGCTATTTAACTGATGCAATTGATTATACAATTGAGCCCATTTACAATAGAGATCTCGTGGAACAACATCATCCCATGCGAGTTTAAGGCTCCACAACTGCTGGATCAAGATCTTAGATAAGATTACCACTGGAGAAATAATACCCAAAGGATCATAAATCTGAGCAATTGTAGATAATATTTGACGTTTTGTAACAATTTTATTTAATGAATTTGAATTGATTTTAAATTTTAACAGATCCAAACTGGCCTGCCAATGAATTCCCAGAGTTTTAAAATCTCTAGAATCTCCTAATGCTAGAATATCGTTAGTCGAAAGGGAAGAAAACGAATTGCTCAATTTATCTAATAATTCCATGCTATTGGAGTTCCATTTTGTCAATGGAAACTGTCCGGATTGCAAGATTTTGATAATGGTTTTACATCTGTGTAACAGTTCATCCTGGTCATTAGATCCCGTCAATAAATCGTCTACATAGAAATCATATAAGACTGAATTAGAAGCAACAGGATAAATATCTCTATGCTCAACCGCTAATGTTTGTAAACATTTAATTGCCAGGTATGGGGCTGCAGTAGTACCGTAGGTAACCGTGTTTAATTGATAAATTGAAAAGTCATCCGTAGGTGAATCTCTCCAAATGATTTGATGCAAATGTCTCTGTGAGGGATTCAATTCTATTTGCCTATACATTTTTGCAATGTCCGATGACACCACATATTTAAAGAATCTAAATCTAGCCAAAATATCGAAAATATTATTTTGAACCTTAGGTCCCACATACTGTAAATTGTTCAATGACCAGCCCGAATCAGTTACACATGAGCCATCAAATACAACCCTAAGTCGCGTGGTTGTACTATCTTTAATTATCCCATGATGTGGAAAATAGTAACATGGTTGACATGGTTGAATAGTATTTAAAGAAATTGGTGTGATCTTTGTCATATGTCCTAATTGCACGTATTCATGAATAAAGTCTCTGTATAGTTTATAAAAACTGTCGTCTGATTTAAATCGTTTTTCCAATTGTAAAAATCTCTTTATCGCAAAATGTCTTGAGTCTCCCAATAATGATGGATCGTGCTTAAATGGTAATTGTACAATGAAACGTCCGTCTGACTTACGGGTAGTAGTTTCAGCAAAAAGTCGTTCACATTCTTGATCGTCATTCGATAGGTTAATAGAATCTGGTATTTCACCGATTTCCCAAAATTTTCGCAATTGTTCATCTTCAGGATGGATTGTTTGGGTCAAATTGCAAACAGAAGTGTGAGTAGAATTCATGATCGTACCGGAAACCACCCACCCCAATTGAGTGTTGTGTAATATGGGTTGATTTTTCCCCAACGTAACTTTACCATCCAATAATAAATTCCAAAAAAGAGAAACCCCAATGAGCATATCTATTTCGCTTGGAACATGGAACTGTGGATCAGCCAAATTCAAATTATCTGGAACTTTAAAAGACGACACATTGATAGTTTCCGAGGGTATAACTGTAGAAATGATTGGAACAACGTAGCAACAAATTGTATTTTTATATGAATTGCAGTTGGAATAAATTGTAATGACTGCCTTTTTTGTAATGCGTGACATGACCTGATTGATTCCTATTATTGATAGATTGGCAGAAGTTAATGGAACGTTGAGTCTCTGACAAAAACTGTCCGATATAAGATTTGATTGAGCTCCTGAATCGAGCAATGCTCTGCATAAATGAAAATTGCCTTGGTCATCCCGAACTCTAAAGGTTACCGTGGATAATAAAATTGAATGATTCTTGATTCCGTTTTGAATAGTTGTATTGATAACACTGGGTTCTCGTGACACTGCAGTGTTAGATTGATTATTGAAATTACTGGAAGTAGATGGTTCGAGTTGATTTGAGTTGCATTGATTAAATGTACGTGTGAAATCACGATGGAGTAATGAATTGTGTTTTTTGCTGCATTTCCTACATGATCCAACTCTACAAACTTTACTAGCATGACCCAATCTCAAACAATTAGAGCAAAGATTCAATGTCTTCACCGTGTTCCACCGTTCATCAACTGTCAACTTCAAAAAATCGGGACAAACATAAATTGCATGGGTACCAGAACAAAAATAACATTTCACTGCATTATTTACTGACAGATGCACCTGTGAACGCTGTGAAGGAAAATTAACTCTGCTTGTTTCAACCTGTCTGGAATTATTGTAACTGCTACGCCTGCCCTGAGGTTCCTCCCAGGACTCTAGAATATCTTGCCTTTGCTTTAAAAATTCAAAAAACTCATTGAGTGTTGGCAAATCTGAATCAACATGATACTCTTTCCATTTATTTTGACTAATTTTATCCAACTTGTTATATATTATGTAAATAATTATCACATCCCAAAGAGATTCCTTAGACAGCTTCATTCCCTCCAAAGCGGAAAGATGATTTGACATTTCATCGAGTAAATTTCTAAATTGCACAAATGTACTTTTATTTATGGAATTAATATTGAATAAAGATTTAAGATGCGTTTCAACCAAAAACTTTTGCTTGTCAAATCGTTCACAGAGCAATTGCCACGCTCTCTGATAATCGTGGACCTCATCGCAACCCGAAATAGTACGTTTAGCGTACCCCTCCAATGCTGCCGAAAGAAAATGATACTTCTGTCCATCCGAAAGCGTCTGATTCGAGTCAATTGTAGATAAAAAACATTTCTTGAACTCTAGCCATTGATCATATTCCCCATTAAACGTAGGTAATTTAATTTTTGGAAGCAACAAATTTTGAAGCGAATCATGCGCTGTCGCATTGTGTACTGTACTTGTATTAGAAGCATTAACAGCAACAGGTGAGGCCGCTGAAGCATTTGTCGATATGAAGTTATTTATATATGAAAAAACCGAATAATATCTATCAGCAAATTGCTCCCTTTCCTCAGCTTGTCTATCCTCCTCGATTTCATCGCAATTCTGTTCAATTAACGATTGAACTTCCTCAAATTCGTTTATTAAATTAACATTCGTATCATGCCGTATTTGAACATCGAAAATATCTGGTGTAATTCTCCCACTCTTAATTGAACCGATATAATTATCCATCAAAGTCAATCTTTTCTTAATAGAACCCCTTTTTTTAATCAAATTTGCTAATGAAATCTCAGGCATTGTAACTTAAATGTAAAATGTAAAACAAAACGCTAAATTTTAAAACGACAATGATCAATAAACGCAATTGAATTAAAAATCGAAAGGTAATCCTCAAATTGTTCCGTATGTAGTAATAGGATAAGGGTCAAAATGGAATACACTGACCTGAAGCGTCACCGACTTGTCTGAGCACGCCGTGAAAAATGGATGATGCAATCCGCCCCGTGAATTAAAATAATTGTAACACTCGTCTTATCCGGCTCGAACTGACCAAATTCTTGTTTAATTTCTTGAACATCGAAGGACCATACAAGTAACTCTCACTTGTAATTAGATATAATGGATTTATTTCAACTGAAGGCGAATAACGGCCATTCTTTCTTGTTGGTGCGAACGCTTCTTTTTTGTCGAATGTGTTGTAATAGAGTGATCGCTGATCTAAAAATCAGCACCGAATCGCAAGAATGGCCGCGTTGCCAGATTCATCAAAATATCACAATTTAACGGAAATATAAATACATTCACCAACAAAATTAAAGAAATATTAACAAAATGAATACAAGACATTTGGTGTTATAATGTTATTGAGTTCTTCTGACAATTTAACCCATATATCATTACATTTTGAAATAATTTTGTGATTTTCTACAAGGATATCGTTCTTATATTTTAATATCACTTCTATTACCTTATGTTTGTCTAATGTAGAAGGTCTTCCACGTTTTGCCATATTTCAAAAGCACAAGTACTAAATAGAGTCTAAAAGTCTAAAACTATTATATTATTCTAATATGTACACTTAACTTAAACACATAAAAATTCTTCATTAGAATATTTAGGATGAATTATTATAAAATTATCCTCCGCCAGCCGTACGAATTTCCAAATGCATCCTAAAAAGCATCAATTTGTTTAGGTTACTAAGACGCAAGAAATTCGCGCTCCCGCTACCACCACTCCTTACTCAGGAGAAGATGATTGGTGCTCGAATAGTGGCGAGATTCTCAGGAATTTTTCCGTTACAAATTATAGAAATACGAGAACAACAGGAAAGAATTAAAATAAGTTGAGAATTAAAATCTGACTTTAGTTATCTTAAAAGCACTAAAATGAACAAAGAATACAAAACAAAAATCATTTTACTCTCTATATTTTTAATGATACTTTACTCTTGGAGGTCAGACTAAAAAATGGTAAAAAGGTGTTTTTTGGGTTTAAGGGTTGAGCACTAAAATCTGACTTTAGCTATCTTAAAAGCACTAAAATGAACAAAGAATATAAAAGAAAAATCATTTTTCTATCTATATTTTTAATGATACTTTACTCTTGGATGTCAGACTACAAAATGGTAAAAATGTGATTTCTTGGGCTTAAGGGTTGAGCACTAAAATCTGATTTTAGCTATCTTAAAAGCACTAAAATGAACAAAGAATATAAAAGAAAAATCATTTTTCTATCTATATTTTTAATGATACTTTACTCTTGGATGTCAGACTACAAAATGGTAAAAATGTGATTTCTTGGGCTTAAGGGTTGAGCACTAAAATCTGACTTTAGCTATCTTAAAAGCACTAAAATGAACAAAGAATATAAAAGAAAAATCATTTTTCTATCTATATTTTTAATGATACTTTACTCTTGGAATCATTGAAAGGAAAATCATTGAAGAATTAGAGATCAAAATCGTTTCCCTATTACTATGTTTAAATCTATTTTTTCTATGTTTATCTGTTTTTCTATTGACTCCAATACGTTTTTATCAAATATCTTTAAGATTAATACATTAAATGAAATTATAAGTAGTGCATTCGAAAGCACTAAAATAGCACTAAATTCCAGTATATTATTTTTAATTTTGTTTAAATATTTAAATGTGGGGGTGCTAGCTTTATATAAACTTAGCACCGCCATTTTCAATCGCAATTTTCTGCTAAACCAGACGAGCACTAAAATTAAGAAGTGGGCACTAAATTAGCCCTAAAATAGCACTAAATTATGATGTATGATTTTATTATTTTTTTGATGGTGGGGGTGCTAGGTTCACGCCGGTTCCGACCACGACGCGACGTCCCGGGTGTCCCGATCGGCCGGTGCACTTTGAAAATTTTTGACACCGTTGCCTAATATTGCGCTTAATTATTTAGATTATAAATTTATAAATGAACCGTGAAAGAGAGTTGTAAGCAAAAAACCGTTGTCAATGTTTTTCATTTGAAAATATAACCAGCTATCAGTAAATGATTAAGGAAAAAACGATTACATTTTGCAAAACATTTTCATTTTAATAATTTACCCAGTTCTTTGACAACACTGGACAAATTCAGCAAGTAATAGTTTAACTAAAATCTGGAGGGAAATGTTGTGATTGGTTGTAATGGCGGCAAAAATGATATTATTTTTATGTTTAAAAGATACTGTTAAATTTTTAAAGGCTGTATAGTACTCGCTAGATATTTGAGTTGATTTGTTATATTATAAGTTGTTATTTTTTTAACATATAGTACAATTAATTATTTTAAACTAATTTATACATATACATAAATTAACGTATGTTTAAGGTTGATTGATAATCAACTAGAAATTGTTAAAAAAATGTAAAGAGAATCATGATTATGTACGTTTGCGAAAACGATTTTAAAAAGGTTTTCAATTAATTGCTTTTATACGTTTGCTGACAACCATACATTAAAAAGCAGTTTATTTAATCAGTATTTTTTACGTTGAAGGATCCGTTAAATAAAGGTTTAGATAACATGGTTCAAGAGACTCGTCTGAGAATAAAATTTGTTGCCATTCCGGTTCGGTCCAATTTTCGTGTTCACGGCAAAATGTTAGACGCATTCTACGGTGTCGTCTTGTTAATTCTGGTACCCTTGCTGACCGTCTAGATCTTAATCCCATCTTAAACGATTTTTTATTGTTTGAGTTAGTGGTGGGAAGAATCGGGTATTTTTAAGAATCGATTACTAAGGGTTCGAGTACTTTGCGGAATCGAGTATCTTATTGAATACCGAGTCTGAGTACTTTGCCAGTGCCAGTATCAGTGCCAGTGCGAGTGTGTGCCAGTGTCTCGAGTCTCGAATCTCGAATGCTCGTCACTCGAACCCGACCTCTTTTTCGTGTTTGTCATCGATACTGCTCGCTATAACTATAACTAAACGAAAACGAAGATTATTTTTTGCAAAAATAATATAATTTTTAACAAACATTTTTAACTTTTAACAAACATTTTTAACTTTTATCAAAGGTTTTCTAAATCGTACAACTTCTGGTCAAACTTAGTCTAGGTATTTAAAAAAAATAAAATAAAACATTCTAAAATGAATAACAAATATAATTAAATTCAAAGTAGGTATTTCTCTTAATTTTAACATACTTTGGAGAAATAAAAAAATATATAAAAATATAAATGCAAAATAAAAAACTTTAAGCAAATTGTCAAAATAAACTATAAAAACTATTTAAAAAAATTATTTGGTTAAGGTTCTTTGGCAACAGGCGATTTCGTCGTATATTCGTTAGCTGTCCTGCTTTAGAAAAAATCCGTTCTGAAGGGACGGATGTTCCAGGAACGCATAAATATTTTAGAGCTAACTCATAAAGTTCTGGAAATATATATTTTTGTTGTTCCCATAATTCAAATGGGCATTTGTTCCTATTTAAGTTTTCCATTTGCAGAAATTGTTTGACACTTAACATAGCAGTTGTAGATGCAGTGGCAACCGACTTGTTTTGCACGATTTTGTTGTCAAAGAAGGACCATAAATCTTTACTGGGGTCTGATGATGTCATTTCTTGAGGGGTACTTTCTTGATTCGTAACAATATCCTTGTCATTATTTCGGTTTATAATTGTTTTGACTTCCTCGACTAACCATAATTCTGCATTTTTGGCGTTTTCTTCGAGTCCAAAACCTACAGCTTTAAAACGAGGATCCAACAATGTGGCCTTGGCTACAATTTTATCTCTCTCTAGAGGCGCTATTCTGCGACTTATAACATCAATTAGTGAGTTCTTCAAGTGAATTCCCACCTCCGTTGTTGTATTTATGTGCTTTAGGCTATGTTGAAGACCTCTAATTAATGGGATAATTAAAGATATAGTAGCATACTTCTCTGCAGATAAAATTGAAGTCAGAATCTCAATTGGTTTGAGCACAGGAACACAATCCCAAATAATGGCCCATTCCGTCGCATCTAAACTGGCAGGAGCTTTTGGTAAACCGGAGAGTACAATGCTTAGAGCATCTTTAATTTCTAAAAGTCTTTCCAGCATTAATAAACTGGAGTTCCACCTCGTTGAAACATCTTGTTTTACTTTAAGGACAGAAAAGCCCATTTGTTCTTGAGTATTCTTTAACCTTTCACTTGCTAGGACACTATGTTTAAAATGGGCAACAAGAGCCCTACTTTTTTTTAAAATTGAAGAAAAACTTTCATTTTCCTTAATACTATCTGTAACACATAAATTGAGGGTATGTGCGATACAGGGATGATGATGTTTCTGGATATATTGATTTATTGCACATTTAACATTACTTCCATTATCGGAAACAATAGTAACAACCTTATCAGCAATATTCCAATAATTTAAAATGACATTAATTGCTTTGCTAATATTTTCGCCTGTGTGAGCACCCAAAATTTCGTTTGTAGATAATACCTGAGATCTTAATTTATTATTGTATACAAAATGGCATGTGAGACTTAAGTATGCTTTATTGCTGTCTGACGTCCATATGTCTGTAGTAAGAGAAAGGTTTTTCACTTCACTTATAATATTTTTCACGATGGATACTGCCTCGGCATATTTATTACTTAACAGTGAATTGGCTAAATGCTTTCTGTCGGGTATTTTATATAGAGGATTTAGCTTGCTCACAAAATCTCTGAAACCGGTGTTTTCGACCAAGGAAAATGGTTGATAGTCCAAAACCACCATTTTTAATAAACTTTCATCTAAATCTCTTTTTTTAGAATCGCTTATTTCTGCGTTGCTTGGTCCACCAAATAACTTAAGTTGTCTTTTTCGTTTTACTTGGTGTAATGTCCTACAACGATCAGTTTCTGTCTTGTTTTCCGACGAATTATTTTCCGTATTGCAGGGTTGCTTATTTGATGGTTCATTAGAAGGTCCGGCAACAGGCTCACTTTCCATCTCATTTTCCACCTCATTTTCTACTTCTTGCTTGAATTGAATAGGATGAATTTTCGATAAATGTTTTTTTAAATTGGTCGTACTTCCATAGTATTTTAATGTTTTTTTACATATAGAACACTGTGCTTCGGTTTTACCATTTTTTATAAAAAGGTTCCACACTACTGATGGTTTCATTTTAAGTTCTTGTTTTTTAAATAAACATAAAGTGAGTATAAAATATACTTAGGCGGCCCTTACACGGTCAATCTAGATCAAGATCCTTGATCGCGATCGAGATCGTGGATTTCAAAATATCTAGATATATGTATGTATGTATATATACCTAGATATTTTGATATCTAGATATTTTGAAATCCACGATCTCGATCGCGATCACGGATCTTGATCTAGATTGACCGTGTAAGGACCGCCTTATACTACATAGTTCCAATTCCAATTGCTGCTACAGTGACTCATTCTTCAAACGCTCGACCTTCAAAGCTATGCGTCTGTCGACAGTCGACACCAATATTGAATATTCTCTCAACCAGAGGCGTTTCGTTAAATTGTAATAATGACACAAATATTAAAAAAAATGCAATTAAACATGCATTAAAAGAATAAAAAAGAAACGTGTATTAATATTAGTTTATTGAAAAACGTTTAATATCATAGTAATCTAAAATTTTACTTTGTTAATAAGTATTAATACAGAATTACGATTTTACGATTACACTTTTTAATCTGCCGTAATTTTTTAATTTTTTTCAGGGCCACCAATTTGCTCATAGAATAGAAAAACTGAAATTGCTATTTTAACAACAAAATATAAGCTCTTTTTAGAGCAACAAAACTTTAAATTGAATATAAAGCATTTTCATAAAGCAAGGATAATAAATAGGTGAATTTATTAATTAGTTGTTATTAATATTTAACTAATAACGTAAATCCTAGACACTTACTCAATATTATTTAAAAAATTAAAGAAATGCATTTAAAATTTTTGAATTTAATACTATTTATGGGTATATTCAATTTTCATTGCGCGCAGCTGATATTTGACCTGGTCCTGTACCATTTTTCATAAAATTGCAGAATGAGTCAATGAAGCAGCAATTGGAACTGTGGTGGACAATAAAAAAAGGAAAATATGTGTAAAATTTGAAATTTAAGCAAGTATTTTCATTTTTTCATGTCCCCAAAAAAGTATTAACGCTTTATTATTATGTTTTCTGCATGTAATTTGTATTTATTAAATTATTAAATAATAATAATAATAATAATAATAATAATAATAATAATAACACGCAACACAACATTTAGATACTTAATATTTCATACAAAGAAGGGAAATGACGCGCCGAAACGTTTAAAAACACAACAAAACGAAGAAGAAACAAACTAACAAACTAAAACTAACCACTAACTAACACAAGTATACAGTATACAGGCAAGGCAAGGAATATAAATAAAATAGTTTAATAGTTTAGCGACAACGCAGGCACGCATCCTCCAGCCTCCAGCATCCATTATTCGACTATCTCCGATCCGAACTCCGAACGAGTCCGAACTCGAAACTCTAATTCGAATTTCGAATCGAAAATCGAAACTCGACTCACACTCACTCTCTCACTCACGTGAGCACGATTCGCAGCAATCGAATAAGAATCGGAATCGTTTTTTTGGACTAGTCGTCAGTATTCGAATACTACCGATTCTTTTAAGAATCGGATACTACCCGATTCCTGTACTCGAGTACTCCCATCACTAGTTTGAGTTGTAATAGGCCTGTCTATATTTTGTTGCAATAGATTTGCATGTTGTCTAGCAGTGAAAGTTGGATTTTGAATAGCGGATCTTACCAACATACGATCTTGGCGAGGAGTTGTAATGCAAGTTCGGGGTGCATATGGCCTTCTTACTACATCACCAGTTTCCAAAAACCTATTCCAAGTTCTTGAAATGACTGATTGGCTTTGAAACAATTTCGGTCGACCCATACCCAATTTACGTTTTGCCTTCATTCCTGTCGTAACTAACCAAGCTGCAGCCTTTTCACCAACTGATGAATCTTCAGATTTAACACGTTCCCAAGCTTTATTTTCGAGGATTTGATCAGCCTTGTGACGATCCTCTAGAGATTTACTCTGTGAATAAGCGATATCGTGTTCTTTGCAAAACGAATCGAGAGGATTAATGCCCGGATCGCCCCGTTCTAAGCGTTTTTTTAATTTAGTACCAGCTGAAATACACATATGTAATGAAATAAAGATATTTAAAAACAAAATAATACTTACGTCCGCAGTATTGATATCCAGGAAGGTGCAATTCAAACGGTAAATTATTTATCAGAGAGTTCAAAACACCTTCACCTCTGTACACGAACATATGGATAATGACAATGAGATCTTACGAATGATTATATTTATAGATTCTCATAACAATGAAAACTTCAAATTATGAAGACCATTCAACAGGAACTGACGTTACCAATAGAAAATTTGGATTTTACTAGAAAATCCGAAAGCAGTAAACATGGAAAACTATTACCAAATTCTTTTAGAGCAATTATATGTGGTTCTAGTGGTTGTGGAAAAACAAACGTTATGCTTTCGCTGCTTTTCAATCCGAACGGTGTAAAATTTAATAACGTTTATGTGTACTCGAAAACGTTAAATCAACCAAAGTATAAACTACTGCAGGAAGTTCTAAGTAACGTCAAAGGTGTTGGTTACTACCCTTTTAAGGAAAACGATGAAATAATTAGCATAACTAAAGCGAAAAATAATTCAATATTCATATTTGATGATATCGCTTGTGAGAATCAACGAAAAATTCGAGAATATTTTACCATGTGTCGGCATAAAGACATCGATGCTGCATATCTTTGTCAAACATTTTCCAAAATTCCTAAACAACTAATAAGAGATAATACAAATTTACTGGTGTTGTTTAAACAAGACGAAATTAATCTTAAACATGTATTCGATGAACACATTTCTCCAGACATGACGTTTGACGAATTTAAGAAAATATGCTCTGAATGTTGGGCGGACAGTTATGGTACGATGGTAATTGTTAAAGATTTTCCAATCAACCAAGGGCGTTACCGAAAGGGTTTCGATAAATATATTAAAATATAAACGGTTCAACCATTCTACGACAACATGTCAAACGATGTACTTGCTGCAACGGTTCGTAAAAGAAAAATTGCCGATCTTGCTAGGTCGATCAGAAAAAAATATTTGGCTTTAAAACTAAACAGAGCACAGCAAGATGAATCGATTAATAAACTATTTAAACCAATTTCGGAACCATTAGAAAAAATTGTTAAGACTGAACTTATTAAAAAAGAAGAAGAAAAATCTATTTCACCACATGCGTCACCTAAAACCAGGAAACTTAGTGAGCCTTTTGCACCGTCTATATCATCATCTCCCAAAGCAACAAAATATATTCCAATGGAAAGTGTAGTTTCTTACGATGGACGTAGTGATGAGGAATTTAGTGAAATTGATGAGCGTCTTTCAAAATCAAATGAAGATGTTCCATCTGAAGACGCAATAAGGTCTTATATCGAAATGTATCCGGAAGTAAGCAAAGAATACGTCAAGAACTTTTGGAAAAACGATGAAAAAATCGATAACGTATACGGTCCGATATATGACCCTGAAAATGATTGGTGGTGGTTGGGTAAAAAACGTATAGACTTTAATGTTAAAACCGGAGATATAAAAATACTTAATGAAAATAATCATGTTTCCCAATTGCCTGGCACTAAAGGTTTATATGAATTAATATTTTACAATTATCCTAGTTACGATGAAAAGGATTTGGAACCCTACAAGACTCTTTTAGAATTATCAGATGTTCATCGAACTTCAAAAGGAACTTTAAAAGGAACTAGCAGATATAAATACATGAATATTATAAGACCAATGTTTCCAAAAGCACCAAAGGCACATACAGGTCGTGGATTTTCAACCTTAACCTATAATCAGAAACCAATCGAATACATTTACTGGGATGACATTAGCGAACTTGTAGATCGATTAAAACTTTTAATTTCATCCAAAGAGGCCGGTAACAATTCGCACGATAATGAAATAATCGCCATCATTAATGAACTCAGAGAAGCAGATATTATAGCATAGTTTAACTATGTTTGAATCATTTGCAATATGGGTCTTGACAAATTCGGACGTCGTCAACGTGTCGACAGTGCAAAGACATCTTTTATTCCCAAAGTTACAATTCCACATACTAATTCAGGTGATGTTGATATGCAAAATTTACGAGTGTGTAACGTAAAACAACCAACAGATGAAAATGATGCAGCTACGAAAAAATACGTTGATAAAATCGAAAGCAATTTACAATCGACGTTGACATCTAAAATAAACACGGCATTTGAAAGATTGAATTACCTAACAAAAACTCTACACCGAAGGGTTGTCGCCTTAGAAAGGAAGAATAATTAGTGCAAGCATGTCAAAAGAAAAAATTCAACTCGTTAACGAGTTACACAAACAAGCTCGTAAAATTTTTTACGAAGACGTCGGACTATTATTAAAGGAATTGATGACTTGTGGCAAATGGATTTAGCAATGATGCATCCGTTTGCATATCAAAATAAAAAATATAAAATGATTTTAGTTGTTATCGATTGCTTTTCAAAATTTATGTGGACACGTCCCCTTAAAACGAAATCGGCTGATGAAGTTACGCGAGCGTTTACAAATATTCTTGAGCAAGCAAAAAGAAAACCGAAAAATCTACAGTCTGATCAAGGAACCGAATTTTTCAACAAAAAGTTTCAAGGTTTAATGAAAAAATATTCCATTAATCATTACAATACGTACAGCGTTACCAAAGCTGCCATTGCTGAAAGGTCCATAAGAACATTGAAAAATAAAATTTATAAATATTTAACTTTAAATGGTACACGCAATTGGATTGACGTATTACCGACCATCACAAAAGAGTATAACGATACACATCATCGGTCTATAGGACTTAAACCGTCTGAAGTGAATAAATCCAACGAGAAAAATCTCTTAACAGATAAATATTCACATATAAAAATTGCCGGCTCCCGAAAATTTAAAATTGGTGATATTGTTCGATTGAGCAAAAGTAAAGCTATGTTTGAAAAAGGATATACACCTAATTGGACCACTGAATTATTTAAAATTATTAAAATCAATATTACGAATCCTACAACATACACACTGGAAGATTTACATGGAAAGGTGGAAACCTCCGATTAAAGGTGGTTTTTACGAGCAAGAACTTTTGAAAACGTCCACTCCTGATATTTATTTAGTTGAAAAGGTATTACGTCGCAAAGGAAAGAAAATGTACGTTAAATGGCTCGGTTTTGATAAAAAACACAATAGTTGGATTGACAGCAACGACGTTGTATAGAAGGGATACAATATAAAATTTAATAATTTTAACAAAATCTCAGTTGTGATCGAGATGTCTACGTCAAACAATTCAAACGATTCAAACAGTGAAACAATGAGTGATTTTGATCCATCTGAAGAATTAGATCGGATTTTAGAAAAATATGAAATGCTCGCAAAAAATGAAAATTATTATCTAATGAATGTCACGTACGACATTGGTGAATTTTACATTAGTTGTGGATTAAGTCCAGTAAGAACCTTTAGTCCTGCAATCGTCCTTGTTCGTCAAGGTGTATCATCGTCGAAGTTATCTTTTAGTTCGTTCGAATGGATAACATTAATGGAAATATTCGAAGAAAAAATTACAAGTTTTTTCAATGCATCTTTCATTGATAATACAATCGAGTGCGGAGATTATTTCACCGTAGTACAAATTATTGGTGACGATGTAAAATTACTTCAATTGGAAAAGCATGGAATTGTCTACACTCTTACACAAGATGATGTTTCTCAAATAATCAATATTAACCGATCTTTAATATCACATCGAATATCAATGTTGGAGCAGTTAAATTTTTGTGTGTATTATAAAAATATCATTAATATCATACGTTCAAATGTACAAAATAATATTTATTTAAGTAAATTGGATTTATTATTCGCTATTTGTGAATCATCAGCAGATAATATATTAAGTAATGTACTGTATATTTTTATTTATTTTTTTTTGGGAATATGTATATTTTTATAAACATAAGGTTGTAAATGACTTGGAAAATTTTTAATAAAAATAATAATGTAATGGTATCTTTTATTAGAAGGCCTTGAATCCGCGTTAGAACTATACTATAAACACTTCTTTGTTTACTACTGTTTATTAAATACGATAATGCGATAAGAAAAATACAATTAAATCAGCATTGTTTTTATTTGATAAATAAAAAAATATTATACATTAAACTTATAGTATAGTATAGTAGGTATACTGTATATTTTTATAATGAATTCAGATATTTTCATAATAATTATTAATTATCTAATATTGAATAATGTCCCCAAGGTAGTGTATCGTAAGAATTCGGTATTAAATATCTTTTATCGTCATATGCATTGAGAGCAATTTTTTTTGCTCCACGCTATATATGTTATGTAAGTTAGATTGTATACAACGTTGAGTAGCATAGACCGTATAATCGGATTCTACCAAAGGATTTTTTTTATAATTTTTTAAGCATTTTAAGTAATCCTCAAACGTAATTTTTTTCTTTACAACATTTGACTTTATACCTTTAGACTTTTTAACTTCTTCAGTTCCTTCAACTTTAAAAGTATATTGCTTTGATCTTAAACCTACAAAATGAGTCATTATCTTAGAATTATTTTCATCCTTCAATTTACCAAGTACTTTTTTATTACACAATGGTATGTTCCATTTATTTTCAGGAGGATAGTCGCTAGTATCAAACCAATCTATGTCGGTTTTAATTACTTCTTCATACAAATCATTACACTCGATTTGATATAAAAGACTGTCGGTATCTACATAAAGTAGTTTACATTTTTCAAAATTAAATTTGTTTAACATATAATCGTAATGAAATTCATATAAACGTATCTTTGAGATATCTAAAATAGAAGTTCCTATATAGATCGGTTTATCAAAAATTATTTTACTTTTCTTAAATTCAATAGCTACGAGATCTTTATCAAATATTGCTCTACTGTGAAAAAGAGGGCTGGATATTAAGTTTTTTGCACCCCATTGTCCTTCCCACGTTTTAACTAATCGAATATTACGATGTTTACGAATATTTTGTATTGTTTTTCCGTATATGGCATTATTCATAAGTTTAAATAATTTTTTTTCAAATGTATTATTAGCTTTTGATCTAAGCATGGTATTAAGTTCACTATAGGATTTCAACCAGGTAGACTGTTTAAATTTTATTCCTCTATTTATAGAAGTCAATATAACTCCGTTAGAAAGGGCTTGCTTAAGGGCACGATAATGAATAACATAATTGGTTTTATCGTATAAAGTGGTCATTAGTTTTTTATATTTTGAATTCTTTGGTATCAAATGTTCCGCACAAAACGGTAAATCTTTATGCTTGTCATGTAATGATTGAGGTATTTTCAAATTTACTTCTAAAATGTATCCATATTCATCATCATCGTTAATTTTACTAACATCAAAATTTTTGAATTCTTCTATCCATTGAAATTCTCCATACGGAAGTGGTTGAATCATAGCCCAGCCGTATAAATTATTTACGTTAGTATAAAATAAGTATTTAGAAGGTTGAAGTGGATTAAAATTACTTAGATATTTATTATTGGCTTCTCCATATCGATTACAACATTGAGAAATACCCCCCCGAATAGACCGTTCAAAAAATAATAACATGTCAACATCTTGTAAAGTTTCTAATTTACAATTAGTGAATTTGAGCATACAACTCCAAGTATATCCGGCTAATGTATAATAAAATGCGGGATCTAATTTGTATGTATTATAGCACGTTTTAGGAAATGTTTCAAATACACAAGTTAATAATAAAATGTCGGTTTTCATGTATAAATCACTATATTCACCTAAAGTTTTTAAATTGAAGTTTTTCCAAATTAATTGAGCATGGTTGTAGTCAGCATCTGATACGTGTTGATCTAACATTCTATTATAAAATTCGGTATTGCTTGGTAATTTTATTTCATTTAACTTATCAATATTATCTATATAATCGTAAAAAAAGACACCTTTTCTTTTTAGTAATTCTAATTGATCATTATTTAAATTATTAAATTTGTTTTGAAGTATTTCAAAGCTATCATCATTTAATGTTTTTACTAATTGGTCTAATGAACATCCAAGAAATCTAAAGGAAACAATAAATCTAAATTTAATTTTAGTATCATTATGATATACTGTAAAACTGATGTATTTTTCTTTGTTAAGAGGTAGTAGAGAGACGTTGTGCCTTTTAGCTAAATCGCGAATTATAAAATGCGCGTCGTAAACGCTGAGATTATGAAATATTATCGGTATGACGAAAGATTTTCGATAAATTAAATGACAAACTTGATGACTTAAACCCCGGAATCTTGACGTTAAATGGCAGTGATCTTTTACGATTATATCGTTTGGTTTAAATTTTTTTTCACATATATGGCATTTATCGGATGTTGTAAAATTTTCTACAATGTGGTTCTATTGTTTGTAATTTCTATGAAACAAAATATGCAATATCGTTTAATTGATCGGCATACCATGACATACAATCTAGACTTCTATTATTTTTATAAAAAGACGAATCATTATTGTAATTACATAAAAAATATAAACCTGCACTGTATGCAATATGTTTTTGATATCGATTACTATATGACAATGATGACTTGGATTTATTATTATTTTTTCGATCATCTTCAAAAGTCACTAGTAATGACTCGAAATCTGAATAAATTATAAAGGGAACTCTTTCTTTAAAAACAAAATCCTTAAACATAATATATTTTTCTCTTGGAAATTCAATTTTGCATTCATTGAAATTTATACAGTAGGTACTATGTTCTTGTAATTTTTTCTCTGACATAAAATAATTTAAACATCTATCACATAAGTGCAAACGACCTTTGTGCTTAGAAAGCTGTGAAGAAACAAGTCTCGACAGGTTTTTAATCCAACAATAATGATATATTATTTCAACATTATCATCTTGATTATTTTCCTCAAATTCGTTTGAAGTGTTGTTCTCGTACTTACTTTGTATTAATAATAAATTAACATGATTAATTTTCTTTTCTTTGGTTAATCGTATTGGAATAACTTTAAAACAATTTTTATTTTTTTCTAATCCAAATACATTTACAGATATATCTGGATTACTTTTTTCAAAAAGTGTAATTTGATTTACCTTTACGGGACACGTTATATCTTTTGTATTTAGCAAATTACTATAATGATTGTACGAAGAAGTTCGATCACAATTTTTAGTAACAGGATATAAAGCTGAAACAATGGCCCAAAAAAAACATGCTTCATCGTTGTTTTTAACATTGATACAACACTTTTTATTTGCAATTTGTGATGGAAGAGGAAAATATGTTGATGCTCCAGCACCTAACGAATATTCATTGATATTTATTTCCAATGATATTATTTCATTAAGAGCATATCCTGAACCTTCTTCCGAAAATTCAGATAGTTTATTTAATAAATGATCCTTAATATACCTTTCAAACCATTCAAATAGATCTGTACTTCTATCAATTATTTCATTTTTAGTATTAAAATATTTACTAACAATAATTTCAGAATCACCTGATTTTTTTATAAATTCACCACAGAAACAAGCATTAACTTTCAACATTGAAAACTTTTTTAATACATTTTTAATTCTAATTTTAAAAACTCTAAAGGCATCTTTAAAAAATGAAATTAATTCTTTATGATTTTTATTAATAATAACACCCGTTCTAATACGACTATTAAATACTGATACTAAATCTTCCCATTTAACACCTAATTTTTTTCTTGTAAAACCTGTACCACTTTTATGTTGATTTAAATCATTTATAATTAGATAAAACCTTTTGAGATGTCCTAAATTCGTTTGAAGATTACGAAATGTGCCTATTGCTAAATCACCTTTTCGTATTGCTTTTTTAGTCAATTTTATGTACATTTTAATTTGTTTAATCCAAATTACACGTTCCTGCTGAGTTACTTTTTTCTTTTCTTTCAATAAAAACACTACTTTTTTAAATTTTTTTACTATTGAATCGACGATTGTTATAATATCTGAATCCATAATAAAAAAAATGTACAGTACTTACAAATAATTCCAGTATATGAAGTTGTAGTAAATAGATGTAGATAATAGCAGTTATATTAAATAGACCATTGATTCACTACGACAAATAAAAAATTAATATTTAGAATATTTACATATTGAACCGACAAAGAAATTTGCGGAATATGATTCGTCTAGTGTGTGACGTCTAACGACCCGGCGAAGGCGGCTTAAGGCGAGTAAGCGCGCTAGGCAAGGGGAGGTAGGGAGGACAGTGTCAAGCCGGCGTTGGCGTGGCGAACTACAATTCGGCGAACGGCGAATATCGGCGACCTAATATAATGGCGATTATTGGTGTTGTGATAATAAAGTGTTTTCCTATAAAATTACAGCGTTTCATATCAGAAGTGGGATCAGGATCAGCGTGCGAAGAGGCGAAAGGACGAAGGATTTTCAGACGGAAAATCTCCGGCGAAGAAAGGGCGAGACCTCCATCTTGGTTTGTTCAGGTGTCATAGTTCTACTTAATGTTTAGGCGAATAAACAGTAAGTACCCATTTAATTATTGCGGCGATGTAATAATATTTCGGGATAAGGTGAGCGCGGCGTATTTGTGAAATTTAAACAGAAAATTCAAAAGCGAAATCCGTTACCGGCGAAAAAGGATCGGTGTGCGCATGTGCAGCGGCGAACGTTGTTAATTTGATTTTTACAGTCGACGGCGAGAGTTAACTTGACTAGTGGTGACAAAAAAAACAATAACAAATAATTAAATTTTAATAAAATTTTCCAATGGCGTAGTTTTATTTTATTTTAACAAATTGGCGATTTGTTTATTGGTTTCTTTTAATGTCGAATTTATTATTGGCGTTTGTTTGTTTAATTATATATGACGTAACTAACTTTTTAATAAATGGCGATTGGCGATTGGTGATTAATAAATGGCGATTGGTGATTAATAGATGGCGATTGGTGAATAATAGATCACGATTGGCGATTGGTGATTAATAAATCGCGCTTGGCGGTTGGTGAATATTAAATCGCGATTGGTGATTGGCAAATATTAAATTGCGATTGGCGATTGGTGAATAATAGATCGCGATTGGCGATTGGCGATTGGCGATAAATAATAAATACATGGCGATTGGCGTTTGGTGATTAACAAAAGGCAATTGGCGGATGGTGATTGACAGCTGGTGATTGGTGATTAGCGAATGGCGAAAAGTCGCTAAATAATAAACTAGGCGGATCGGTTTTAAAATGGCGAATTTTGGGGAAAGGCGCCTAACGGTTGGCGGGCCACCGCTGATGGTTTAGTTCAATCCTTGGCCAAGATTGAATTGACGAATATCAGCAATCGGTTAAGCCACAGGTGCATTGGCGGCGAACGATGTTTCAGGATGCTTTGCAATTGCAACATGCGCTCTTATTGGGCGAGTTCAATTGGCGATGTCTTCTCTGATCGTACGATTCGTGCGTCAGCTCTGACGTTGGTGCAGGGAGTAGGTATTTCAGGGGCGTAGGCGAAGATAAATTATTTAATTGGCGAAAATTAATAATTTACTAAAACCGAATCGAATCCTTTTAGCTAATGGGCGGTACTGGCGATGAATTCTCGATCTAGAGGCGGAATTAGATTGTGAATTAGAGGAAAAATGGCGACCGGAGAAAACGGCGAAATCAGAACGGTGCAATCTGAACTTAAAGGTTTTTCCGGCGGGTGAACTGGTGAATGCCTATGAGCAGGCGAGAGCTCGTGACGGGCGTTGAGCAGGCGAGCTCATGAAGGGCGTTGAGTAGGCGAGTTCATGAAGAACGTTGGGCGGGTGGCTAGGCAACAGGCGGCTCTAGTGGTTTGCGAATTACGGAGAAGTCGAAGGTAATTGCGGAGAAGGCGACTCCGACACCCTGTACTCCTCGTGATGGAGACGTCATCATAGAGAGAGTTGTCGACGTAGGCGTTTCGACCTTTGGTGTTAGAGGTTTGTGATAATTGATCGTTTCAATTCTGGCGACCGGATTCCAACGTGGACAGGTGGTTATTCACTAGCGGGTGACACATTTCCACGACGTAATCGTGCAGGTGAGATTAGTTAGTGCGGCGAAACGTTCCACTAGACAACGGGACTACGGCGCAGTCCTCGAGGAGTGTTTGACCAGGCGCAAGCATTTAAGCGAATAACGGCGTACTATCAGGCGAAGCTGGCTATCTGCGATCGGGCGAAGATTCGTGGGCTTGCCGAAGGAACTACAGGCGAGAATGGATGTTAGTGAATGGTGAAGGCGGCAGGATTGGTTTTACAAAGGCGTTGTACAACAAATTTCTGACTGGCTTACAATATTTTCGGAGTGGCGATAGGGCGAAGAAGTAATGGCGTATTTGGAGACCGAAAGCAACTAGAAACAAGAAAATTCTTTCTTGGAAGCGATAAGGCGCTTAGGTGAGCAGATACGAGAAGGTGAGCATCGCCGGCGCGTGGTGTTCGCTGCGCGGCTTTGATGGGGCGTTGTCACGGCGTAAGGGCGTGTAATTTTCGAAAAGATTTTGGTGGATAAATCATTCGAAACTCAGGTATTGGCGTTGAACCACTTTTGTGGTAGGAATTGATTGGGCGTTACGATGGCGGTACGTGGCGGTAAGACGTATCCCACCGAAGAGCCGGACATCAACGAGCTTATGAGGCGGATCACTCTTAATGTGCCGATCTCGAGGTGCAGGATGTTGTTGGCGGATAATGTATTACTCTCGCCCGAGGCGGTGTACCAGGTGAAGGTAACTTTCTCAGGAGGCGTGAGAGGAGCGAAATTTTACATGGGGCGAAAGGAAATTCCGATTGGGCGTTCAATCGTGAAGATCCTGGCGGGTTTAATAGGCGAACTTTTTAGTTCGATTAAGGCGAATAATTTAGACGACGGAGAAGATAGTTGGAGCAAGGCGTGGCTCATTTGGCGCGCGGAAATTTGTCTGTCCAGCGAAGTCGCTGAAGGAGCGATTAAACGAACTGGCGTCAAAGTAAGGAAAATCACATCAGGTATAATGCATTTTACCGGCGGGGAAATAGGCGATATTACGGTGCATTTACGGCGATGGTGATTTTAGGTTTTAGTTTCAGGGTAACAGGCGGGGCGAGGCGGATAGACTTAGGCGAAGTCAGGCGAATGCACTAAGGCGAAGTGCCAGGTTACACTCTAAATGAGAATGTCCGATGATTGGGTCGAATGCGGCGGAAAGTTGGGCGGAAACTTCCGAATTGGCGAAAAACGTTGGCGGAAAACGTAAAATTGTTGGCGTTAACTAAGGTGAGCGAATGGTGTGCGATGTCGATGAGATTCCCGAGCGGTGTCGGTCGAGTCTTATCGATAGTGAGTGTGAGTGTGAAGTGAGTGAAGTGTTTGAGTGATGAGTAATGGCGTTGATGAATGTAAACCAGGCGGTTAACGAGGTGAAAATGATATTTGATGAAGGTATAAAATGGCGAACAAATACAATCCAGGTGATTTGGTACTCTGGCGGGAGGCGACTACCGAAAAAGGGGCGTCGGCGGCAAATTGGTTAACAAATTTGACGGACCATATCGAGTACGAAAATATCTGGCGAATGATCGATATGTCATCGAGGCGATAAAAGGCGTTAAAGAGTACAAACGGTGTAAAACGATCATGGCGGTCGATTCGTTGAAAGTACTGAACTTGGCGAGACGAATTTGGCGAATATATTAGGCGTACTACGCAAGAGTTTCAGGCGAAATAACTCGACACACTTGACGAATTGTGACAAGGCGAACTAGGCGAATGTACTGTGTGTTTTGGGCGACTATTTTAAGCTGGCGAACTTAACGATTTAGGCGGGCAAATGCATAGGCGAATGTATGGACGAGGTTTTGATAATAAAGTGTTTTCCTATAAAATTACGGCGTTTCAATATATTGGAAAAAATATTACCTTAATTTTCAATTATTTTAAATAATTTCCTCGATTGAATTTTATTGCCGAATTCTTGTTCTCCCAGATATACAAAACTGAATTTTCCACTCGAAAATTGATCGATATGTTGTTTGTATGTATCAGTTACTCGTTTTGGAAGAAAAATAACATTTTCTTCTAATTCCAACAAAACCGATTCACCAAAGGAGGATTTAATTATTTTCCCATTAAAAATCTTGTACGGGACGTCTCTAGTCAGATGGTTGATATCAATTTTTGGTTTAATTTGTACTTGTTTTGTAGATGCCTCATTCAAACCCTTTAAAAAAGACATCTAAAATTACGAATCGACTATTATTCACAAAATTCTTACAAATTTATAGATATTAAAACGTCACCTTGTTATATCTGAATGTTGAACTGTTCACACAAAAATTGAGTTAACAAATATCATTGTTCCCAAATCGCACTGTTATATATATATAAATACGATTTGTCTACTTCAGCATTTCTGAAGGTGACTTATAAAAATTTTTTAATTTTTTAATCGTAATTACTGGATATTTCAAAAATTTGCGGCAATCCACGTGTTAAATGTCTGCAAAAGGCTTGCTCATCATTATCAACAAATACCGAGATATAACAGAATTACAATCTCTGATGTGTCACGGTCAAGGTTGATATAATGTTGTTTTAGTTCGTTATCAACAAATACCGACTGAGATAATGGCAAATGAAGGTCAAACAACGCAATTTACGTATGCACGTATGGGAACAAGTTTCCACAGGTTTCAACAAGTCGACACAAAAGATTTTAAACTAACCATAATTTATTAAAAATCATTAAAAAAATTTTTCTTCTATAACAAAACGTAAAAATTAAAAATAAAAATTACGGACCGCGGCTGGACTCGAACTGCAATCCATCGTGTCACAATTCCAATCGTTAAAAAGCATCGCTACGTCGAGCTTTGAGCCGGGCAAACGAGCGCGGTTTAAATGCTATTAATCATATTCATATACGTAATAATGATGTATTGTTGTAATGATGGTTGCGTACAAATCATCACACCCCGTATATACCGATTTACAGGGTGTCGAAAGGGTTGGAGGGACGCATTTACTCATGTATCGCCACACACCCTTTACAGTTCTTGTAAAATTCCACCAAATGACCTTCTACTGTACCAAAATGATCATCGACGTTTCATAACGATACCTACGGGTAGGCAACAATAATTACACATTTTTAATAGTTCTTTTTCCGGAGTGTTTAAGGGTTGGGGGTAAGTTACTTCTTCACATCGTCGAAGAATGTTTTTGTTCTTGCAAATTTCACCAGAAGGTCTTCCTAAGCCCACCACCTCGATGGCCATCCACCATTGAGCCAGAACTCTCATGATTTGAGTGAGCCAGAACTCTCATCATATATCTACTGTTGAGCAATAGCTTTATCATACCTTTCGGCATCAGTTTGATCTAAATTTCCTGTCAAGGATCTAATAATTGAACCGAGTCCATTTATTAATCCTCGTTTACTTCTGATACGTTTAGTGGGACTTAGTTGGTTGAATTGGATTTCTATTTTATGTTCTAAATCTTGGACTAGATTGAGAAGATTTTGAAAATCGATTTTTGTTATATTCGGGTTATTGTTATTGAAGATTATAGTTAATAGTTTCTTATAGTTATTTTTTATTGAGGTGAACTGATCCGTCATGCTTGATATGTCGAAGATTTGTACAAAAGATCAATAATCAATTTTTACTTGGGCATTACCTAATTTATAGGGTAATATTCCTGGATTATCATTTAGGTTGTGGAGGTTTGGGTAGGTTGGTCTGCCTGTACAGAGGTGGATGGATAACCTGTAACAAGGGGAGGTTGTTTTAATTCCTTTATGTGGATAATTTCCTTTTTATTTTTGTTTTGTTTACTTGTAATTTCTACCTTGTTTCGATCTAAAATATTAGTTATTTCATAAGGACCAAGGAATTTATTGTTGTTTTTACTGCGGTATTGTGAATTTTGCTTATATACTATTTGTCCGATTACAAAGTCGTTATTTTCATCTCCCTTTGTATTACGTTTTGTCACTACCTTAGCTTTTTGGTCTTGTAATTTAGTTTTTACCATTTCGTAAACGTGTTCCAATTTTTTCCTATGATTTTCGGCATAATCTGAAAAAAATGTATTTGGGAGGAAAATTTCGTTTGGGTTTCTTGTGTCGGTATGACCGTAAATTAATTCAAATGGGGTGTAGTTAGTTGAGCTGTGTATTGAACTGTTGTATCCTAAAATCACGTAATCTACGAGTTCTTCCTGATCGTTATTGGGGTATGTTTCTTTGAGTAATCTCAAATGCTCTATTAAAGTTGAATTGAATCGTTCGACTATACTGTTGGATTCATGGTGTGCTACTGTTGTAAAGTGGGGTTTGATTTTATGTAAATTTAAAATTTCTTTGACTGTTTCGTTATTGAATTCTCTGCCATGATCAAGAATTATTTTCTCGGGGACGCCGAAAGTCGAGAAATATTTTATTAAAGCTTTACTTATGTGAATTGCCGTTTTTCCTTCCACACAATAGGCTTGGGCAAATTTTGAAAAGGAGTCTACAACAATCAAGTAACTTTTACGGTTATAATAAAATAAATCAATATTAATTATTTGAAAGGGTTTCGACGCTGTTTCTGTTATTACTAAAGGGGCATAGGGCGGATGTCTGCCGTATTTTGCTCGCTGACAAGTTTCACATGAGTTTATATACTCTGATATGGTCTTTTTCATGTTTCTCCAGTAGTAGTTTCTTTTTAATTTTTCGTAAGTTTCATCTATATCGCGATGGTTACTTTTCCCTTCGTGATTATATTTGATCAACATTATTTGTTCTTCTTTGTCTGTTATGGTAACAGGAATTACCGGGAATTATAAGAAATTCCGGAATTAAAAGAAAACTAGCGTGTAAAAATATTGACAATGTTATATCGTTAGAAAGGCAATAAAATTTCCTACAAAATGGTGTACAAAAAAGTAGGTAGTTTCATTTAAAAAAATCAAGTTACCTTTAATTGAAATTTTGTAAATTTGCTTATCGATATCTAAGAACACAAACAGTATTCAATTCTGAATCCATGTCACACAGTAGTACATTTCATGTTTACTAATAACCCAGAGTCACGACCTTCTAAGTTTTACAAAAGCGGCAATATTCATTTTTTTTCAAACCTCTACTTTTTTCGAAAATGTCGAATTACCACTAAACGATTGGTTTTAGGCACAATGTATGGTACATACAGTCAAACTAAAATTCACTAAAGAATTCAAAATTGTTATAATATATAGGGGGTTCCATTAAAAAAAAGGTAACTTTAGTGAATTTCTAATACTGAGCCACCCTGTATATAGACGAAACTAATTTAATAATATGCAGTATTATTGTACCTACCTTTTGAAAAAAAAATCAAGTCGATATCTCAATTAGGTAAAAAGTTATGGGACTTTAACGCGACCCTGGGTCACCCTGTATATTTTGTTGAACGCGTGGTATAATGAATCTCTATGAAAGTAGAGAAAGTAAATTCTTTTTGTAAGAGTATAATCCCTTAGGAATTCTAGAATCATTTCTTCGTTATTTTCTGCGGGAATTTTGACGTTAATTATTTTACGGTCTTCGTAGTTTTCTTGACTTACGACTAATTTAGGATAGGGGTGTGGTGTAACTATGATTTGATTAGGCTTTTTATTTATTATTTCGTCTATTGTTTTTATTCCATCGTTTGTCGTTTCGTTATAAGTGGTGTGGTGTGTTGTGTTGTCATGTCTGTTTCTTCTGGTTCTTTAGAGTCAGGGGGTTTAATTTGTATATCCGATATAATGTTAATTTTGTCATTGGTATTTTTACTTGTTGACGGTTCATCGGAAATTCTTTCATCGATAAGGTCGTTTAAAAATTGGTCTAGTTCGTTGGGATCTGTAATTTCTCCTGGGTGGTTTATTATGGATTCGTTTTCAAGTGCGTTAATGGTTATTCGTGATAAGGCGTCACAATTAGTATTTTGAGTTCCCTTTTTATATATAATCTTATAGTCAAATTCTTCTAAACGGAGTCGCCAACGGAGTAATTTAGAGTTTGGTTCCTTAAGGTTAAAAAGCCAAATGAGAGGACGATGGTCACAATATATGGTGAAAGGTTTACCAAATAAGTAGGGTCGGAAAGTTTTGCAGGCCCATACTATCGCAAGTAATTCTCTTTCTATCGTACTATATTTCTGTTCGGATTCATTTAATGTTCTGGATGCGTAGGCGATTGGTCTATCAGAACCAACGGGTCCTTGCGAGAGTACGGCACCCAAGGCTACATTGGATGCATCAGTGGAGAGTACAAAGGGTTTAGAAAAATCGGGATATTGGAGTATAGGGGCGTTCGTTAGTAATTCTTTACATGTGTTGAATGCTGAGATAAAATTTTGATCGTGAATTACTTTCGAATTCTTTTTTAAACAAAGTGTCAACGGTTTTGTAATGTTTGCGAAATCCTTTATGTACCTTCGGTAATATCCCACTAAACCGAGAAATCCTTTTATCTCTCTCTGCGTTTTAGGTATGGGGAAATTTTTTACTGCCAAAATTTTATCCGGATTGGGCTTTACTCCTTGTGGTGTTATGATGTGTCCTAAGTATGCGACTTCTTTGCGTAAAAATTCACATTTTTCTAATTGAACTTTAAAATTTGATTTTCTTAAACGGTCAAAAACGGATTTTAGTCTTTCTACATGTTCTTGTAAGGACGTTGAGAAAACTACAATATCGTCAAGGTAAACTAAGCATGTTTCGTTATGTAATCCTCGTAAGATGTTGTCCATTACCCTTTGGAACGTTGAAGGTGAATTTTTTAAACCAAAAGGCATTCTTTTAAATTCGTAGTGGCCATTTTGTGTCGAAAAAGCTGTCTTGTGTATGTCGTCTTCGTGCATTTGGATTTGATGAAATCCGCTCGCGAGGTCGAGGGTGGTAAAATATTGGCTTTTGCCTAATTTGTCAAGAATTTCTGTTATGTTTGGTAGAGGATATTTGTCAGGTATTGTCTTTTCATTAAGTTTGCTGTAATCGATAACTAATCGAAATGTTCTTTTACCTGCTTTATTAGGGCGTTTTGGGACAATCCAAATGGGGGCTGAATAAGGGGAGTTCGATGGTCGTATTATTTCTTGATCTAACATTTCTTGAATTTGAGTTTTTACTTCGGCCTTATACACTTCCGGGTATCGGTATGTTTTGGTAAAAATGGGAGTGTCGTCTGTAAGGTTTATTCGGTGTTTTATCTCGTTTATGAATGACTTATCATTCATATACCCTTAGGTACTTTTTTACAATAGAATATGTCGCGGTATTCAAAACACAATCTGTTTATAGCACTTTTCTCTTCGGAGTTACAATGATTAAGGTCGATATTTTTTAAATTTTCTCTTAAGAGTCTGTCGTGAGCGTCATCGAGTTCTTGGTCGGTTTCCATTTTGTCTACAAAGTTCATTTCGCTAATATTTAGGGTTTCTACGTCTACTGGGCTTTTAAAAGAGATTTTAATCGGTTTGGTATTAGAATTTGTTATGGTAGTGAATGCAAAATAATTTTCTACGTTTATAAGTGCTACGGGTGATTCAACAAGAGGGGCGTATTTTTTATATTCCATCAATCCAATGCCTTTTTCTAATGTAACGGGAATTTTAACTAAAGTCTGCGTTCTTGGGGGTATTATTAGGTTGTAATCTTGGAAGTTACAATTTTGTTTTTCGCGGGTTATTAGGTCGTTCTCACTTTGAAATATAATTGGAATTTTTACCTGGGGAGTGGTTATAGTTTTTGAACTAAAATCTACTGAAGCTTGTAATTGGTTTAATAAATCAATACCAATCAATCCATCGTATTTATCACTGAATTTAAAGAAATAGAATTTATGGATTTCTGGAACCTTAAAAATTTGGAAGATTGGGGTCTCTACGACTTCATCGTGATAACTGATATCGTGTGCCGATTGAATATGAAAATTTTCTTTGTTAATCAATCCATTATAATGTTTGTAAGCCAATTCAGGTGTCATTAAACTACGTGAACTGCCTGTGTCTATAAGGAAATTTGCCTTTAGTTCGGGGATGTAGATATATGGTAGATTGGATTTTGACAAATTTAGATTAATTATGTGGGGTTGGTTGGAAGGCTGGGTTGAGAAAAATTTTGTGTTTCTTTCTCGTTATTTTGAAAATCTGGAAAATGATTAGGATTAGAAAAGTAGTCGGTTTCATTGGTCTCGGTCTCAAACGGATTCTCAAATTGTGGATTTATATCTTGTACGAATACTTCGTTCCTTTTTGTAAACCTTGTATTTCCCGAAGAAGTGTCCATTGGTTCGGGTTGGAACTGCCTATAATTGGAGGACGGAGTGTTTCGGTTTTGATTATTAAATTGTCCACTTCTGTAATTCTGAGACTGCCAATTTGATGGGGGTCTTTGAGAAAATGGATTAGGATTTCCTCCGTATTGCATTCTTGTATTCTGGGAATTGGATCGTTTGAAATGGTCGAAATTGTTATTATTAAAATGGGGTTGATTTTGGAATTGCTGAGGAGGTGATTGAAACGGTGCTGGTTGGACCATTTGTGGGTTTGCTCTTTGAAGTTGGGGTTGCTGCTGATATTGGCCTATGTTAGGGCGGTAATGTTGGAGATTGGGTCTGTTAGGAGTTAATTTTTGGATGGGTTTATAAGGTTGATAATTCAAGAAATTACCCTTGTTCTGGCTATACATGAAATTTTCTTCTTCTATCAAAAAGGACATTGCTGCTTCAAGACTGTCAGGATTACGCAACCTAATATTATTTTGCACTTGACCGGTTAAACCTCTGATGAAAGTTTTGAGAGCCAAATCATTAAAATTATTGATTTTGATCGCTTTTTCGGCTGGGGTATCATTACTAGCATTTAATTTAGCTAGGATCAAACTGCGTGCGTCTTGGCAGCGCATGCCAAAATTGTAAGGTGCTTCATTTCTGTTTGGACGTAAAACTATTAGATCTTGGACAAGACAATCGATATTTCTTTGGTCGCCAAAGCACAATCTGAGCGTTTCTTTAATACTGTCCCATGTTCTCAATTCAGTTCTCGAACCTATTAGTATGAGAGCTCTAGCAACTAATTTTCCCATTAAAGCTCGCAATAGAAAAGTGTTTAATTGTGGATCAGTGTTACTATAAAACTGACCTATTAGATTCTCGCAATTATCGATAAAAATATTTAGTGTATGTGGGTTTCCATCATACTCGGGAATTGTATCGACATATAATTTAAGTAAATGATAGTTAGTTGCCATTATTTTAGGTTTTTGTACCCTTTTACTTTTCTTATTTTCTAATTTTATTGTTTCTTCAAATAGCGTTGCTAAATTATCTACGTCGTTATCGACGTTCATAAGAGACTCGAAATTTATAGTTATTAATATTTAACTTAAGGATAGGTAAAATGGAATTTTCGACTCACAGTAAAATGAATGTCTTCATGCTCTGCTTTCAACTGGATACGGGCGATGCTGGTCCCTCGGGCGATGCTGTCCCTTTGTCCTGGTTGAACAAGTCACAAAAATTCCAAAATTCTTCTGAGGTTCTGGTTGCAAACAAACCGTTAAAACGGACCGGTTACGCGATTTTTTCAATATCTTTCACAGAATATGCACAAGGACCACCTTTTTTTTTAATAAAGCCAATATTAAAATGCATTGAGTCTAATGGCTTTTTAAAAAAGCTCCTAACCTTTGTATAGATAAAACCCAATGCTACTAAGCTATTATTACAAGTAGCAAAATTTTTTATTTCAAATATTTCATTATTGCGTAACTCCACAAATGAGTCGCAAAATTTAGATGCATTGATACAATAGTCTTTAGTTTTAACAACTCTGTATTGAGGAGGGGTACAATTTGGTAATAATGGTCCATTATTGTGTTCAAATAAAGAAACTATTGGCATAATCTGTTCCATTTGATTTTTGTTAAAAACATTTTTCTCATGAATTCTTTTGACTACTTGCTGTAGTGGTAGTGCAGCCTTTCTAACACTTTTTGTAATTTCAGGCATAAAATATTCAAAGGGAAATGCACTAAAATTATCTAGAACCCCAAAAAGGCGAACACACTCAGTTATATGAAGAAGGTTGTGTACATTATGTGTTATAAAATCTGGCCTGTATAATTTCTTTGAATTTAAAATGAAATGTTTAAAAAGGTCATTGGCATAGTCAAGTAAAGATTCATTTTTTATATATTCTGAGTTACAAAGAATTTTTGTTCCCAAACTTAAACAAAGAAAGTTATGGTAACTCTTTTTTGGTAACAACATTTTAAACAAAACAATTCCTACATAGAGAAGTAACAGTCTAAACTCTGTTGCTTTAAATCTTTTGCATTCCGCAAAAGATCTTGTTTTGCGTGCAAATTCACAAGGAATAAATGATTTAAATTGCACCAGCTTTGTATTTAAAATGTTAATTATACGTGCCCTCAATTTATATGGAGGTTTTCCAAATACCCACCCAAAAGTTTTATGACAAAGCAACCTTTTGGCCACACCAAGCAAAATGCAATGCATGTAATCAATTGGTACATTTCTGATCATGTCAAAATCTGGTATTTCCTCGAGTAACGATTTTCCCAAATGGTGCTCTGGCTGAAGCTGATTTCGAAATGAATGATCTGTCCTACTTATAACTTCTGTTTCAGAAAAATATATACAGTTTTCAAAATCACCTTCAACAGTACACTTAGTACAACTAAAAAAGCCAGAATGTCCTTTAATGTGTAGAATATATGACTTGGCAGGTGTGTCGCAAATGAGCATTTTAAGTCTAAATTCATAAACATTACTATCAATTTTTAAACCATTCTCTACAAGATTTTTCACTTCTGTCACAAAATCATTTAAAAATTCATTTGATTCAGAATGATACATTTGAACTTTTAAATAATGGTACCACGTCAATATTTACTGCAATATGAAACCTATCTTGTTCGTTAAAATTAATATTATTATTTTTACATAACTGCCTTATGGTATCTGCAACCCCAAAATAATAATACGACCCTGGGCCCATCCTAAGTATTCCTTCAATCTTAGCCGGAGTTTGCAAAAGAGGTCTTGGATCTAATGGCAATTTTTTTAAATCCGCTAACGAAACTTCACTTTTTAAAATTTTCAATAATTTTCGTAAGCTCGAATGGCAAATTCTCTCCTCGACTGCCCAGGAGCCTAATTTAGAGGCAAAACTTACTGGTTGAACCAAAGGTGAATATGAGATAACATGCGCATGTTTATTACCAACAATATTTGAATGACTGGGTAGTGCATTCAAGACTGTTTCACTAGCAATGTCAAGGTCCTGCATCAATGGCATATCTTCATCAGAAGATAAATTTTCTTCTAACAAAGGATAATGTACTGCAGACGAAGTAATGGATGCCTGATTTTGAGTATTGCCAGATAATGTGCCAGTCAAGGAGCTCGAACTAACAGAATATGCTTTTAAAATACTTTGCACCTTATCAACTTTTTGTTTCCGCTTGTAGCTGGCAGTAAAGCCTCCTCTGTTTCTTTTATTAGGCATACTTTAAAGAACGCGTCCTTTATCCTTTATACTCAGAATACTGAGTATAATACTGAGTATAATAGAATACTTAATTTTTTAGGTTAAAAAGTAGATTAAACAAGCTTTTTCTTACCTTATTTCTAATATTTCTGAATAATTAATAATTCAAAGTGATTGGGATGCTTCTGAGTACGATGAGACCATTCAATCTTCAATAATTGCAACAAAAAACACACAAAGCTGTTCAAAAATGAAAAAACGCGGCTTACGAAAAAATTCCAATGACAAGTAACAAGCGCTTTTGGAACTCGGGTGCCGGGTGCGTTCAGAACTCGGGTACGTTCAGAACTCGGATGCGTTCAGATTAAAGAGTCCGGTTGAAGTACAGCGCAAGAAGTACTTTGATTTGCTCTTATGTTATATTGGTATATTATATATTAAGTTAATTCTGATATCATCAGACGCACAGATGCTGTATATTTAAAATAAAAGGGTACAACACCAATGGCTTTAAATGTTTTAAATAAAAATGGTAAATATTTATTCTATGTATACATATAAAAAGTAATAATAAAATCATATATGCAGAAAGAATTTGAAAAAACTTCGAAGAACCTGGTTTTAGGCGATATTATTGAGTAAAAGTAATGAAAAATACAAAAAAAATCGTACAAGCCAGAATAAAATAGATAGAAAATAATTTTAAACGGCATATACGTTAAAAAGTAATAATAAATTCATATATGCAGAAAGAATTTGAAAAAACTTCGAAGAACCTGGTTTTAGGCGATATTATTGAGTAAAAGTAATGAAAAATACAAAAAAATCGTACAAGCCAGAATAAAATAGATAGAAAATATTTTTAAACGGCATATACGTTAAAAAGTAATAATAAAATCATATATGCAGAAAGAATTTGAAAAAACTTCGAAGAACCTGGTTTTTGGCGATATTATTGAGTAAAAGTAATGAAAATACAAAAAATTTGTACAAGCCAGAATAAAATAGATAGAAAATAATTTTAAACGGCATATACGTTAAAAAGTAATAATAAAATCATATATGCAGAAAGAATTTGAAAAAACTTCGAAGAACCTGGTTTTAGGCGATATTATTGAGTAAAAGTAATGAAAAATACAAAAAAATCGTACAAGCCAGAATAAAATAGATAGAAAATAATTTTAAACGGCATATACGTTAAAAAGTAATAATAAATTCATATATGCAGAAAGAATTTGAAAAAACTTCGAAGAACCTGGTTTTAGGCGATATTATTGAGTAAAAGTAATGAAAAATACAAAAAAATCGTACAAGCCAGAATAATATAGATAGAAAATAATTTTAAACGGTATATACGTTAAAAAGTAATATTAAAATCATATATGCAGAAAGAATTTGAAAAAACTTCGAAGAACCTGGTTTTTGGCGATATTATTAAGTAAAAGTAATGAAAAATACAAAAAAATCGTACAAGCCAGAATAATATAGATAGAAAATAATTTTAAACGGCATATACGTTAAAAAGTAATAATAAAATCATATATGCAGAAAGAATTTGAAAAAACTTCGAAGAACCTGGTTTTAAGCGATATTATTGAGTAAAAGTAATGAAAAATACAAAAAAATCGTACAAGCCAGAATAAAATAGATAGAAAATAATGTTAAACGGCATATACGTTAAAAATTAAAAATAAAATCATATATGCAGAAAGAATTTGAAAAAACTACGAAGAATCTGGTTTTAGGCGATATTATTGAGTAAAAGTAATGAAAAATACAAAAAAATCGTACAAGCCAGAATAAAATAGATAGAAAATAATTTTAAACGGCATATACGTTAAAAAGTAATAAAAAAATCATATATGCAGAAAGAATTTGAAAAAACTTCGAAGAACCTGGTTTTTGGCGATATTATTAAGTAAAAGTAATGAAAAATACAAAAAAATCGTACAAGCTAGAATAATATAGATAGAAAATAATTTTAAACGGCATATACGTTAAAAAGTAATAATAAAATCATATATGCAGAAAGAATTTGAAAAAACTACGAAGAATCTGGTTTTAGGCGATATTATTGAGTAAAAGTAATGAAAAATACAAAAAAATCGTACAAGCCAGAATAGAAAATAATTTTAAACGGCATATACGTTAAAAAGTAATAATAAAATCAAATACGCAGAAAGAATTTGAAAAAACTTCGAAGAACCTGGTTTTTGGCGATATTATTAAGTAAAAGTAATGAAAAATACAAAAAAATCGTACAAGCCAGAATAATATAGATAGAAAATAATTTTAAACGGCATATACGTTAAAAAGTAATAATAAAATCATTTATGCAGAAAGAATTTGAAAAAACTTCGAAGAACCTGGTTTTAGGCGATATTATTGAGTAAAAGTAATGAAAAATACAAAAAAATCGTACAAGCCAGAATAAAATAGATAGAAAATATTTTTAAACGGCATATACGTTAAAAAGTAATAATAAAATCATATATGCAGAAAGAATTTGAAAAAACTTCATAGAACCTGGTTTTTGGCGATATTATTGAGTAAAAGTAATGAAAAATACAAAAAAAATCATACAAGCCAGAATAAAATAGATAGAAAATAATGTTAAACGGCATGTACGTTAAAAATTAAAAATAAAATCATATATGCAGAAAGAATTTGAAAAAACTACGAAGAATCTGGTTTTAGGCGATATTATTGAGTAAAATTAATGAAAAATACAAAAAAATCGTACAAGCCAGAATAAAATAGATAGAAAATAATTTTAAACGGAATATACGTTAAAAAGTAATAATAAATTCATATATGCAGAAAGAATTTGAAAAAACTTCGAAGAACCTGGTTTTAGGCGATATTATTGAGTAAAAGTAATGAAAAATACAAAAAAATCGTACAAGCCAGAATAAAATAGATAGAAAATAATTTTAAACGGCATATACGTTAAAAAGTAATAATAAAATCATATATGCAGAAAGAATTTGAAAAAACTTCGAAGATCTTGGTTTTAGGCGATATTATTGAGTAAAAGTAATGAAAAATACAAAATCGTACAAGCCAGAATAAAATAGATAGAAAATAATGTTAAACGGCATGTACGTTAAAAATTAAAAATAAAATCATATATGCAGAAAGAATTTGAAAAAACTTCGAAGAACCTGGTTTTAGGCGATATTATTGAGTAAAAGTAATGAAAAATACAAAAAAATCGTACAAGCCAGAATAAAATAGATAGAAAATAATGTTAAACGGCATGTACGTTAAAAATTAAAAATAAAATCATATATGCAGAAAGAATTTAAAAAAACTACGAAGAACCTGGTTTTAGGCGATATTATTGAGTAAAAGTAATGAAAAATACAAAAAAATCGTACAAGCCAGAATAAAATAGATAGAAAATAATGTTAAACGGCATATACGTTAAAAATTAAAAATAAAATCATATATGCAGAAAGAATTTGAAAAAACTACGAAGAATCTGGTTTTAGGCGATATTATTGAGTAAAAGTAATGAAAAATACAAAAAAATCGTACAAGCCAGAATAAAATAGATAGAAAATAATTTTAAAGGGCATATATGTTAAAAAGTAATAATAAAATCATATATGCAGAAAGAATTTGAAAAAACTTCGAAGAACCTGGTTTTTGGCGATATTATTGAGTAAAAGTAATGAAAAATACAAAAAAATCGTACAAGCCAGAATAAAATAGATAGAAAATAATTTTAAACGGCATATACGTTAAAAAGTAATAATAAAATCAAATATGCAGAAATAATTTGAAAAAACTTCGAAGAACCTGGTTTTTGGCGTTATTATTAAGTAAAAGTAATGAAAAATACAAAAAAATCGTACAAGCCAGAATAAAATAGATAGAAAATAATGTTAAACGGCATATACGTTAAAAAGTAATAATAAAATCATATATGCAGAAAGAATTTGAAAAAACTTCGAAGATCTTGGTTTTAGGCGATATTATTGAGTAAAAGAATGAAAAATACAAAAAAATCGTACAAGCCAGAATAAAATAGATAGAAAATAATGTTAAACGGCATGTACGTTAAAAATTAAAAATAAAATCATATATGCAGAAAGAATTTAAAAAAACTACGAAGAACCTGGTTTTAGGCGATATTATTGAGTAAAAGTAATGAAAAATACAAAAAAATCGTACAAGCCAGAATAAAATAGATAGAAAATAATTTTAAACGGCATATACGTTAAAAAGTAATAATAAATTCATATATGCAGAAAGAATTTGAAAAAACTTCGAAGAACCTGGTTTTAGGCGATATTATTGAGTAAAAGTAATGAAAAATACAAAAAAATCGTACAAGCCAGAATAAAATAGATAGAAAATAATTTTAAACGGCATATACGTTAAAAAGTAATAATAAAATCATATATGCAGAAAGAATTTGAAAAAACTTCGAAGATCTTGGTTTTAGGCGATATTATTGAGTAAAAGTAATGAAAAATACAAAAAAATCGTACAAGCCAGAATAAAATAGATAGAAAATAATGTTAAACGGCATGTACGTTAAAAATTAAAAATAAAATCATATATGCAGAAAGAATTTAAAAAAACTACGAAGAACCTGGTTTTAGGCGATATTATTGAGTAAAAGTAATGAAAAATACAAAAAATCGTACAAGCCAGAATAATATAGATAGAAAATAATTTTAAACGGCATATACGTTAAAAAGTAATAAAAAAATCATATATGCAGAAAGAATTTGAAAAAACTTCGAAGAACCTGGTTTTTGGCGATATTATTAAGTAAAAGTAATGAAAAATACAAAAAAATCGTACAAGCCAGAATAATATAGATAGAAAATAATTTTAAACGGCATATACGTTAAAAAGTAATAATAAAATCATTTATGCAGAAAGAATTTGAAAAAACTACGAAGAATCTGGTTTTAGGCGATATTATTGAGTAAAAGTAATGAAAAATACAAAAAAATCGTACAAGCCAGAATAGAAAATAATTTTAAACGGCATATACGTTAAAAAGTAATAATAAAATCATATATGCAGAAAGAATTTGAAAAAACTTCGAAGAACCTGGTTTTTGGCGATATTATTGAGTAAAAGTAATGAAAAATACAAAAAAATCGTACAAGCCAGAATAGAAAATAATTTTAAACGGCATATACGTTAAAAAGTAATAATAAAATCATATATGCAGAAAGAATTTGAAAAAACTTCGAAGAACCTGGTTTTTGGCGATATTATTGAGTAAAAGTAATGAAAAATACAAAAAAATCGTACAAGCCAGAATAAAATAGATAGAAAATAATGTTAAACGGCATATACGTTAAAAATTAAAAATAAAATCATATATGCAGAAAGAATTTGAAAAAACTACGAAGAATCTGGTTTTAGGCGATATTATTGAGTAAAAGTAATGAAAAATACAAAAAAATCGTACAAGCCAGAATAGAAAATAATTTTAAACGGCATATACGTTAAAAAGTAATAATAAAATCAAATACGCAGAAAGAATTTGAAAAAACTTCGAAGAACCTGGTTTTTGGCGATATTATTAAGTAAAAGTTATGAAAAATACAAAAAAATCGTACAAGCCAGAATAATATAGATAGAAAATAATTTTAAACGGCATATACGTTAAAAAGTAATAATAAAATCATTTATGCAGAAAGAATTTGAAAAAACTTCGAAGATCTTGGTTTTAGGCGATATTATTGAGTAAAGGTAATGAAAAATACAAAAAAATCGTACAAGCCAGAATAAAATAGATAGAAAATAATGTTAAACGGCATGTACGTTAAAAATTAAAAATAAAATCATATATGCAGAAAGAATTTAAAAAAACTACGAAGAACCTGGTTTTAGGCGATATTATTGAGTAAAAGTAATGAAAAATACAAAAAAATCGTACAAGCCAGAATAATATAGATAGAAAATAATTTTAAACGGCATATACGTTAAAAAGTAATAAAAAAATCATATATGCAGAAAGAATTTGAAAAAACTTCGAAGAACCTGGTTTTTGGCGATATTATTAAGTAAAAGTAATGAAAAATACAAAAAAATCGTACAAGCCAGAATAATATAGATAGAAAATAATTTTAAACGGCATATACGTTAAAAAGTAATAATAAAATCATTTATGCAGAAAGAATTTGAAAAAACTACGAAGAATCTGGTTTTAGGCGATATTATTGAGTAAAAGTAATGAAAAATACAAAAAAATCGTACAAGCCAGAATAGAAAATAATTTTAAACGGCATATACGTTAAAAAGTAATAATAAAATCATATATGCAGAAAGAATTTGAAAAAACTTCGAAGAACCTGGTTTTTGGCGATATTATTGAGTAAAAGTAATGAAAAATACAAAAAAATCGTACAAGCCAGAATAGAAAATAATTTTAAACGGCATATACGTTAAAAAGTAATAATAAAATCATATATGCAGAAAGAATTTGAAAAAACTTCGAAGAACCTGGTTTTTGGCGATATTATTGAGTAAAAGTAATGAAAAATACAAAAAAATCGTACAAGCCAGAATAAAATAGATAGAAAATAATGTTAAACGGCATATACGTTAAAAATTAAAAATAAAATCATATATGCAGAAAGAATTTGAAAAAACTACGAAGAATCTGGTTTTAGGCGATATTATTGAGTAAAAGTAATGAAAAATACAAAAAAATCGTACAAGCCAGAATAGAAAATAATTTTAAACGGCATATACGTTAAAAAGTAATAATAAAATCAAATACGCAGAAAGAATTTGAAAAAACTTCGAAGAACCTGGTTTTTGGCGATATTATTAAGTAAAAGTAATGAAAAATACAAAAAAATCGTACAAGCCAGAATAATATAGATAGAAAATAATTTTAAACGGCATATACGTTAAAAAGTAATAATAAAATCATTTATGCAGAAAGAATTTGAAAAAACTTCGAAGAACCTGGTTTTAGGCGATATTATTGAGTAAAAGTAATGAAAAATACAAAAAAATCGTACAAGCCAGAATAAAATAGATAGAAAATATTTTTAAACGGCATATACGTTAAAAAGTAATAATAAAATCATATATGCAGAAAGAATTTGAAAAAACTTCATAGAACCTGGTTTTTGGCGATATTATTGAGTAAAAGTAATGAAAAATACAAAAAAATCATACAAGCCAGAATAAAATAGATAGAAAATAATGTTAAACGGCATGTACGATAAAAATTAAAAATAAAATCATATATGCAGAGAGAATTTGAAAAAACTACGAAGAATCTGGTTTTAGGCGATATTATTGAGTAAAATTAATGAAAAATACAAAAAAATCGTACAAGCCAGAATAAAATAGATAGAAAATAATTTTAAACGGCATATACGTTAAAAAGTAATAATAAATTCATATATGCAGAAAGAATTTGAAAAAACTTCGAAGAACCTGGTTTTAGGCGATATTATTGAGTAAAAGTAATGAAAAATACAAAAAAAATCGTACAAGCCAGAATAAAATAGATAGAAAATAATTTTAAACGGCATATACGTTAAAAAGTAA